>JARHVA010000885.1:1645000-1732500 GCA_037957365.1 Torreya grandis | reverse complement strand
TCTAAACCTTAACTCAACCTTAACTCACCTTGGGTGAGAGTTGATTCCTAAAGGCTATAAATACAAGGCCATACCTCTTCATTTATAAGCTTTGATATTATAGAGTTATTATGCAAGATTTGTTCCATGAGACTCATATCAATAGTGATATAATGCCAAAATATTAATCCAAGAAATCACAAACAACATCAAAGCTATAGTGTCAAGGAGAGAAGGAGCCAAGTTGCCTCCATTGCCAAAGACTTCTTGATGCACAAGCTAAACAAGCCACTAAACAAAGCTATTTGGAGCTCCCAAGGAAGGTAAAAGAGTTATTATCTTTTATGTTTTATTTGTTCTTTCATTAGTGTTTTCATTACTAATCTCTCCCTAGCATATAGGCTAGGAGTTTCAATTTTATTATGTTTATTTGATTTTTTAGTTCTTTAAGTAACACTACATTAACCTCCTTTAGATTCCTATGGTCAAAAATAGCATGCCTGGTGGGAATGCACCCCACAAATTTGTTCTTAAAGACTTTTAGAACATTCTACTAATGATTTTCATCTAAAAATTTGAGATTGCTGACCAAAATAGGTGAAAATTGGAGGTTTAAGGACATTTTTTTAGAAGTTTCAAAGTTTCCCTATGTAGTTGCAGTTTTACTCTCTGGAGTCATGAATTATATCAATATCACAACTCACACAGTCATAGTTTAGTCTCTATTTATGTGTTTTTGCATATAATTGTCAAAGTTTTAGATAAATATTTTATACTTAGAGGATAATTTATGATATTACAATATTGCAACTCTGATAGTTATGATATCATAATATTGTGACTTCATAAGTTGTGACATCACCAAATAACCAACATCACCCTTAAACTGCTGGTAGTTTATGCTAACTCTCTAGGTTAAGTTGTAATATCGAGACTTTTAGAGTAGTGATATTTCCATATTTTTAGTGATTTTGTACTTACAGTAGTGATATTGCATTTTGTACTTTATTTTACTAAAAGTTATAGTATTTTACTAATAGTTGCATTTTTGTAGAGTGAGTTATATTTTTGATCTATGTTTTATGGTTTTGTACTATGTGTAAACCTAACATCAATATTTTGAAATTTGTTTGTTCATCCATGAAGTGATTATAAGCATAAGGAATTTCTAATGTGTTTTATAGGACCCAAAGGCCACAAAGAGACATTTTAAACACTTCTAACTTGTAAATTTCACACTTCAAATTGTTGTTTTAATAACATTTTTGCCTAAATTATTTTTTTTTTCAAAGTTTTTAACAACAAATGACAAGGGGCCAAAATTTCACAACATGCTTCACTTTGGTGCACTAAAATGAACTTTCACACTTAGTTACATGCTCCTAAGAGTTGTTTGTTTTATGCTTGATTATTGAAAGTTGTTTATTTTAGTAAAATGATTGAAAAGTGTATGTTATCTTCCCATTCCCTTTATGGAACTCAGGTGACCAAAAGGACTAATTCTTTACCTCAATTTCTTTAGTCTAAAATCATGAAAATAATGTCATTAAGGCCTTCCTCAAATCCATATGATTTGGGTGACCCAAACACGACCCTAAAGTCTTTTCGCTTGTCTTTTACTTTCATGAATTTTGGATTGTAAGAGAAAGTTCAACACCTCTTAATGGGTTGTTTAGGTAAGCATTAACCCAATAGTTCATCTCCTAACATCATTTCAGCCCCAATCCATAGTGGGTTATATAAATTGAGGGTGACCCACTGAGATGCTTTTTTTGAGAAATTAAAACAAGTTCTGTTAGTGGTACTCCACCTTGGACCATAGGGTCAACTTAGACATCACACTACATGAAGTAATTGATGGATGTAGTGGTTTTGAAAATGAAAAGACCTTTTCACAATAATCTAGTTGACATAGATTTGATTGATGTGATCATCTCTTATGTTAGCCACACTTAGGACCATCTAGAAATGTGCAAAAATTAATAGATTAGAATAACCCCACATACCACAGAAATACTGTTGATGTAGGGTGAGTAGCCCAAAGTTCCATATCATAGTAAAAACTCTTGGGAGAAGAGGGGGCCTAAAAATTATACTTTTTATGCACTTTTATTTTTGGATTAAAACTCAAAATCCTCTCAAGAGCAAGTATATTGTTGAAATTTGATAGTATTATGCAACCTTGTCAGTTCTAGGATCTATGATGTTGCACTTAGGTGTTTGTGTCATTTTATCCTTTATTGTATGGTTTTGAGTCTAATTTATTTGTTTATCTTACCATGTAAAAATGATTCTTGTTTATACATATCTTTTTTGTTTGAGGAGGTGTTATATTTCCCATTTGACACCATGATTTTGCCTTAGTATTTTTAACAAATCTTTTTTGTGTGTGTCATTTGATTGAAAAGGGTATCATCACGTTGCCCAATTCATTTCAAATATTGTTCCTTTAAGTATTGAAACAAACCATTGGTCATATATTTAGAATGAGATAATTTAGTTATGTTGCTTAAATCATTTCATAGACTTGTTTGTCTTGTGTCCAAAATTACCATTTCAAAACCAAAGCCACGTGTGCCATTTGGATCTTTACCTAGTGTCATTATGTCATTCATCTTTGTATAACTTGTTGTTTGTTTAAAGAATACCAATTTTCTATATTGAGTTTTAAATTGGCCTTGACAAGTTCAAATCCAAACATTAATTGATTTCTACATATGTCTCATGTAATTTTGGCCTAAACATCGATCTTTCTCTTTTGGGTTATGTAACTTAGGTTACTTATTTACCTAATTTGAAAACTATTATTTGCACCTTTATTTAGGAGAAATAGCCTATCTCCATATGCCTTTTATTTCATGACTTATACCAGTTAACCAAGTTTACATTTATATCCTAATGCCTAGTTTATGCCAAAGTGTTTCAAATTTTTTAGATTCAAATCACATGCCTTGTTTTGTTTAAAGTCTAACTTTTGTGACTTTTCCAAAAGACCTAGCACATGCCTATTTTGAGCCTAGATCTTGTGCCTTGTTTTGTTAAAATACCTAGAAACTTTTGTTTCCTTATATTAGACTTGTTTGAAACACTTTATACCTAGAGTTTGACATTCCAATTTTATTTCATATACTTGACCTTTTTATGTATGACATTTAATGTTAGACATCTGATGTTAGATTTTTTGTACCAAGTTTTAGCATAGACCTTTTGGAGATATAAATCCATTTTTAGACCAAGTTAGACCAATCTCAAATCATTTTTCCTCTGGACATTATTTTTAAGATTTTTTATAACTCTAAGACTTTTTACGAAACATTCATGATTAAATGTCTCACTATACTTGTAGTGGATCCATGTATAATCTAGGATATGGTAAGGTGGTAGCACAAGATGACTTTGTTATGGTGATGATGTAGTTTGTGAGATGAATCCTTATCCTCATTAAAGCACTCAATTAGGGGAGTAAATACAAGATCCTTTAGCTCACTATTTGGTCAACATGCCTCCATACTCAGAGAAAGACCAAGAACAAACAATGCAGTAACTTACTAGTGTACCATTGGTTATAGACTAAGTTAAAAAACAACCTATTATGTTATGATGCCATCGACATATGACCCCTATTTTTTTTATCATCACTTACTTGTAAATAAGGATGAAGTTTTAATTAGAACCACAAAGGCAAGGGATAGGTTTCCAAGAGACTTCCCCTATAAAAACTTACCTAGTTTAGTTAGAGTGCCTTCAATTATGCCTTATAACCAAACCAATTAATATGCCTCTTCTAAAAATACTCACACTCTAGTGTTGATGTTATATCAGGACCCATGTATGCTTATCATAGGAAAAGGCCTCATGGAGGACCATCTTATACAGATGCAGACAACATACAAAACCTTTTTGAACTTAGTGCATAATTTTAATAATATGACCATGTCAAATTATCCACTTATCGAGTTAGCTCCTTCAACATGAGTCTTAATCAAGTTAACATGCCAAGAGAATTTGGGTATAAACCCATTCATTCAAAGAACTTTAATTGGAGACATGTTTAATGCCCCAGCCATCGAAGAAGTGTCTACTACTTATACATAGATGAATGAGCCAAACACAACAGATAACATGCAATGATCATCCAATGTATGATATAATGGTATAACCACATAAATAAATAGTACATAACAAGTTCATTTAGTTACTACCATGAGTGGTTCTTAACAGCAAGGGG
Organism: Torreya grandis; assembly: GCA_037957365.1. Taxonomy (NCBI): domain Eukaryota; kingdom Viridiplantae; phylum Streptophyta; class Pinopsida; order Cupressales; family Taxaceae; genus Torreya; species Torreya grandis. The sequence goes on along the minus strand of JARHVA010000885.1, from coordinate 1,728,293 downwards.
TAAGAACTTATACCTCTCAATTATAAAAAATACCTCTAATCCTCAACCATTTACTTCATCAACCATGCAACCACAAGGATTAAGTAGTCAAGAAATCACCATTGCCTTGCCTCAATAAAATGTGATGAATGTTACCACTATAATAGGTTATGACTAGCATTCCACAATAATAGGCACAGTCTAATTTACCAACGTAGCAAAGATTAAACATTCTACCACCTCAATAGGGTGTAACCAATGTTCCACCTCATTAAGTAGTGACAAGTACACCTCAATAATCATAAACCAACATGACTTCACAAATGTTTCTTAATCAAAAATCTATATTTATTGGTCAATGACAAATGTCAAACCTTCAACAAGCATCTACTTCACAATAAGGGTTCATGCAACTAAAGTGTAGTATTATTCAACAAGTACCAACCAAGTAACAATTACCTTTTGTTCCAAATGCACCACAAATATAATGATAGGGCCTTGTTTCACAATAAGCTATCCTTATTTATCCAGGTTTGACTAATCAGCAACAAGTCCCTACTCAACCTAAATAGGCCTAGTACTTCACTCAGAGCTATATCCTTCCATCCCAACCACAATTTCCCCAAAACCAAGCCTATATATTGAACCCAAACTAGATTATCACACTATAATTCATGTAATTCCAATAATTGCATCATAATTTGTGAATGTATATTCTTTTTCAAATCCCTAACCAAACCAACATTCCATAATAAACTATGCCTCTACCATACCTCAGTCAAAGTAATCCACTTTTGACCACCCAACCCTCACCTCAGGCCAATGTTCCATCCATTTTCTTGGCAAAAGAACTATAATAAATGAAGGATATAATTTATACCATCCAAGCTAAGAAATAGAGTGATAATTTTAAGTTGGATGATGTATGTTCCTACCCATTCAACATGGATTATCTACAAATATCATTTCCTCTAGGGTACGAATCACCAAAGTTTGATAAGTACAAAGTTAAAAGAGACCCAAAGGCCCATTTAACATAAATATATTTTTATTTAAAAAAAGTGGCCTATAATTACATATACCTCATACTATTTTTTCCTTAGAGTCTATTATGACAATCCTTGGAATGGTTCCTTAAATTGTCAAAAAACTTAGTATCTAATTTTGATGACCTTTCAGACAGGTTTGTGTAGAATTTATCCTATAATCTTGAACATGAAATTTATTTGATGGATTTAAATCAAGCCAAATATAAGGTTAGTGAAAGTTTCACAAGTTATCTATAGTAATGGAGAGTAATTTTTATCTGATTTACCCACAGTTTACCAGATAAACAATTAGACATTGTGTTTACCAAAAATTTGCATAGTGAGATATCTTACCATCTGGAGCTACAGTGTGAACATACCTTTAAGTACATCATTGAAAAAGGTTTTCTAATAAAAAATGATCTTATTAAAAAATGGATTATTAAAATTACCTCATAAAATCAAATTCAAAGTCAAAACTAAGGAAATAACCAAAATCAGAATCACAACCAAGACCAAGCACAAGAGTTGGCACCATCATAGGCCAATAATTATGAAAAATCCAAGAAATTTAACCACAAAAAAATGTTGTTGGGAATGGATTAATTGAGTCACAACATGTCCAAATGGTGCAAACATCATTTTCTTAGCCAATATTATAAATGCAAATTACTCCCCACTAATAACCAATTCAACAAGCATAGCCTTCGAAGTAGCCTAGACCATCTCAATAAATTCAGTAACCTTTTCCTTTACAAACCCCTCTTCCAAGGTAAAATGGTCCTACTCACTGAGTTTTTAGTGACCTTGGAGAGCCTATTGAAGTTTTGTTTCACAAACTAGCAGCCACTAATCTGATTAGTTGGCCCATTCCAAAGCACTATCCTAAAGGAACTCCTTATCCATATTGGTATAGATAAAATGAATTATTTGAATATCATTGGGTTAATGGACATAATCTACATAATTATGTGGAAATCAAACATCTCATTCAAAATATGTTAGACAATGGAGCTTTTACATCTAATCAAAATCTAGGTATTTATCAAAACCCTTTTCCACAACATAATAATAATAACTAACAAAAGCAGTAACAAAGGCCAGAACAATAGAAACAATAGTATCAATAGCCAATACAACAAAAATAATACCAACATTAATATAACCAATTCCAACCAAATAGATGGAACCAAGGCCAGAATGATTCCAACAACTAATAGACTTACCACATAGTTACACATGACTATAACAAAGTTATATGCCATATTGTGTGAGGTCATGTTTTCACCATTACCATTAATCCAAGACCAAGTTTTAATGGAACAATACCATTGATAACCAATTCCAACCAACCAACCTATGCCAGTGATCCTTCCTTGACTTGGGACTATATATAGGTGTTCCAATAAGTAGAGATTGTTACTTTTGAACCTTATATTGATAACTCATCCTTGCCCATGACCACATACAAGTACATAAAAAATTGAGACTTATCATATATGGCCCCTTTCCACCATCATTTACTAGTAATAATGGTCATGTATCTAATCTTGATTGTGCAACCATAACTTGGTGGTTTAAATATTACCATTGTAAGCCCACAACCATCTACCACTACACCCGTACAACCCACCATTATGACTAGGAACAACCCATATACCATTGTGAAGAAAAATACATTCAATATTAAGGTATAAATTTAGAAAATACATGCATAAATTTTCATTTTAGATTTGATGCATATATTTACCATCCATAATAACATCTTAGCAAAGTTCCTCAACCAATCCCAAGTTTTAACAACATAATCTTTAAAAAAATCCAAGCTTTAGTTAGACATCTAGCCCCAATCCAATAGTTATCATTCAACCAAAGCAATATTTCATCCCTTGGCCCTCTTAATAACAATCCATTATACATCAAAGTTGTCATAATGTGACACAAAGTGAAGTGTGTCCTCATAGATAATGGGTTAGGCCTAAATATTGTGTCTCTAAATCTCATCAAGAATCTTAGATACATAATAAATAATCTCCAGCTATAAAATATCAAAATCAAGGCCTATAATAATAAAGAGTGGGAATCACAAGGAACTATTAGCTTGATAGTTATCATTGGGCCTTTGACCCATGATACATTATCCCATGTGTTAGACCTAGATTTGTCATTAAATTTGCTCTTGGGTAAACCTTGGATACATGAACTTCATGAAATCCATTTAACATTGCATCAATGTCTCAAGTTCTCTCATTGTAGTATGTAGGTCACCATTCATAGATATTTGCATCTCTATGAACATTTCAATAATTTGGAGGTTGAGTATGAAAGATATAACTACCATTTTGGCTTAAATCTAGTTCCCAAAAAGGACAAAGGGAAAGACATTCTTGTTGATTTTCCTAAGGCCAATTGCATAGACCTTGATAACGTTGATTCATCTTCCCACATGTCACCTCTTAAAATGTCTAATAAATTTACTATCATGAATAATGGCCTACGATAATATTTGACCCATGATACATTTCACATTTCCAATCTTTGATAGAACCCTAAGTCCTATGGAAGACCTAAAGCTAAACCACCTTTCATGAAATGGTAGTAAAAATGAATATACAAACTACATAGTCTAGCTCCTATCATCTTCATACCAACCACTGGCCTAAAATAATACCCACTTGTAGAGGATGAATCATGGTTATATAATGATGAATTGGTTGATTTTTATAAAAATGACAAGTATCTTATTCTTAATAGGATCATGGAGAAGCATGCCTATGAATGAGGAGGCCTTGGGCCAAATAAACAAGGAACACTTGAGCCAATATCCATGATTTAATACAAAGTAACCTATGGTCTTAAATTTAAACCACCTAGGGGTGACCCCACATATCTTATTCATGTTTCATCACTATGACTAGTGATGATGATGATGAAAACAAAGCAAATTCTGATCATAGTCCTTATGAAGACCTAGATGATACCAATTTACTTAACACCCATGCTATTTATACCCTTAGACCAGTTATTCATCATAATCTAATTCCTTTGTATCACCCTCAACTTATAGCCTGGGACCAACAAGAATCCATAGTGCCTATAGATGAGTTTGAGAATGATGAGGCCTTTGTGATTTTCTAGGCCTAAGAGACAATGTTCTATTGGGAGACCACAAATAGGGTTCTTAATCAAACTAGATTTAGTAGCCTATTTTGGAGAAAGAGTGAGCACTCTTAGCCATAAATAAATGAATAAAACATTGAGTTCCTAAAGTGAAAACCTCTTTGAGGAACTTTTGTACCAAGTTAAAAGTGAAGAGAAGGTTGGTATTCTATTGAAAACCATTTTTTAGTGCCATTAGATGGGGGTGTTCACCTTTCCCCTAATGAAGCATAGGACACCACCAATGATGAACTTGCCTATGGGTCTAAGTTTAGTTCTAAAAAATAGCATGCCTTTGACTAAATCATCTAAGAGTTTCCAAGAATGTTTATCACATGGCCATACTTACCATTGGGAGATTTTGATTCATCTTTACTATGAGAAATGGAAGAGCTAGTCCAAATAGAAGACTTGACCATTTCCATCCAATTCCAATCTTTTTCAACCATTATGGAAGATGGTTTGACTCTTCTATTGGAGGACACTATAGAAGTAAACATCAGGACTCTAAATGATCTAAAATGGATCAAATTAGGCATGTCCCTCACTAAGGAGGAATGTGATATATTTACAACCCTTTTGAGGGAATTTGTTGATATATTTTATTGGGCCTACTCATACATGTTAGGTTTTGACCCCACCTTAGTTGTACACCACCTTATAGTACACTTTGTTGCCAAACTTGTGAAGTAGAAATTATGTAAAATGCATCTTCGCATTGTAGTTTTAATAGAGAAAGAGTTGGAAAAAATCTTAGAAGTGAGATGTATTCGACCGGTCAACTACTCAGAGTGGATCTCAAATGTTGTTGAAATTAGTAAGAAGCCAGAAGGAATCAAAATTTACACTAATTTTAGAGATATAAATAGGGCCTACACCAAAGATAACTTTCCTCTACCAAATATTGTCATGACGGTTGACTCTATAGTGGAGTACAAAATTCTTTCATTGATGGATGGATTTTTAGGATATAACCATGTTAATTTTCAACTACCCCTCTTCCTAGAATGGGGACCCTCCTATCTTAATTTTCCAAAAAAAAATGCCTAAGAACCATGTTTGATAAGTCCCTCAACTGCATAGAGCATCTGATTTAATACTCCCTATCAATTTTTGGTTATGTATTCATCTTATAATATAAATTAACATTTAGAAATATCTAGATTATTATAAGTGGCTTTAATCTTTCTCCAAGTTTTCAATTTTAACCAAGAATGGATTCAAAATGTATAAATGGGCTTTAACAAGAATGATCTACTTAATTCCTTAATTGGCATGAATGTGACCATCTTCATGGGATATTACTGCATTAACCCTTTATTTTGTTTAGAGCATTTAATTATAAGTTTTTATATAAAATTATTATAATTTGCTTATGACAGGGATTTGACATTTATCGAATTCCAACTTAGATTCTCTCATGACTTTGTAGGAAATCAACTTAAAGGTAGCATTTTTATGATGCCTAACAGGATGTCAAATTATAAAAAGGTTTCCAAAAGGATAATCTCTCTATACATGACACTTGGAAAAAATCTATTGAACCTAAAAGATTCCATGTGGTGTTATCCCAAGAGCTTGAGAGGGAACTAGCCATTGGAATTCAAATCCATAGTCTACGTGTCTAGATCTTGTTCCCTTTAATCAAGTCCATCCAAACCTAAGCCCCCATGCATCCTAGTACAATCCAAAAACTTATGATATGATGTTGTGTAACTTGATCACAACCCGAGTAATCTTTCAAAATGCCATGTGCTTCATTCAAATTCATTTGGGTCAATAGATGGATACTCCTAACCTATCTAATATAAGGATCATGAGAGCCATCTAATAAAATATATCAAATCACATGGACCATCTGATCTTAGGCTCGATGAGAAATAGCTATCAAAGGCCCCTTCTAAGATAAATGCATGTCCCTATAAAGGATACATGTCATGCTCACATGGTTTCTATCTGACAATCCATAAAACTCCTTTGAGAGATCACTAAGATGATGCATATCCCCACTAGACTCATTAGATGTTTCCATGTGCTTCCTTAAGATTCATCTTATATCAAAAAATGGGTACACCTAGACCAATTGATTTAAGTTTTGTAAGGACTCACCAAGAAAACATGTGTAAACCCGTGATCCATTCGATCAAAAATTGATGATATATGGCTGACCAAAGCCCATTTTGAGAGTGCTGTGTATCCCTCCAAAGGAAATGCATCCTCCCCATAAGGTAACATATAATATTGACATATTTCCCCCTAGAGTGATGTGTGGCTCCACATAATCCACATGTTTAATATGAAGTTATCAACAACCATCCAGAATCCTTCCTTCTAGCACTATTCTAGCACTAACTTTTCCCTCCTTATTAATGCACTTTTTGTGTTCCTTGTGTCACTAGGGAATAAAGGGGAAAGTAAAAAACTCAATTTAAATTCTTATAATGACTTAGGGCTTGATTTTCTTATACAACTATCACTTAGAATAACTCAAATAGTAGATATGTGATCACCAGTTCAAAGTCTATAAGTAGACCCTTTTGTAGGGACAATAAATGTTATGTAGTGACATAATTTATAGTTAATATTTGTGAATTATTTTAATTTTTTCTAATTAGAAGTTTCAAAAGGTAGAGGAAATTGAAGAGGCACTCAAACCCATACTTACATAGCACAGTAAGCTAATCTAGGACATACCTAATTTATTTAGGCCTATGATCCTAGATTTCTCTCAAATTGATAAGGATTATCAAGCATGTGCTAAAGTATGGACCTAGGAGGAGAATTAAAATAAGTAAAAGTAGTAGTAAAAATAATAACAAGTTGTCCTACAATAACCTCCAACACCTTAAAAATATTTTTTAGTCTTTTGAAGATTCAAATATAGAATATTCTATTATGTATGGCATTTCAGGCCACTTGTTTGTATACTAGGTTCCATTTGTGGGCCCACTTAAAATAATATTAGGCATTTAAGCCTATAAATAGGTTCTCCCCTCATTTTGTAAATCATAAAACATTTATTATAAAATTTACTACAAAGAGCCAAAGAATTTGAAAGTCTATCTAAAGTATTCCTTGTGTGGTTTTGTCACTTCTAAATTCTCAATATTTTAGATGTCTAGTTGTTTCCTTTCTGATAATTAATTTGGAAATTAAATTTTATACATGCATTAGTTATTTTGATCTTAATGTTAGGCTGACTAATTTAGTAGTATACTTGCTTTGTTTTCTCTCATTAACAACTAGATGTGTTATCTAATTTACTGTGAGTTATCTTAATGAATTGTATGTTATTAAACACATGTATTTTCCTTCCTCATAATATTCAACTACATTTATTCAGTTTTGATCATTATGCTAGAGTTGGTAGAGTCAGTTTCCTGCATTTTGCCTTAGAATTTAGTAGAATTGGTATCTTCTTTCATCTGAAACCCAACTTATTTTCTACCCTACCCTACTCTCATTTGTATATACCCATGAATCACCTTAGATTATATCATGATGCATATATCTATTGTTCATTTACATTTTGGGAAATAATTAGAAAACATTAAAATAAATCAAAAATATTATCTAGAAATTGTTTCACTGCATAACATCTATTGTCCCTACAATAGGATCTACTTGTAGAATTTGAAGTAGTGATCACATCTCTACTATTTGTGTTATTCTAAGTAATAATTATATAAAAAAATCAAGCCCTAATTCATTACAAGACATTAAATTGAGTTTTTTAATTTCCTCTTTGTTCCCTAGTGACACAGGGAGCACTAAAAGTGCATCAACAAACTAGATTACAATTGCACCAAAAGACCAACATAATACAATGTTCACCATTCTATGGGAAACATTTTATTATTAGGCTATGCCATTTTGTCTCAAAAATGTTGGGGCCACATACCAAAGATCCATGACCATCATATTCATGATATTATATAGGACATTGTTGCAGACTACATCGATGACATATCGGGAAAATCCAAGACCAGGGATGATCATCCAATAGTACTACAATGGATATTTGAGAGACTACATGAATACAAAGTTAGACTCAATCTTAAGAAGTGTGTTTTTGGAGTTAATTCAAAAAAAATTCTTGGATTCATTATTTATTGAAGAGGAATTGAAATAAATATATCCAAAGTATAAGCCATTAACGACATACCACCACCTTCCAATTTGAAGTAGCTCAACCATTTATAGGGTAAGATCTAGTCTATCAGATGCTTTATTGTTGGAATCAAAATGATTGAGAGGGGGGAAAATCTATCTTCAAAATTTTATTTGACAATTACACTTAATCAATAATGAACTATTACATAAAAATATAGATCAATCAATGCATAAGAAATCAACTACACAAGCATAAAACAAGATTGCATAACTCAACACACCATTTATGTGGGAAACCCTCAAGGGGAATAAAACCCACTGATATTTTAAATATGCACTATAGTCCTATAAAAAAACATAAATTTACTCTCCTATTTTTATATATAGTAAAATAACTCATTCCCATATATATATAGAGAGAGGTAGGGGTGGCCTTCTCAAGATGGCATGACATATAGATATATAGGGACCCCCTATCTATTTATGTGAGAAGGCAAGATTTATATTAGGTTGGGGGGACAAAATAGATATATAGGGTTTAGGGGGAGGCCATTAATTCCAATTAAAATTAATCTTTATCTATATAAATTTGGGGACCCTAGCTTGGTGTTGACCTCTTCAAGTACCTACTTCACATGGATCACCAACCCTAACTAGCTAAGCACCAACTTAGCTTGGATTTAGCAAGCACCCACTTTCAAGGAGGCACCAAACCCCTACATGAATCAGCACAAACTCAGTCACCCAAAACCTTTGATCACCTTTATAGAACCTTGTTTCTCAAAAAATAGATGATTATCTCCTTCTTCATCTCTTAACACACTTATATCCCTCTTAAACTATCCTCTAGCTTTCTTCACTCAACTATCCCTCTTCTTGACTTGATTAGATAATATGACCTTGATCCTCATATGCATAACCTATATCAAAGATTCATCACTAATCCTATATAATCCTATGATGGTTTGTAATACCTTCTTCTGGTCACCAATGTATTATTCTATTTGCTTAGTTCCTCACTCATACAATAGGCCTAAAATTACCTAGTATTTATACAAGTCACTTGTTCATATCCTTATTAGTCAGCCAATAAAATTTACCTTATTATTTCATCCATGAAATTTTTCTTATGACATCTCATAAACATGTATCAAATGTTATTTTATTGACTTTATGTCTAACCTATCTCAATTAGACCTTATCTCATCTTTAGGTCTCATGGAGACCTAACCCTATTAGGTCTATTTTATGGCACATTACACTTTGTCTTCCTTGGAAACCTTAAAAAATACATAAATGGCATGAAAATATAATAAAATATATACCTTATAATCTCATCTAGGCTTCATAACACTTTTTATCTCAAACAAATACTTTAGCACACCATTAGTATTGTTCATATTAGGCTTGTGCATACCTAGAAAGTATATCTTGAACAACTAAAACATAAACACAAAATTCCATAGTCACCATAGAAAATAATAATAAATAAATAATATACATGAACTTAGTTTCATCACCATGTTTATTATACTTCACAAATTATGGTAAAAGGATTCAAACCCTTCTCTACAAATAGCCCACTCAGAACTTCCATAACACTCCAAAACCCAGTCATGAATAACTTGATCTTCAACATCTAAAAGAAAAATTCCCATGACCTATGAAAATTTAAATATATTATTTTAAATATATATATAATCATTAATTATAAATATCATAAGGTATAATTTCAATTATTGGTCTTACAGACCAATCTTTTGTCTTCAGTACACATAATCAAACCTGAATCAGTCAAACCATTTTGGCTTTAATGTTTTAACCTCTTATATTGAATTCCAAGATTATGAAAATTATGTATAGTTTATTAAATTAAAAAAAATAACACCATATTTATTTTATACATAAACTCATGAAATATATTCTCAAACTCATTGTTGTAACATGCTTACCTAAAACTGCCAGTTTGCCTTGAAGACTAGTCATGGTGATTTTGACCTTTAACACCTATATGACCACTTTTAGAGAATTATAATGTTTTTAGATGATATTATGAGATAATTATAAAATATTAAGATACAAATATAACATGATCAAATTTCAATATTTATCTTACATACCAATCTCATAACCTTACACCTTCACTATCTTAATTGCACTAGACAGGTCAACTTATGAGTAACATTTTCATCATATCCACTGACCCATAAAAATTATATACAAAATTAAAATTTATTAAAATTATTTAAAAAATTATCCATGAACTTTTATTCTTCCCTAATCGATGATAGTACATCCCTAAATAAATTCTCACTTTTGCCTGGTTTTCTCACTATTTGCATCATTAGGCTTGTTAGCAACTAGTCAACTTGTAAGGTCAATTTATCAACATTGAGGGATATAATATTATCATAAACCAACATGTAAATAAAATACAAGTATAAATATTCAACATTCATCCATTTTTAAACTTTGACTTGATCAACTCTAATTGCTACAACAAATCTTCAAAAAATAAGGCCTCTCATATAGTGTCCACTCACTCATCTAAAAAAAATCACACCTAGAGGTGAATGAGAGATTTTAATACAACCTAAAATAACTTAAATATATATTTAAATAAATTATAATCACTTTGGAACAATATCATTCATATCATGTCATTATTAGGGTTCTTTGAGGGTTTAAACCATTTTTTAGTCTTAACTATCATCCATAAATCTTATCCCCTTATCCCAAAAACCAATCATTGGAAACTTGATTTATGACCCTTAAAAATATACAATTAATATCTTAGGTTCTCATTTAGAGTTTACACATGAAAATAAACACTTGAAAGTCCTTCTCAGATTGAGAACCCTTCATTCTTTGCACATGAGAGACCTCAAAACACTTTTTATTGCCTTAACCTTCAAATTTTGACCTAAAATTTGGTAAACATACTTAAAAATACATGAAATACCTCTGAAAACACTCATATATCCATAATTTCCTTGGAAACAAAACCTCATACCGTATTAGGCCATGCTCTCTCTCTCTCTTTGTTCTCTAAGTTTTGACCTATAATTCACATTAGGCCTTAAAACTAACCTTCAAGTCTTTTTCCATGTGATATACACATTATATACATTATAATAAAACATATCACATAATAATATAACTCAAAACCATCTTAATATGTCTTTTCAACAACTCATGTTACCTCATTAGGCCAAGCAGGGTCTTGAGATGGTCTAGTTGCATACTAGGTCTATAGGTCTTACCTTTGTAGACTTTCCCTAAGACTCACTTGAGTGATCCAAAGCCTCTTAATAATAATAAAATAAAATTATACATCCTATTATTACTCTATGAATCCATCTCACTAGGTTGCCATGCTATTTTATGCATAAGACTAGGCATCCTATGTACAAACCTTCTCAAGTATTGTACAAGGTTTAAACACTTGACAACTTTGATATTTAAACATGAAAAAATATTTTATGATTTTACACCTTGATCACATGTCTTTCATTCTCTTTATAAAATATCATACCTCTACACATACTTCTTTATGCTCATCATGTATATGCTTATGATATGAGTATGCTTGTTTTGACTAAGTTTCTCAAGACACTTTGTATTCAAGGAATAACACTCAATCATGCTTACCTTGACCTAAATTTGGACATAAACCTTAGAATAATCATTATTTTTTCTTAAAATTCTCTCTCAATAAAGATACATTAGGTTTCTTTCAAATTCTCTCATCACATGGCTCACATCTCACATACTACTCACCATGCATCTTTACTAGATGCATCTTGACATCAATGACATCATTATTGATAATGAAATCATCTTTGACATAAAATTACATAAACCTTGACATCAATGAAAACACTTCTCAAAAAATTCCCCCTTTTTCATTGATGAAAAAACATTATTCAATCTACTCACTTTCATCTCCCTCAATATGGTCAATCTTCCTTCTTGGACTTTTATTCCCCTTTGACATTAATGATAAAGGTCTTCCAAAGTTATCAACTAAAAAAACACCTTATTTACAACAAAATTTAAACATATAGAATATGAATTATTAAGGCAACATCTTTGCCCTTACTTCATGCATACCTTCTTTAGATGAATTCATAATATTAGTCCACTTCTCAACATAGATCAAGCTCAGTCTGAATAAATCCCCCTTAAACCAAGAATCCACCATGATTTTAGTAACTGAAGATTATCTTCATGAATCCTAATTAATTCACCCCTTTCCATAGGGTACTAAAGCAACACTAGTTCAAAATATTCCTAAATTTCCATGCTTTCACCAGATTGAATGTCTTTCAAAATCCTTTTAGGCTTGATTGGTACTATAGGCTTGATATATTCATCAATAATTGGTCATCAATGTGAGATGAAAATAGGCAATCCTGACTTTATTTTACATTTGAAGCATACTCTATCCTAGAAAATAGTCCACTTGAGCTTGTAGACTGATCATGACTCATCTTCACTATTTTAGGTTTCCATGCATTTATTTGCCTTCTGTCTTGCACTCTAAGGGCTTCAAACCTTTTGTTTTTACTTGATGACCTTCTAACTCTATTAATACATAATCTTGCAATGCGTCCTACTTTATGAAAATTTTAGCAAACTACTTTATACATACAATTTGACTGATGTGAGTTGTGACTCCTTTAATAGTCCCATGAGTACTCATTCTTGGAGTGTCTTCTACACTCTTTTGCCCTATGACCAAACTAATTGCATAGAAAAAATTAACCATTAGATAAGTTAACATACCTCATAAAATTAGGTTATTTGATAGGTATTTTCATGTTGACCTTCTTGTCTTCAATAGCTTTCTCCTTAACTTGAGCTTCCACATTTTACTCTTCCTTGAAACCAAGACCTGTATTATCACTTACAGTCTTGTGACTACTCAAGATGTCATCTAGAGCCTCATTTCTCCTTTCAAATTTCAAAAAGGTTTTTACCTTGCTATATGTTTGATCCAACTTAGCTTTCAAGGTTTCCACTTATATTTCATACTTGATGTATTCTTCTTCTTTAGTCTTCAGGATTGCATTGGCTATGTCCATATGTGTCTCAATTTGATTGATGATATCATCATAATCCTTAGAGATTTTACTTAATATTTATTCAAACAAACCAATCTATTCTTCATAGTCCTTAACTAATGATCTTATTTTATGATTCTTTCTCCTTTGAAACTTCAATTCTTATAGGGCACTTACCAATTTTGCCTTAATGTTCACTTCTGCTTCTTCTTCGTCTGATTCTACATCAACCATAAGGCCTATCCCACTTGATCAACCCTCATTTTTTGATCTTATGGCCATGAAAAAGGTTTCATTATTTTCATGTTCAGGTTCATTATTTCCATCATCACTATCAAATTTACTTGAGTCACTTACATCAGAAGAGTTATCTTTTCTATTATATAAGCTTCTTAAAATTTCCTTTCTTACCTTCATACTTCCTAAAATCCTTATTTTTATTAGGATTATAATACTTATTTTGATCTCCATGATGTTCATCATGTTCTTTATTATGATTAGATTTATCCTTGTTAGGACACATGGATGCAAAGTAACTAATCTTTTCATAGTTGAAACATTTGATGGGCAACTTACCTTTGTACTTATGTAATCCAAACCTCAATTTCCTTGTAAACATAGATATTAGTTGATCATAATCAACATCTAAACATTTTTAATCCTTGAGCTTCTTGGATTTTGACTTCTCAACTTTAAAATTCTCTACCTTCTTGGGAGGTCTTCCTTCATTTTCTCTCAACTCATAAGTAGACAAGATGCCATGAAGCCCATATATCTTTAGCTTGTCTAAATCTTGCATCTCTTCTACTAAAAATAAATTATAATAAAACTTAGGAGTTATTGATCTAAATACATTTTGAAAAACTGTAGACTCTTTCACTTCTTCTCCAAATCCTCTAATAATTTGATAGCTTCATCAACCTTTAAAAAATGGGATGCAATGGTTTCATCTTTATTCATCTTCAAATTATCTCTTGTGGGTCTAAAACTTGGTCATATTTACCTTTGTGTATCCTTCATATATGGTATTAAACTTGTCCCATATCTCTTTGTATGACACACACGGCATCACTTTCACAAGCTCTACCTTTGATAGGCCACAAAGAATGACATTCATTACCTTGGAGTTGTTTTCACTAGCCTTCTTACCTGCTACATCAGTTGGTAGAATAGGAGGAACACTATAGCCATTTAGAACTAACTACCAAATATCATTACCTTGAGACATCAAATTTATCTTCATATTTAAATTTTAAAAATCATAATTTGATCTATTGAATAACGGATTCCTATTGGTAAAGAAACCACCTTGAGCTTGTTAACTAGCCATCCTTGCTTCTAGGATCTTCTTTAAGATGTTAGACCTAATTCAAAGTAACATGATATGATACCAAATACTAGAATAAAAATGATTGATATTGGGGGTGAATCAATCTTCAAAAATTTATTTAACAATTTCACTTAAGTAATCGTGAACTATTATATCAACATATAGATCAAGTAATGCATAAGCAATAAACTACATAAGCATGACACAATATTTCATAAGTCAATACACCATATATGTGGAAAACCCTCAATGGGAATAAAAAACACTAATATATTCAATATTTAATATATTCCTATAAAATAAAAATCAATTTAGTGAATCACCCACTTGACATGGAGCACTAACCCTAACTAGCAAAGCACCAACTCATCTAGGCTTTACCAAGCACCCACTTGCAAAGAGGAACCAAACCCTAGATGAATCATCACCAAATTAGTAACTTGAAACATTTTATCACCTTCATAAAACCTTATTTATCATACAATATATGATTATCTCATTCTCCAACTCTTAACACACTTTTATCCCTCTCAAACTAGCCTATAGCTTTCTTTGCTCAACTAACCCTCTTCTTGACTTGATTAATTGATATGGAACTGATCCTCATATTCATAACCTCTATTAAAGATTAATAATTGATCCTATATACTCATATAATGTTATTTATGACCTTATTCTAATCACCAATGTATTATTATATTCATTTACTTCCCCACTCACACAATAGGCCTAAAATTGCCTAATGTTAATACAAGTCACTTATTCATATCCCTATTAGTTAGAAAAACACCATTAAATTATTATTTAGGACATTAAATGGTTTTTAATACATCTCATAAAAATTTATCAAACATTATTTTAGTCCCTTTAGGTCTCACCTATCTCAATTAGACCTTATCTCATCTTTAGGTCTCGTGGAGACCTAATCCCATTAGGTATGTTCTAGGACACGTTATACTTTGTATTCCTTGGAAAAATTAAAAAATACATACATAGAATTAAAATATCATAAAAAAATAAAATATATATTTTATAATCTCATATATTATTCATAACACTTTTTATCTCAAACCACTACTTGGAGCACCCCATTAATATTGTTTATATTAGGCTTGTACATACCTAGACAGTTTGTCTTGAACAACTGAAGCATAAACACAAATTTACCAATAAATAATGGAAAAAAATAATAAATATAGAATATAAATTACTTTAATTTCATAAAAAAATTAATTATACTTCAAAACTTAGGGTAGAAGGACTCAAACCCTTCTCTGCAAATAGCCCACTTAGAACTGCTAGAACACTCCAAAACCCAATCATGAATAACTTGATATTAAACACATAAAAGAACACTTACCATGACCTATAAAACTTTAAATATATTATTTTACATATATATTATTATTAAATTTAAATATCACAAGTTATAATTTCAATTATTGTTCTTGTAAACCAATCTTTTCTCTTTAGTACACATAGTCAAACCTGAACTAGTCAACCCATTTTGGCTTCAATGTTTCAACCTCTTATACTGACTTCCAAGATTCTTAAATTATGGATAGTTTATTAAATTACCCAAAAACAAAATAATTTGTATTATATACATAAAATTATGGAATATATTTCCAAAGTCATCACTACAACATGCTTACCTAGAACTACCATTTTGCCTTAAAGACTAGTCTAGTGATTTTGACCTTCAACCCCTGTATGACCACTTTTAGAGAAATATAATGATTTTGGATGATAATATGAGATAATTATACAATATTAATATACAAATATAACATTATAAAATTTAAATATTTGTCTTTTAGACCAATCTCATAACCTTACACCTTCACTGTCTCATTTGCACTAGATAAGTCAAATTATGAGCAATATTTTCATCATATCCACTAACCTAAAAAAATTATATCAAACATGAAAATGTATTATATGAATTTAAAAACTTATCCATTCAATTTTATTCATTCATAATACAAGATAACATGTCCCTACACAACTTCTCACTTTTGTCTGGTTTTCTCAATATTTACATCATTAGGCCTATTAGCGACTGGTCAACTTATAAGACCAATTTAACACCCCTAAGGGATATAATATTATTATATACAATCATGGAAATAAAATAAAAGTATAAATATTAAATATTCATCCATTTTTCAACTTTTACTTGGTCAACTTTGACTATTACATCAAATTTCTGAGAAATAAGGCCTTTCTTGTAGGGTCCACTCACTCATCTGACAAATAAATCACACTTGGAGGTGCTTCGAAGAGTTGAATAAAATGTAAAATCACTTAAATATTTTTTTAAATCCATTATAATCACTTTGGAATAATATCATTTGTATTAGGTCATTATTAGGGTTCTTTAAGGATTTAAACCATCTCCTAGTCTTAATGATCATTCATAAAGCTTAGCCCCTTATTACAAAAAACAATTCTTGGAAATTTAATATATAAAAATTACCCATATACCATGAATATATTGTGTTATAATGTAGAGTTTAAACATGCCAATGAACACTTTAAAGTCCTTCTCCGGTTCAGAGCCCTTCATTATGTGCACATGAGAGACCTCAAAACACTTTTTCTTGCCTTAAACTTCAAATTTTTACCTAAAACTTGGTAAAAATAATTTAAAAAATATTAAATACCTCTAAAAACACTCAAATATCCATAATTTCCTTATAAATATAACCTCATACCCTATTAGGCCATGATCTCTCTCTTTACTCTCTAGGCCATGACCTACAAGTCACATTAGGCCTTGAAAATGACCTTCAAGTCTCTTTCCATGTATATCCACATTATATACATGCCCATACATAATATAACATGCTTATAAAATTTCAAACCATCTTCATTTTTATTTTAAACATCTAATGTTGCATCATTAGGCCAAGTAGGGTCTAGAGATGGTCTAGTTACATACTAGGTATGTAGGTCTTACCCTTGTATACTTACCTTAAGACTCACCTAAGTGCTTAAAAGCCTCATAATAATTCTAAAATAACATTATAAATATTTTTATGCCTATATGAATCCATCTCACTAGGCCACCATGCTATTTTATGCACAAGACTAGGCATCCTATGCACAAACCTTCTCAGGTCTCTTACAAGGATCAAACACTTCACAACTTTGACAGTTAAACTTGAAACACTCTTTGATGATTGTACACCTTGATCACATTAATTATATGATATTTATATAATATCATACCTATGCACATACTTCCTCATTCTCATCATGCATATGCGTATGATGTGACTATGCTTGTTATGACTAGGCTTCCCAAGACACCTTGTATTCAAGGACTAACACTTAATCATGATTACCTTGACATAAATATGGAAATGAACCTCAAAATAATCATTAGGTTTCCTTAAAATTATCTCTTAATAGAGATACATTAGGTTTCCTTCAAATTCTCTCTTGTCACATGGCTCACATCTCACAGACTACTCACCATGCATCTTTACCAGATGCATCTTGACATGAATGGCATCATTCTTGACAATGACATAGTCCTTGACATAAAATTACATCAACATTTACATCAATTAAAACAACTCTTAGCATTTATCTCTCAATTAACTGACATATGCCATCCCTTTACACACTTACTAAATAAAGGGGTCACATTTCATTAGGATGATGAATGCTAGAAAGCTTTTTAGCATTTAAAGGACTATCTTGAAAATTCACCAATTTTGTTTCCACCTATGTTAGTAAAGTCATTCTTACTATATCTATCTACCACAAACAAACCCATGGGGGCACTTCTATCTCATTATGATGATAATGGAAAAGAACATGTTATTTAGTATTTAAGCCATACACTAGTCACGTATGAGCACAATTATATGCCCATTGAAAAATATTTTTTAGTTATGGTCTTTGTAGCTTAGAAACTATGACATTAATTTTAAATAATAAGACCATGGTTATTTCCAAAGTAGATCTATTCAAGTATCCATTAACCAAAATAACTTTTCAAGGTTGCATGGCCAAATGGATCATACTTCTAAGTGAGTTCAAGATAGAATATGTAAATTATAACTCTATCAAGGGACACATACTTGGAGATCAGCATGTTGAACCTTCTCTTGTAGATATAGAACTGCTAACATTCCAATTCTCATATGATTCCATCATGACCATCATTGAAACACCTCTTAAGTAGTAGCACTAAAAGTTGTATTTTGATGGATCATTCACAACATATGGATTAGGATTAGGCCTATTGTTTATTACACCATAGGGGGATCTTATCCATAAATCATTTTGTATCAAATTTTCTTATACCAAAAACATGGATGAATATGAAACACTCATTATAGGGATTTTCTAGGTAGTACAATGGAATATTACACATCTCAAGGTTTATGGTAATTCTCAATTAATCATCAATCAAGTTATAAACTATTTTTAGACCAAATATGACAAGTTGATACCATACAAGGCCTTGATTGAAACTCTCGAACAATATATTATTGATGTACAATTTCAACACATATCAAGGACCAATAATATAATAGTGGATGCTATGGCCACCATTGGCTCTTTGATCCATCATCTAGACAAGGAAAAATAATATCAATTCCTCGTTGAAAATATTTTAGTGCCATCTCATGAGCCTTCAACCATCTCAACAATCTATGATATTATTGGTCCTAGCTCTATGGTATTCAGACCTTTATACTTACCTTCATGACCAAATTCTACCACTTGGCCTATCTTATGAACAATCTAAGGCCTTTATCCACCATATCATATGATATACCTTACTTGGATAAACCTTTTACCACCACAGCTTTTTTAGAACTCTACTTTGTTTTTTAACCTTGGTAGAATCAACATTAGAGTTATGGGAAGTTTATGAAGGAGTATGTAGAGCCCATACAAGTGGGACCATCATATCAAATAAGCTCATATGTGCTAGGTATTATTTGTTAATGATGGATACATATGTAGCTACATATATTTAAAATTATATTAAATGTCAAAGGAATGCTAATATAATTCATACCCTAGCCAAGACTCTAAAACCAATGCTTACACCATGTTTGTTTGCTACTTTGGGCCTTGATCTCATTGGGAAGATAAACCCAACCTCATCTGATGGCCATGTTGATATTTTTGCCTTGAGACCCCCTTTTTTTTTAGAAAATCCCCTCAAATCACCAAAAACCCATTTCCCCCCTTTTACATTATGGAATCTGTAACTTTGGATGCAATTTGCAAATTGTAAATTCCTTCATAGGTTTTGAATCATGCAAAATAAAAACCTTATAACTAATGGAATCTAGAACTCAACATGTATTTTACAAGTTGTGAAACTTGAAAAATGTATGGTAGACTTCAGATCTTATGAACCTTATAAACTAGTAGAATATAGAAATTATCATGCATTTTTTAAGTTTGCAAACTATAAAAATGCATGGCAAGCTCCAGATCCCATGAAACTAAAAAAACCCTCCTATAGAATACAAAACCCAAATCACAATTTTCAACTTGCAAATTACATCTGGGGTTCCACCTTTTGAAAAATATCTATACCATGGAATCTAAAACTCTACAAGTAATTTACAAGTTTACAACTTACAAATTTCTTGATGAGTTCCACCTTCTCCCAACCATTCAAAATGAGAGATCCAAAACTCCATGAGTAATTTGTAAGTTGTAAGCTTATAAATTGCTCAATGGGTTCTACCTCTCATTAATAAATCCATTCAACCATTGTGGACATTAGACCTACTTTTTATACCCCAAGGTTCCACCACCAACATCCATTAAACTACATTTATTGCAAGGTTTTCTATATAAACTAATCCATTTGGGGAATTATTTATCATTTGTTTAATTGCTAAGTGTGTTTTTTGAGCTCTGATAATGACTCTCACATCATCTAACCCTCAATCCATGTGCCAAAAAAGTACCTACAAATTAAATCCATGATTTTAAAATCTCTTCCACATCATTTTTTCCTTTTTCAAGGTGCTTTCCTTATGTTTTCTATCATTGTTCCTACAATTTGAAGATTTTCAAGTGATTTACATTTCTCTCAAAGTTATTTCCAAAATTTGGGTTTATTTTGAGTTAGTTGGTTAGGGTTTCATTTTATTTGTCATTGAAATCAATTGGAGGGTTCAGTTTGTTGATTCTTTCAAAATATTTAAGTATAGTATAGGGTTTTTCTAGAGTCTTTCTATGGTTTTCTAGGGATTGTTCTAAAAAAATTATTATTAAAACCTAGTTTTCCCCCTCAATATTTTGCAATCAAAATCTAGGGTTTTCACCTAGCCAAGAAAATATTCCCAAGAATATTCCCCATTTTAAAACACAATGAATATTTGATTTAGATACCTCCAAGGTCCTTGTAGACATTAGACTTGCCTTTATCAACTAAAATTTCCATGGGTTTTATCATTATCTGAAACACCTTTAATCCCTATAAGGTTTCAAGTCTTTATGAAAAGTGGACCTACTTCAAACACCTACTATCCCCATGGGAGTTCACATTTATTCAAACACCTTCCACTTCCACTAGATATCCAACCTACCTAGAGCACCTTATACATCTTTATAATTTTCACCTACTTAGAGTACCTTCTATCTTCACTAGAGATTATAACTACTTTAAACACCTGCAAACTCCACTAGTTTTTGCAGTTGGTTTCTCACAGGCAATAACTCTAGTTTTTATGTCTCCAAAATAAATGAAGTTCAAATCCAAGGGCCCTAGAGTGATTCTTAGTTTATATTCTAACACAATATAAATAATAGATACTAACTTAGGTCACATTAACCTAGGTGACTTTTGGGATTGAATAAGTGCAAATTTTAAGAATGACTTGATCTAGAGTATTTATGACTTTGGCTTACCACAAGCTATAGCCTTCCCATTATCAGTTTAAAGCCCCAAGTTGGTCTCCTCATTATCTCAACATTATGATCTTGATAAAAGAGAGGTATTCAATGACAAAGGAGAAAATATTTTGAATCTAGAACCTAGTTTCATTAATTTAGTGTTTACAATCCCAAAATTTGAGAGTTACCTTGATGTAACTCTAGAGACATCTGCATAATTATTTGAAGATAAAAGATATGGGTTTCATAATATGATCAATAAACCATGTCCCAAGTCCCCCAAGTCTTCCTCCACTAGACTACCAAAGACCTTATATATGCCCGATTTCATTGAAGTAGGGGATACCATTATATTGTTGCACATGGTCACTCACAATCCTGATGCTAAGTGTTTTCAAGAGTAGATGTACCAATACATATAGTTCATTTGAAAAAATAACCAATAAATTCATTGGGTCCAACTAATAAGTGATTCCCTTCACAAGCAATTATTAGAGATGCAAACAACTAACAAGTTCTAAATGCCCTCTATTATATACATTTTTGCCAAAGGGAGATTATTCCCAGGCCTTAACATAGTTCTTGAGGAATAAGAAAAGTATACAATTACTATCTTGACCTCACATTAGAAGCTAGTAGATAGAATTTTAGATGATTAAATTATGCTTTCATCTATTGCATCATTACCATGTTTGATAAAGAACTTGGGAGAACCATGTTCTCACTAGAAATAGTTGAAGAGATTAGCAAGTGGGGCTCATACTTCATTAAATTCCACACTTTTTATTACATCAGGGTAGCTAGATTTAGTGGTTGTCCCTATACACTTCCATGATATGTTAGTGATAAATGGGCATAAATGGAGCTAGAAAGGCAGCTCATAGAAACACATAAGTTTATTTCTAATAAGTACAAAGAAGTGATATATTTCCCAATTTATATTGGTTGATACACATGTTAATCCCTCATTAAATCCAAATGTGTCAAAGCTAAAATTTTCCAAATTAAATTGAGGAATTTGGAGTCTAGGTGTTTTTTATGTATATGGAAAGATCACCAGTACATTGGTTCTTAAAACATATGCCCATGTACCATATTATGAGGATTATTGAGAGGATTTTGAAGATGAAAAAAGGGTTAGAGTGAGGGATTATTCTAGAATAACCCTAGAATAAATCAAATATTTTCATCTGGCACCAGTTCCAAATGACTTAGTAGATGATGACTCTATAGTAGATCCAATCTATTATACATAGGTCATCACACAACCCCTTCAACCAATGATATTGTTAGCTCTAGAATATTTTTCTCTATTTGATAGAATGGCCCATGTGATTAGCAAAACTATCAATTGGCTAAGAAGTAAGGGAGTTTAGGTCACAAGGGAAATAATAGGGGTTAGAGATAAGCTTTTAAATCTTAAGGAAGAGGGGACTCCTCTATCATAAGAGGTTCTTAGTGGGATAATAGGTGAAACATCAGAGGAGCCATAGAAGAAGAATAAGACTAAGGCTAGAAAAGGGGAATCAAGTAAGGATGGGGTAGCTACAGAGCAACCAATTGACCCTTCATCAGAAGACACAGTAGTGGTATAATCTTCCATAGTTTTAATCCCCATGTCTATAATAATGATAACCCCTATTTCCATTTTTCACCCTCCTCTTATGTATATTGTTCTAGAGGCTTCAACACCTCCACCTTATATCTCTACTCCTCCAACATTCTAAGTTTCTATTTCACCTCTAGTTTCCACTCCACTTGACATTCCAACTACATTCCCCACCATAATAAGCCAAGTATAATTGAGTCAAGTTGACACTCAGGAGTCCCCATTAGTGAATTCTCAAGTTTTCACTCTAATCTCCCTTCCTCCCATTTTACCTTCCCATTTCATTTCATTCCCTCTTTCTATTCCATTCATAATCCCTTTCATTTTATCACCATTGATTTCAAACACTACCCAATAGTATATTTCTATAGACTCAATCATCCTAACTTCAGTTCTATAGGCCATCCTAAGACTTAGGATAAGTAATATTTCCCCTCTATCCCCACTCACTTTCCTCATGTCACCAACCCTAATTGGTCCCATTCATTTGATTAATTCATTTAATGCTTTGGCTTCCACCCTCCCACCTATTCACAAATTCATATTCCCTATGTCTATTCCATATTTCACACCACTAATAGACATAGTTATGTTTCCTCCACCTCATCTATTTCCATTATTTCTACTATACCTTCATTTGAGATTAGAGTAAATAAGTTCTTGATGCAAATGTAGATTTCCAAAAAACTGATGAGGGTGAAGTTTCATAGGTACCTCTTGAACAATTAATGGAAACATCCACCCAAGAGTCTACCATTATCACAACATCTACTAGTGTAGCAACATTAGCTATTGATTCTTTGGTGACATTGCCTAAGAAACTAGATGTCACCCCCATTTGGCTATCCCAAATAGTGGGGAAGAAGAGGAAATAAATTATTGACCCCATCACATTCAACTTTGGTCTATCAGAGATCAAGAAAAATTAAAAACCTATTCCTAGGACCTTCTCTAGGATTTTCAATGATGACAAGTGAGAAAGGTATATATAAATTGCATCCCCCCCCCACCAGACAAATCTAAGGAAAATTTTATGGTGTGGGAAATATTCCATCTTGGATGGCTGACAAGAGAGGGGTTAAAACATGATGTGAAATATGGCATCAAATATCTCATTAAAAAGATTGATAATGATAAGGCCACCAAAGATGAACTCAAGAACAAAGTGGATCAACTTACGATTGTATTAAACCAATTCTTATAACAACCTAGTCAATCATTAAAACAACCATAATTAATACAACCAATGAATCAGAATCTAGATCAAGCTATAATTGATTCAATTTGAGAGATGGATCATATGGGAAGGGATATAAAAGAATGGTCGAAGGAACTAATTTTTAAGGGTAATAAGGTTATTGTTGTAATAATGGACTAATATGAAACAATTAGAGAGAGAAATAATATACTAAAAGAACAAGTCAATAAATATGAAGGAGAAATTCAAACTTTGAATTTATATTATCTAAAATTGATAATTGTAGGTTCAATTGATGCTAATATTCTCATTGATGATAAGATACTAAAAAATGATGCCAAGAATGAGGAACTACATAGAGCATCTCAATTTTGATTAAGGATACTCATAGAAACTACTTACCAAGCCAAGGTGGCACATGATAAAGTTATTGACATGTTGTATAACATTTAAATAATGATCAATACAATGTCATTCCAACCAACAGATGATGTATAGAATATATTATAGGTAGAGGAAGTCCAAAATAAGTTAAAAGAGGTAGTTGAGAAATAATCTACAAAGGATATAGTCTTTACCTTGAGTTTAATCCAAAGGTTTGTCAGGTATGAAAATATAATGGATAAGATAAGAATAGAGATGCAGAGAATAAAGACTTTCAAGAAAGAATTTTTTGATATTAAAGAAGATTGTGAAGCCTCTCACATCTAATCTTGTTTACCATATGAGGAGAGAATACAATAATTTTCCAAGTCTTTTGATGCATATGTTAAAAAACTACAGGTCAAAAAAGATAAGAAGACTGAGAAAGTTTTATAAATTGATTAATTTCTTTTTGTTAAAATATTTGCATATGTTATAATTTCATTTTCAAAGCATTTTAAGTTGTAATTGTAAAGGTAAAACTATATTTTATAACTCCTCTTGAGAAAGAGAAACATATATTTTACACTTTATAATTTTTATAATGTTAAACTTGTAAAAAGCATAGTTACAAATTACACTTCCCATTTTGACAAGGTTATAATTGTTAAAGTGTAAAATCATGAATTGTAAATTGAAAAGTTCATTTTGACAAAGTGAATGACTTAAAAAGTTGTAAAAGTCTCACTTGTGTTTTTCAAGTTAGGGTTTTACATAAAAGTAACTTGGAGTTATTTTAAAGTTATGTTTTATTTGGAAGTCAAGTTCTATTTTAGGTGTTTCCCATTTGCATGAAGAGTTATTTTCAGCTACATAAGGAAGGAAGAGAATTGCATGAAGTATATTATTATTTTACCATGCCATTATAAGATAAATATCATGCATGTATCTTGCATGCCAGTTTCCAAATTGTTCTACAAATCAAAGATGCCAGAAATAGAAGAACTTGCCTCTTTTTGCATAAAGATTTCAAATCTGCATGGTTTTCTTTATTGGGCATTCAAGTTTTGATAATTGTATCTCATTTATGAGTTTATGAGATATTTTTTATAAATATGGTTATACCCCATGTCCCAATCTATCTTTTTGTTTTTTGTGATATATTTCTACATTTTGAATGTATTTTTTATAAGTTGTAACATTTGGAGCAAAAATAAATTAAAGATTTATCTTTCTTGTTTGAGAAATATCTATGTGTGCAAATTATTTGATTATTTATGGAAGTTTAATTCTTATTTCAAGTCATAATAAATCAATTTATGGTATTTTTACCCTTCTAAAATTATTTTTTGATAAAATTATTTTCCCTTCTATGAAAAATAACTAAAATATTGCCTCTAATTTCCCATTTGTATGAGTGTGAGCTAAAACCAATTTCAATATAATTTTCTATTATATTGTGTTTATCAAGTAAGAAATAAAATACCATAAAATAATTGGTATAATCACCATTTTTATTTTCTTCAAATTTCATTCTTCAACCCTTTTCCTATTTAAAACCCTAGTTTGAGATCAAAAACACTAAAGAGTGAGATTTCCACAAAACTAGTATTGTATCAATTACATCAGATTTACTGAAAAGAAGTTAGCTTTATTTGGAGACTACCCTTAATTCACCAAGGTCCCATGGCTTTGGAATTTTTTCCATTGTATCATTAGTTAATTGTACAACAAGCTACATAATCAAGATAGGTGCAAGCCTATGTGATAATAGTTTTTGACACATCCGGTGGGACCCAAAAATTATAAAGAGATTGGTGTTATTCTCAACAAGCATTGTAACATATCCATGCATATATAAAAATCACCTGGAAACTCCACTAGCTTATAGATTCAAATTTTCAAGGTTCATGTATGCCAAGCAAACAAATGAGATCACCTACTAAAGGTAAAAGGGTTGATTTTTTAGAATTATCATTTCCATCTAAAAAAATATCAAAATAAGTCACACCTCAGAAAAAAATTTATCCTACGGTTCTATTTACATCTCCTTCAATAGTTCTTATCAGTTTCATACCTCCCATAATGTCTATAAATCTAAATTTTGTAGCTTTTAATGGAGGTAGCCCACTTTAATTGGCTTAGTATAATGATATACCCACCTCATATTTGAAAAGCCTACCATATTTTATTAGTGAAACTTCCACCACTCTAATGGAGCATATATAATATATTTCCTTACTATGTTTAGTCCACAATGTGGTAAAATAAAATGTTACAATCAGAATCCTCATTTCTATTGGCCAATTTTGGCCCACATATAAAACTTGTTTAGATGTAGTGTAATGTTTTGAAGGTCAAGCATGAATTGAAGAGCTAAGAAAAGTCTTAGTCAAGCTGAGTTCTTGATTAACCAAATGATAAAATTACTTTACTAAAGTTCTAGATGTAATGAGTGGTTCAAAGGAGAAGATCATGTCACTTACAAAGCTTTTGAAACACTTTAAGCATGCTTAAAGTGAAATCTGATTGACCTTTGAGAAATGGGTCCAAAATTTCAAGAGAATGATCTAATCAGGTTCTCATGGTGATCAATGTAGTCAGGATCATGGGACAAGTTACATAGGCCTTATAAAATCTTCAAATCTTTCAAAGATCAAGTGAAAGCTATTAGCATAAGTCCAAGAGAACCAGACCATCTTACCCATCATGTAAAAATGAATATATTGGTATGCTTATGCATTTTATAAAGTATGCTCAAGATACCTTTTAGGGTTAAAATATTGCATGGAAATGTTGTTCCTAGTTCCTTGAACATTATTTTCAAAATTCATATCTTAATGATCTTACTATCTCAAGATATAGATATTTAAATTTGAACTTGCAATTAGTGACATTCACATGGAAATCAAAGAAAATCTTAGTAATAAACCATTTGGTGTTCAAATATTGATGGTTGTGTGGACATCAATGAAAGTCACATAGACATCAAATTATGGGTACATAGAAGTTAAATTTAAGCCATGATAAATATCTATTTGGATTCAAATAATCTAAAGATTAATGATCAGCATTCTATCATACTTCAAGATCTAATAGAGTGAGAGAAAGGATGGTGTCAGTGGGTCCCTGGGATCTAATTGAGTATATTTGATCATGCATTTAGATCCAACAGTGAGTATAAGTCAAAGAGGTTATTGAATATTAAAAACAACAAAGGTTTACCAAGTGTCATGAACATGGTAAGCTACTAGGAAAATTGATGAATCATGTTTGATCATGAAAATCGAGATCAATGATGCAAGAGGAGTTAAAGGGTCAATAGTATGATTTAGTTGATCGATAGCCAATGAAAATAGGTGAGCCCAAAAATATTTCAATGAAGATCGATGAAGCTATTTTAGACCTAAGCAAATAAATATAAAGGAACCAAGTTTGATGATTATCTAGGTGGAACCAAAATGGATCTCACATGATTGAACATCACCACTAGAATGCCATGAAGATAGAATAGGTCTTGTAGACCTAATATATGGCAAAGGTCAATAATTTTCTATCAAATTGAGACCTGGCATTGATCAAAAGTGGTGAGACTATAGGAAATACAATAATGGATTGGTTTTTGTCTATGGTGGACTTGGGTTCTAGTTTCAAAGGGAGGCCCAAAGGTAGACACATCATTTTCAAAGGGATCATCACTAGTAACATGATTATGATCCTTTTATCCACTATTGTATACCATAAAAAAACCTTTAAGAAGTAAATATCACCAGAACAAGAGCATAATAACTTGATTTTATTGTTCTAACTACATTAACACCACAACTCAACATGGAAACAATGTGATCCCCATGTTTTAACCAAAATTAGCATCAATATATGCCAACAATAGATTGAAAAGAACTAAAGTAATCTTAAGCATTATGATATTTTCTAACTAAATCAATGCCAGATGGTTGGTTATTATGTTCCCTTCTCCATCCTTCTACATATTAACCCCATCTCTCTCATCCCATTTTTATATAAATACAAGCTTCTAATCCTTGAAAAGGATCCCTCTCTTTGGCATGAATAGACTCTACCAAGATTTATACCGTAACACTTATTTGATGTAATAAAAGATTAAATCCATCCATTTTACAGTTGAATTAAAGTGTGTCTTATGAATTAATTATGGTGGTCAAGTGAATGTATGTTTTCCTTACTTCTATCTAAGTTTTATCACATTTATGGACTATTTTGGTAATCCTCACAGGTCATTTTAAGTGTAATATGTAGTTTGTTGATCATTTTGGAAGTGGAATATTGCCCTCCCATGCTAGGTTGATATCTAGTCAATGACTTTTTATGAAATACTTATGTGAGTGATATTCTATAGTATTAAATTCATCCTATAGTATATATTGTGTGATTATAAGTATAAAAAAATATTGGTGCATCACCTCATTTTACATGCTTTCATAGATTGTTGTTAATCTCACTCCCCTTTTCCTAGCAAGAAGCTAGTTTACGTTTAGTATAGGTGATTGATCTATAAGAAATCCAACCTTCTCCAGAGGTCTAACCCAAGATTAGGTGACCCACATCTTATGGTCATTCCCATGTTGGACTATATTTTAGTAAGAGGACCTGAATAATCCCCTTACTCAGCTAGGGTACAATCTAAAACACCAACAATTTTGGCATGCCTAGTGGGACCAATTCTCCCTGGAATAATTGAAGTTTGGAGTTGATAATAAGTATTTATAGTAGGAGGAGACATCCACCATCATTTTAAGCTAAATATTCTTCAATTTTTAAAGGTCTAGATGGTATTCTCATGCCAAAGGTTACTACAAGGTCATCTAGTAAGGATATTCCTCTTGAATTCATTGAGTTGCCATCAAATTCATATAAAAGAGAAAGATTAAATAAGACAAGGCCTTATCCTCAAAATCAATACTCATCTCCTGATCATCCTATTATTTTATTCTAATCTATTATCCCCATTATCCAAATGGTTATACCAAGGAATCAAGTCTTTATTTTATTCAATGCAGTTAGTCCACTGAATTTATCCCATTTTGATGGCATCCATGTCTCTTCCCTTAATATTATCCATTTCTTCTTTGGATAATGGGATAAGACAAATTCTATTGAGCACATCTAGGATGTTTCCAACCTTTATCCCATTTATAATGTCAGCTAGGATAATGTGGCTGTTAGACTGCTTGATGCTTCCTTCAAAGGGAAAGCATTGTAGTTGTATAGAAATATTCCTTTGACCTCCAATACTACCTATGATGAGTTAGGGACAGCCTTGATCAAACAATTTGAATACAAATATTATCACCTATCTTTATTTGAGTAGCTGACTACCATTCATAGAGCTCCCCATGAGTTTATGTTTGATTTTAACCTTAGATTATAAAATACATGGACTAGGATTCTTTTAGTGATTAGACCATTTTTATAATATTCCTTCTTATACTTTTTGAAATCCCTTAATTTTGATATCAGTGTGATGATATAGTCAATGGGTGGTAACACCTTTCCAAATGCTTATGAAGTTTCCATCAAATCATAAAATAGTTTGATACATGTTAGTAAGCTTTCTCCTAAGCCTCTAATGCCTATATTCCTAGAGTTTAAATCTCTCCCACCCCCTCAATATCCTCATCTTCCATCATTAGCCCCTATTCCATCTTCTTAGGATCAAGTTGTAGCACCATATAATCAATCACCTCTAGATGGAGATTTAAAATGTCTACTACAATATTTTGGGAATGAAATAATTTAACTCAAAAGACTAAAGTACTAAACTAGGCCTTATCAACAACATAATCAGACCTATTATTAGCCTTCCATAGATCAAATGCCTCCATATCAAGGATTTAGAGAAAACAAACCACCCTACTAATCATAAGGAACCATAGTTCTATCTAAACCATATACATCTCTTGATCTTAATGTACCTTCCACATCAAAATTTATTGTTCCCACACCACCTCAAAGAAATTTGATGCATGACTTAGTTTTGTATCCCTTCAACCTTAATGATGCTCAGGGCCAAGCCTTAGTATCACAGAACATTGCTATACCATAAATGACACAAGAAGAGTTTTCTTTTCAAGGAGGTTAGTACCAAGACACAAGTTTGGCATCACAAAGAGAGGCTCTACAAGTTTAATGGAAACCTGATGCCATTAATGTGAATTGGTAAATGGATACTCATATTATATTTAATCAAATTGGTGAGACTACCAACATAAGTGGTCAAGTTATAAATCTGACTAAAGCCAAAGAAGAGTCATTGAGGAAACTCAATATGTGAATAATACTTTAAGTACTCCTAATATTGTTTTTAAAAGTATAAAATATCAACCTTCAACCCCTATAACATAGAAACATTAGAATGCAGAGGTTGGGAAGGTCCCTCAAATACCTCTAATTTGTGAATAACCAATGGTTCAAAAGGTGAAACCAAAGGTTATAGGAGCTTCATTCAATATAGTGGAATAAATGATGAAATCCAATGTTAGAATTATCATGTGGGATTCCTTTATTATTCCAAGACAAAAATATATACTCATCCAAGAGATTTCAACTCTTAAGGTGTCTCCAAAACCAGTTGAGAAATAAGGTATTATCCTAACTAATGTAGATTAGACAACTAAGAAAAAAGTATAGTAGGTACATAATATGGTGAAGGTAGACAAATTTAAGGTAAAGTAAAGTAAAAATCCTCCCTTATACCTCTCTTTAATATCTGGTGACTGTTTAGTTCATAACTATGTGGTGGATAGTGGAGCTAGTATCACTGTCATACCTAAGCAAATTTCAGATAAGCTTGGTCTTGTCAATGAACCAAATACTAAAGGAGTATTAAAACTAGATGGGTCACCAAAAAATATATTAACCATCATAAAAGATATAAATTTGACTCTACATGCTTGCCCCAATGTTATCAATCAATAAGATGTGGTTGTGGTGGACTTTCCTCCCTAATTTTCTATGTGTCTCTCCAGAGACTTTACCTCAAAGATTCAAGGATACTTATCATTTGATTAGACATATTTGATTTTCAATACTAGGTATGGTACCAAGGTAACCATACATTTTTAACCTATTGCATGGTTCCATTTATAACCATATATGCCAGGTGTTGTGAACACCAATTACCTCATCTCAGATGAGGTGATAGAAGATAGTGTTGAAGAAACTAAATCACCTTTAGATGGGATCCCATATTTTTCCCCTGATGATTGGTCATTTATATCACATTAATATGATACTTACAATCTAATTGAATAAGAAGGACTTGGTTTTTATTTCCTCCATAAGAAAGATGTACCAATTCTAACCTTGATGAAGGATGATGAGTCTACTGATGGTCTTTGGAAATTATAATTTAATGGGTTAAGGAATTAGCATGGTTATAGGGTTAGAATGATGTTAATTTCTCTATAAAATAAAATATACTTATCATCTATTAATTTTCAATTTGGTTGTTCAAACAATGCTATAGAATATGAGGTACTAGTCCATGGTTTATAATGGGATAGGAAGATGAAGGTCAATACCTTACAATTATTTAGTGATAGTGAACTTGTATCTCACCAAGTGATAAGTATTAATGTATGAAAAACCCCATTTATTAAACCTTATAAGCATAATGTATGGGACTTACTTGAAGAGTTCAAGCCTTCAACATTTAGGCAATTCTAAGAGATGAGAATAAACACATGGATAGGTTGGTTGCCATTGGGGCTTAATATAGTATCATAGATGATGTAAGAAATAAAAATGTCTAGTCATGCATTAATTTAGTTATAAGGCCTTATATCCTAGATAAAAATGATAATTAGAAATTGTTTGAATATAATAATCAGATTCTTAGATTCTTGTAAGAAGAGGTTGAGTTTTCCTCAAGAAATCAATCAAATTACTTGTATCAATATGGTGATTATATTGTGAAATTAAAAACAAATAAGTTGCCCAAAAATTTGTCACACTTGAAAATATATTCAGTGGTGATAATGAGATAAGGAAATAAAAGACATCTTTGTCAATAAAGTAAGAACATTATGCCAATGTGCAAGTTGCACTAGTAAGAACCTAAAGTTAGGTAAGGTGTGTACTTATTTAGAAAGGAAGATTTCATTGACTTTTTTGCAAGTTTTGTTGATGTATTTTCATGGCAATATAGTGATCTTAATGAATTTTACCCAAGTCTATCTCAACACACCATTGAGCGAGAAGATGAAAATAAGCTAGTAAGACAAAGACAAAGGATTGTTAATCCTAAGCTTGAGCCTTTGATGAGAGTTGAGCTTCATAAGATCATTGAGCCAGCTATTATATTTCTTGTCAAGCACTCAACTTGGGTGGCAAACCTTATCTCAGTATAGAAAAATAATGGTGAAATTAGATTGTTTGTTGACTTCTATGACTTGAATAAGGCTTCCCTTAAATACCACTATCCACTACCATCTATGGAATAGATTTTATAGTTTGTTGTAGGTTTATAAAGGTTATCCTTATTGGATGGCTATAGTGGTTACAACCAAATCTTGGTCAAGGGGGAATACCAATTCAAATAAGCCTTCATCACAAAGTGGGGGACATTTGTATATATAAATATGCCCTTTGGTTTATCCAATGCTAGATCAAATTTTTAGAGGGCTAGGGATATGGAATTTTAGGGCCTTCATAACAAGTTTGTGATGATTTATTTGGATGATTTAATAGTGTTTTCAAATAATTAGAGTGATCACATGGTTCACCTTGAGTAAGTGTTTAAAAGGTGTAGATAATTTGGGGTATCCCTAAATATTAAGAAGTGTGTCTTCATAATTCATGAAGGTAAGGTTCTTGGACATATAGTTTCAAGCATCATTTAAGCATAGATCCTAAAATAATAGCTTCAATTATTTCACTTTCCTTTTCTAAACGTAAAAAATCTTTACAAATTTTTTTGGGAGAGATCAATTTTATCAAAAGATACATCTCAAATTTTACCACTTTAGCTAAGCCACTTATAGCCATGCTAAAAGTAATCAGATCTTCATCTATTCCAAGGAAGGAGGAAAGAGTTTTGAGGAAATTAATAAATACATGGCTATTTCTCCTATGCTCATAAACCCATATTTCTCAAAGGACTTCATTTTATAGATCTATGCTAACATTGACACCATTTTAGGCATTCTTATGCAGTATAACCATGAAGCCTTAGAGCAACTAATAGCTTTATTCAATAAAGGCTTGGAATAATATGAAACAAGGTGCTCTTTTGTTTAAAATCATGTACTTTCTATTATAATGTCTCTCAAAAAGTTCATATACTTGGTGTCTAGTGATAAGATAAACCTAACGATTGCCCATCCAAGCATCAAAGAATTTCTCTTAATTAAGGGCATACATGAGAAAAGAGTTGGTTAGATAACAAAGATAATTGAGTATGATGTGTATATCAAAGTCAAAAATATGGTGAGAGGAAAGGGACTTTGAGATAATCTAGCCCAAGACTTAAAAGAGGATAATGAGGTGGTTATGGTGTCAAAAGATGAAGAAGTTACAACTAATTACACCTCACCTTCTAGCTAGTTCCAAGACATGGTGAGATACATCTAGGATGGTATTTATCCTTCTCATCTAAGCCCTTAAAATAGAATATATTTCATATTATAGTCAATTATTTTTCTTTTTTTTATGGTGCCTTGATCAAGAAAGATATCAATGGCATATTGTTAAGATGCATTGAACTACATCAGATATAGAGATTGATTGAAGAGTTATATTATGGAAATGGTGGAGGGAATTATTCATCAAGGACTATATCCCAAAATATCATGAGAGGTGGGTATTATTATCTAATCTTATTTGGTGATTGTCATGCATGGATTATGAAATGCAAGTAGTGTGTTATGTTTATTGGAAAGGTGAAACTTACAGCCCTACCTCTCCAAAAAATTGTAGTGGATCATCCCCTTATCCAATGGGGATTGGAATTTATTATTCTCATTAACCCCCCTTCAAGCTTAAGACATAAATGGATACTAACTACCATGAACTATTCTATTATATGGACACAAGTAGTGGCATTGAAGGAAGCAAATGAGTCCAATATTCTAGATTTTTATGAAGGTCTGCTTACTAGGTTTGGAGTCCCTTAAACTACTATTTTTGAAAATATTATGGCCTTTATGGGGACTAGCATCATCTAATGGGTAGTTTAACATGGGGTTTATATTAGTACTTCATCAAACTACTTTCCCCAAGGAAATGGTCTTGCTGAGTCCACCAATAAGAACTTATTAAAAATCATAAAAAGGACAATTGAAGATAATCAAAGGTCATGGCATCTCAAATTAAAGTTAGCTCTATGGGATAATAGGATCACCTACAAGAGGTCAATATCCAACTCTCCCTACAAGTTTGTATATATTAAGGAAGCAAGAATGCATATTTCTATTAAATTCCCTACCCTAGAACTGATGCACTAACTTGAGTTGTTAGAGAATGAACCTATGAAGATCAGATATGCTGAGATTATGGAGTTGGAAGAGATAAGACATTAGTCCATGCTATCCATAGAAAACCATCAAGCAAGATTAAAGAGAGCCTTTGACAAAGGAGATACTTCATGAAGTTTCAAATAAGGAGATTTGGTCCTTAAGTGGGATGAGGATAGAGCTAATAATAAAAGGCATACAAAGTTTGACTCCCTTTGGAGTGGTCCATACACAATCTCCAGTTGCAAATCCAATAATGCCTTCCAACTTGCAAATATGGATGGTGAAGAGCTTCATTTTCTAGTCAATGGGATACATATAAAACATTATTATTAAGGAGGCTAAGTTTCTTGCACATAGTTAGCTCATCTTGTTTTTTCTCTAAGTGTTGTCCTAGAACATTAGTTTTCTATCC
The DNA here is from genome assembly GCA_037957365.1 of Torreya grandis. Lineage (NCBI taxonomy): Eukaryota > Viridiplantae > Streptophyta > Pinopsida > Cupressales > Taxaceae > Torreya > Torreya grandis. The sequence goes on along the minus strand of JARHVA010000885.1, from coordinate 1,692,655 downwards.
TTATTTTATTTAGTTAGCTTCCCTATTTTCTATATCTCCTTCCCTATTTTGGTGGAATCTATTGTCTTTTCAAGTTAGAAGGTTTTTTATATCCATGAATCAAATTTGTTATGATTCCAAGAGTCATGTAAAGGCTCTAAGTTATCAAGAATAGTATGCATGTTTTCCAACTAAGTCCCCAAATATGTTGGCTAATTTTGGCCCACATATAAAATTTTCTTGGATACAGTGCAATGTTCTGAAGGCTAAGCATCAAAATCCTAGTTGATCAGATTTATTGATTAACCAAATGATCAAATGACTTGAGTAGAGTTTTTAATGGAATGAGTGGTATAAAGGAGAATATCATGTCACTTACAAATATTTTGAAACACTTTAGCATGCTTAAAGTAAAATTTGATTAACCTTTGGGAAATGGTTCTAAAATTGCAAGAGAAGGATCAGAGTAGGTTATCATGGTGATCAATGTATTCAAGATCATGGGAAAAGTTATATAGGCCTTATAAAATCATTAGAGCTTTCAAATATCAAGCAGAAGTTGTTAACACAAGTCCAAATGAACCAGGTCATCTTGTTTATCACATAAAAGCAAATAGATTGGTCTGCTTGTGCATTTTATAAATTATTCTTAGGATGCATCCTAGGGTTAAAATATTGCATAGAAATGTTGCTCTTAGTGCTTTGAACATTCTCTACAAAATTTGTATCTTGATGATCTTGCTATCTCAAAATATAGATCTTTAAAGTTGAACTTGCATTCAATAACATTCACATGGATGTCAAAGTAAAACTCAATAATCAATCATTTGGTGTTCAAAATTTGATGGTCATGTGGAGATTAATAATAGTCACATAGACATCAAATGATAGGTGCATAGATGTCAAATTTAAGCCATGATAAATAGCCATTTGGATTCAACTAATCCAAAGATCAATTTTTAACTTTCCATCACACCTCAAGATATAATAGAGTGAGAGCAAGGATGGTATTAATGGGTCCATAAGATCTAATCGAGCATATTTGATCATGCATTTAGATCTAGAAGAAAGTGGAGGTCAAATAGGTTAGAAAATATTAAGAATAAACAAAAGGTTACCAAGTGTCATGAATGTGGTAAGCTACCAAGTAAATTGACAAATCAAATTTTATCATGCAATTTGACATCAATGGTGCAAGAGGAGTCAAAGGGTAAATAGTCTGAGTCAGTTGATCAATAGCCAATGAATAAAGGAAAGCTCAAGAAGTTTTTGACAAAGGTCTATAAATCTATTTTTGACCCAAGAATGTAAATATGAAGGAATTGAGTTCGATGATGATATAGGTGGAACCAAAATGAACCTCATAGGATCGAACATCACCATTAGAATGCCATGAAGATAGAATATGTCTTATAGACCTAATATATGGTAAAGGTCAATAATTTATTGCCAAATTGAGACTTGGCATTAATCAAAAGTGTTGAGACTATAATAAAACCAATAATGGATTGGTTTTTATCTATGGTGGACCTAGGTTCAAGTTTCAAAGGGAGACCCAGAGGCAAACATGTCAATTTTAAATGATTCATTGCTAGTAACATGATTATGATCATTTTCTCTACTCTCACATGCCATAAATGAACTAGTAAGGAGAAAACATTGCCAAAAAAAGAGCATAATAACTTGATCTAGTTGTTCTAACTACATAAACACCATAACTTAGCTTAGAAATGACTTGATCCCCATGTTGTAACCAAAATGAGCATCAATATAGGCTAGTAATAGATTGAAAAGGACTAAAGTAATCTCAAGCATTATGATCTTTTCTAACTAAATCAATATTAGATGGTTAGTTATTATGCTCCCTTCTCCATCTTTCTACGTATGATCCCCATCTCTATTATCCCATTTTTCTATAAATATAGGATTCTAAGCCTTGAAAATGATCCATCTCTTTGGTATGACTAGACTCTACCAAGATTTATACTATAACACTTATTTGAGGCAATAAAAGATTGATTCCTCTATTTTATAGTTGAATTGAAATGTGTCTTATGAATTCATTAAGGTGATCAAGTGAATGTATGTTTTCCTTACCTCTATATAATTTTTCTCACCTTTATGGACTATTTTGGTAATCCTTACAAGTCATTATGAATGTAATATATCATTTGTTGATTAGTTTGGAAGTGGATAACTACCCTCCCATGATAGGTTGATAGCTAGTTAATGATTTTTTATGAAATACTTATGTGAATGATCTTCTATAGTCTTGTATACATCCTATAGTGTGTCTTGTGTGATTATAAGGATCAAAAAATTACTAGTGCATCACCTCATTTACATGCTTTCATAGATTGTTGTTAATCTCTCTCCCCTTTTCCCAACAAGAAGCTAGTTTAGGTTAAGTATATGTGATTGATCCAAAAGGAATCTAGCCTTCTCCAAAGGTCTAACCCAAGATTAGGTGACCCATATCCTAGGGTCATTCCCATTTTAGACTAGATTTGAGTAAGAGGACTTGAACAATCTCGTTGCTTAGCTAGGGTGCAATCTAAAACACCCATAGTTTCCTCTTTCAAAGGTAAAGATGTTATAAATACCTCAATCTTAGCTCTATATGGGTTTAGGATGAGATAGGTGTTATACTATGTGCCCAATTTGAAGTCAAGAGTGAGTATCTTTCCTTGGTTGAGCAGTTGACTACTATTTAATGAGTTCCACATGGGCATATGATTGATTTCAATTTTTGTTTCTAGAAGACATGGAATAAAATTCTAGCCTTGGTTAAACCCATTGATAATAATGCTTTATTATATTAATTGAGATCCCTCAATAATAATATAGCTATAATGATTTAGTCAATGGGTGGCACCACACTTCTCGCTTCATATGAAACTAAAATAAGGGCAAAAAATTGCTTAATTTCAGCCATTAAAATTTCCCCAAGGCCACCAATGCCTCTATTTCTAGAAATATATCCTATTCCACCACTTTAAATTGTTCCAATTCCCACCATGAGTAAAGCATAAGCTTTGACTAATGTACTTGTAGATGATCTATATGAGGTAAAATAATTTCTCAAGAGTTTTGGAAATGAATTGGTAGCATGAAGAGGCAACAAGCCTAAAAATGTAAGCATTTTCAGAAGTCTAACCCCAAATACCAAGGAAATAGATAGCCACATCAAGGAGATAAGCAACTATATTAGGGAAACACATAATAATAGGGGAAAATTTTATATCCAAATCCTCCAAACACCCACGCTTTATAAACACCAGGAGCTTATAAATCTATTGTACCTATTCAAAATAATTTAGCTCAAGAATACAAATGGTGGTATCTTTGTAATCAACCACATAACAAAAACACTTGTCCTAATAGCATGATCAGTCAATCCTTGATGGTGCAAGACATATCAAGTATGCAAGGATAGTATGAATAATCTAATTCCTAATAAGTAGACACATAAGAACCTACTCAAGGTGAATCAAATCTTCTACATTAGCAATAGGATGACTTTGGTGGTATAAGTCAAGGAGAAGCATTTTTCAATGGTGTATGTCTAATGGTTACCAACAAATGTTCCAAGAAAAGAGAAATTAAAAGTGATCAGCCCCCAGGGCGGAACAAGCTACAAATTCTAGAGTTATACTTGAACCTACAAAGATCAACACAGTGCAAAGGCCACCCTTTATACCTATAGGCCATCACAATGTAAATTTCCCAACCCCAAATCTTGTAAAAGAAGACGTAACTCTAAAAAAGGCATAGGAAAAGGTTAGTAATATCCCTTTCATTAGTTGAGAAAATGAAGAAAACTAATTTTAATGTTACTATGTGGAAAGCACTATCTATATAATCACAAAGGGACTTACTACAAGAAGCTTTAAAAAATTTAGATATCAGACAAGGTTCCAGCCAAGGGATTTACAACTATAATGAATTTGTGTCAACCCCAAGATGACACTAAAATAGGCAAAAATGTTATGTCTCCCCATTTTATCTTTCACTTACAATAGGGAAACATCTTGATCACAACTACATGGTAGACTTAGGGGATAGTAGTTCAGTAATGCCCAAGAAAATAGTTGATGCTCTGGGAATAAAATATATGCCCATAAATAAAGGAGTGGTGTGATTGGATGGAACTATTATTCAAACAATAAGAAAAATAAAGGGATTGAACCTCACTATTCATGATTCTTCAAGCCTATCAATTTCTCAAGACATTTCAATCATAGATTTTTCCCCTTACTTTTCAATTTGTCTTTCAATAGATTTCACTACAAAGATGTGAGGATATCTATCTATAGATTGGTCTCACATGTTACTCAGAATGAGATATGGAACTAGAGTGACAATAAGACCTGAGGCAATCATAAAAGACCATATAGAACCATACAATCTTATCCTCATAGAAAATAATTGTACATTGCAAGATCAAGAGGAGGAAATGGATCATGAGGTTGTAACACATATATAATATATTTTAGACACTCATTTGGATGAATGGGGATCAACTCTTCAATTTTATCCTTATGACTATATACAAGAAATAAGGTTAGGTACATATTGCATTCATGAGAATGATGTAATTATCCTGAACTTAGTCAAACCACTTGAAGATATTCAAGGGTTGTGTAAAATTTTTTTTATGGTTTGAGAAGTAGAAATCGTGTAGGATTCAAGATTGTATTGATATATCCATAGAGGGAGAGCTACTTCTATTCATATAGACTTCAATTCAACTGTACCAATAATGTAGCTGAATATGAATCCTTGATTTGAGGTGTTCAATTAGCTAAATAAATAAGAATCAAGTTCTTAAATATATTTGGTGATAGTGAACTTATTGTCCACCAAGTGTGATAAAAAATTGTAATAAAAAAAAATTTACTAAGATCTTACAAACATAGGGTTTGGGACCTATTAGAAGACTTGACTTCCTTGAATATTTAAGTGATACCAAGGGCACAGAATAAAGATGTTGATTACATGGACTTGGTAGGATATCAATATAACCCACCTGTAAAAATAAAGAGGAAGAATAGCTAGCATGTGAGACTGATAGTAAGGCCATATGTCCTCAATAATGTAACTAATTGGCAAGTCTTAGACAATGATAATCAAATTTTCATTTTTTTGAGAGAAGACGTTGATTTCTCATATAGGACATATCTAAGGCTATAAGACCAATATGGATATTAAATCATTTAGCTAAAAATGAATAAACTACCTATGGGTCTTGTCACACTAGAAAATATCTTCAATTTTGATGATCAACTGAAAGGTAAGAAAAATATCATCATAGTGAATGAAGAAGATTACAATCTAGTGGTCATCTTAGAAGGAAAATCACTCAAGATAGGGAAGGTATGTGATGACTTAGAAAATCAATATTTTGTTGATTTATGTCAATAATTTGATGATAATTTTGATTGGAATTATCATGATCTGAGAGGATTTGGTCCAAGCTTAACTCAGCATACAATAGAATTGGATACAAATACAAATCCTGTCAAATAGAACTAGAGACCTATCAATCCAAAGATTGAACCCATGATGAAAATAAAGCTCTTTAATTTGATAGAGGCTAATATAATATTTCCTATAAAACACTTATCTTGGGTGGTAAATTTGGTCCCTATTAGGAAGTAAAATGGTGAAATCAAGCTATGTGTGGATTTTAGGGACCTAAACAAAGCATCACTAAAAGATCATTAACCTCTCCCCCCTATAGAACAAATTCTATAGACAATATCAAGATATAAAATATTCTCTCTTCTAGATGGTTATTCTAGTTATAACAAAATCATTTTGGAGCAATCAAACCAATTCAAATGTAGGTGCCACTTAGAGATCTACCTTCACCACTAAATGGGGCATGTATGAATACAAAAATATGTCATTTGGTCCAATAAATATAAGTGCCACTTTTTAGAGAGCCATGGATATGGAATTTAAAGGTATGATAAATGAAATGATTCTAGTATATCTAGATGATATTACATTCTATTCAAATCATGTTAATGCACATTTGAACCACCTTAGAAATATTTTTGAAAGGTGTAAAGAATTTGGGGTCTCCTTGAACCCAAAGAAATTATTTTTGCAATTTACAAAGGAAAGCTACTAGGACATATTGCGTCAAAACAAGGTCTTGTAATAGACCCAAAAATAATAAGTCCTATATCTGTATTAGCACTATTGAGCCATAATAAAGGGCTATATATTTTTGTTAGGAAAATCAATTTTGTAATAAGATTTTTCCCAAATTTTACCTTTATGGCAAAACCTCTTATTATAATACTAAAAAAGGGTATCCTTTTTAGCTGGACACAGGAGGGAAAAGACAACTTTAAGGCCATAAAATAGGATATTTCCAAATATCCTACCTTAGTTAACCCAAACTATGATAAAGACTTCATTCTCTATGTATTTTGAAGGGAAGGAAGCATATTAGCCATTCTGACTCAGCACAATCAAGAATAATTGGAACAACTAATATCTTTCTTCAACCAATCTTTAAAAGATTATAAATAACATTATAGTTTTGTGGAGAAGAAGGTATATAAAATAATCAAATATTTTAATAATTTTATGCATATGCTCTCCAAAAATAAGATACATCTGATGGTGAGTCATCAAAGTGTTAAAGAGTTCCTGTTGAGTGGGGAAATAAATGGAAAAAGAGCAAGGATGGATCAAAAAGGTCATGGAATCATCATAATCATGAATCTTGTAAGAGGATAAGGATTGTCTAAACAATTGGTTTCTAACATCAAAATTGCTAAAGTAGTATCTCACATAGTGTATGTTTAAACTACACCTTAGCCAGCCAATCCACCTTCATTCAACAACTAGATCCATGACATGACTGATTTATTGTAAATTGGCAAGTACCCCTATGACTTTTAGTTGTCAAATAAAAGGTATTTTTTACTCCAATATATTTCATATATTCTTATTGATGGGATATTATTTTAGAAAGATATGAATGGATTCTTGTTAAGATGTAATGAGCATGATCAAGTTCCCAAAGTGCTCAAACAATCTCATGATGGCCCATTAGGAGGGAATTTATCTACAAGAATTATGGCCATAAATATAATGAGAGGAGGCTATTACTATCATAAATTATTCAAATATGTTCACCAATGGGTAAAGAACTATGAAAAAGTGTGCTTACTTCATCGGTAATCAAAGTTTAGCATCCCTTCCTCTCAAACCAATTCAAGTGGATCAACCATTTGCTCAATAGGGATTGGATTTCATAGGCATGATCAATACACTATCAAGTGTAGACCAAAAATGGGTTCTCATATAAACAAAATATTTCACATGATGGACTAAATAAGTTACTCTAAAATATGACATAGAAGCATCTATTCTAGAATTCTTAGATGGCATAGCCTCAAGATTTGGTGTTCTTCACACCATTATCTCAGATAATGCCAAAGCATTTATGGGAACTCAAGTGAGTGAATGGGATGTCAATCATAATGTGTACCTGAGTACCTCTTCTAATTAGTACCCCTAATGTAATGGTTTGGCTGAATCAACCAACATAACCTCATCAAAATTATCAAAAGTATAATGGAGGATAACCAAAGGACATGGCACACAAAACTAAAATCAACACTATGGGCTGATAAGATTACTCCAAAAAGAGCCATTGGTAATTCCCCCTTCATATTGGTATATGTAAGAGAAGCAAGAGTAACACTATCAATTGAGATACCATATCTAGATCTCAATCACAAATTAGATTTGATTGACAATGATGAAATGATAGTTAGACTGGTTAAACTCATGGAACTTAAATAAATTAGGAATCAATCAATGAAAGCCTTGGAAGCAAATTAGGCCCAAACCAAGAATACTTTTGAAAAAAAAGGCATCTGTAAGGATCTTCAATGAAGGAGACATGGTTCTCAAATGGGATATATATAAGGCTAAACTAGATGAACACACTAAGTTTGATGCAATATAGAGTGGTCTATACATTATTACTTAGTAAAAAGGAGCCAACACATTCTATCTCTCCAAGCTCAATTGAGTAAAACTACCCATCCCTATTAATTTAATATACCTCAAAACTTGCTTTTGAGGTAGGATTTCATTTTAAAAAATTTAAATTTTTTGTATAATAGGGCTAGTTGTGTCTTTCAATAAGTGATTATTCACATATCAACTCATTAGGATTTTTTGTTTCCTTGGGTTGTGTTGTCTTTCCCTATTTTATTTATTTGTTTTCCTATTTTTTGTGTATAGTCAAATCCCAATTTGTTCTTCCCTAGGTTATAGTTTGTTATAACCAAGATTGACTCCATGCCCAATGTTTTATAAAGCTACCAAATTAAAACTGATTAGTAGGAAATCATCCCATAGAGGTCACCAAAAATGTTGATATTTTTGCCTTAAAAACATCATTACATCTAATACCCTAAGAGAAACCTCCTTTGTTTTTTATAAAATCCCCTTAAAGAACCAAAAACCCATTTTCCCCTTTTTATTGTGGAATCTAGAACTATAGATGTGATTTGCAAATTTCAAATTGTTTTGTGAGTTTTAAATCCCACAAAGCAACCACATTCCAACCAGTGGAATCCAAAAATCAGCCTACATTTTACAAGTTGTGAAACTTGCAAAATGCATGGCAACCTTTAGATCCTATGAACCTTCTAAACTAGTAGAATCTAGAAATTGGCATGCATTTTGAAATTTTTAAAACTTGCAAAATGCATGGTGGGATCTGAATCCTACAAAACTAAAAAAGCCCCTCCTATAGAATCTAGAACCCAAACTATAATTTGTAACTTATAAATTGCATTTGGGGTTCCACCTTCTACCAAGCATATATACCATAAAATCCAGAACTCTATGAGCAATTTTTAAGTTTATAACTTACAAATTGCTCAGTGATTTCTACCTTTTTCTAACCATTCAAACCATGGGATATGAAACTCCATGAACAATTTTCAAGTTACAAACATGGAAATTTATCAATGGGTTCTACCCCCCATGAATCAAGCCATCCAACCATGGTGGACATTGGACCTACTTTTTTCACCCTGAGGTTCCACCACCAACTACCATTAAATTACATGTATTATAGGGTTTTATATATAAACTAAGCCATTTTGGGATTTTTTTATCATTTGTTTAACTATTAAGTGTGTTTTTTGAGCTTTGACAATGACTCTCATATCATCCAACCCTTGATCCACATGCCAAACAAGTACCTTTAAGTTTAATTCATGACTAAAAAACATATTAAACATCATTTTTACCTTTTACATGGTACTTTCCTTTTCTTTTTCACCATTTTTCCTACAATTTGAATATTTTCAAGTGATTTATGTTTCTCACAAAATTATTTCCAAAATTATGGTTTCTTTTGAGTTGGCTAGTTAGGGTTTCATTTAATTTATCATTAAAATCAATTGGAGGGTTGAGTTTATTCACTATTTCAAAATATTTAAGTGTATTTTAGGGTTTTTATAGAGTTTCCTAGGGCTTGTTCTAAAATTTTCATTACTAAATCCTAGTTTTCCCCCTTAAGATTTCATAGTCAAAATCTAGGGTTTTATCTTGGCTAAGAGAATATTCAAAAACATATTCACCATTTTAAAACCCAACAAATATTCCCTACAGATACGTCCAAGGTCCCTATGGACATTGGACTTGCCTTTAAAAACTAAAATCTTCATGGGTTTTACCATTGTCTGAAACACCTTCAATCCCCGCAAGGTTCCAAGTCTTTATAGAAAGTGGACCTACTTCAAACACCTCCCATCCTCATTGGAGTTCACATTGCTTCAAATACCTTACAATTATATCAAAGATCCAACCTACCTAGAGCACCTTCTACCTCCATGGAATTTTCACCTACTTCAATCACCTCCTAGTTTTGCTAGAACTTTTACCTGCTCAAAACACCTTCCATCTCTATTATAGATTATAAATATTTTAAACACCTACAAACTCCACTAACTTTTATAGTTTATTTCTCAAAATCAATAACTCAAGTTTCCATGTCTCCAAAAGAAATGAATTTAAAATCCAAGGGCCCTAGATTGACTCTCAGTTTAGAGTCTAACATAACCAAAATAATAGATATTGATTTAGGTCACCTTGACCTAGGAGAATTTTGGGGTCGAATAGGTGCAAAGTTTAAAAATGACTAGATCCATAGTATTTATGAATTTGTATTAACACAAGATATAGCCTTCCCATTATTAGTTCAAATCCCTAATATGATCCTCACATTGGCCCAAAATTATGATCCTAATAGAAGAGAGGTCTTCAATGACAAAGGGGAAAAGATTCTAAATCTAGACCCTAATTTCATCAATTTAGTGTTTCCAATCCTAGAATTTGAGAGTTAACTCAGTGTAACTCCACATACATCCACATAATTTTTTAAAGATAAAAGAGATGGGTGTCACAATATGATCAAGAAAAAATGGCTCAAGTTCCCCAAGGCTTCCTCCACTAGACTACCAAAGACCTTATATAGGCCTAATTTCATTCATGAAGTAGGGATATCATTATATTGTTGGACAGGGTCACTCACAGTCCTGATGAAAAGTGTTTTCAAGATTGGACATACCAATACATCTAGGTCATTTGATAAATTAACCAACACATTCACTAGACCCAGCTAATAAGTGATTCCCTCCATAAGCAATTGTTGAATGTGAAAACCACTAGCAAGTTATACATGACCTCTTCTATTGTATACATTTTGGCCAAAGGGAGATTGATCCCAAGCCTTTACACATTTCCTAAGGAAATAAGTAGAGTATACAACTACTATCTTGACCTCACATTAGAGGCTAGTAGATAACATTTTAGATGATTAAATGATGCTTTCCTCTATGTATCATTATCATGTTTGATATGGAACTTGGGAGAAATAGGTTATTTACAGTAGAAATTGAAGAGATTAGAAAGTGAGGCTCATACTTCATTTAGTTCCTTACCTTTTCCTACATCAAGGAAACTAGATTCAGTGGTTATCCCTATACACTTCCATAATATGTTAGTGATAAATGGGCATTGATGGAGCTAGTCAATCACTTCGTAGAGACCCGTAAGCGCTTTTATAACATGCACAAGGTAGGGATACATTTCCAAATTTTTATTGGCTAATACACAATCCAATCCCTCCTTAAATCCAAATTTGTTAAAATTGAAATGTGCCAAATGATACTAAGGACTTTGGGGTCTAGGACATTGTTTGATGTATATGGAAAGATCACCAGCACACTGGAACTTGAAACATATGCTCATGTACCATATTATGAGTATTATTGGGAGGATTATGAAGATAAAGAAAGGGTAATAATGAGAGATTATTATGGAATAAACCTAGAACAAATCAAAGATTTTGATCTAGCACCAATTCCAAATGACTTAGTAGATGATGACTCTATAGTAAACCCAATATATTATAAATAAGTCATCACACAACCCCTTTTACTAGTGAGATGGTTAGCTCCAAAATATTTTTTTGTACTTGATAGAATGGCCCATGTGATTAGCAGAACTATTAGTTGGTTGAAGAGTAAGGGAGTTCAGGTCACAAGGGAAACAATAGGGGTCAAAGAGAAGCTTTTAAAGATTAAGTTAGAAGGGGTTTCTCTATTATAAGAGTGTCCTAGTGGGATAGTAGGTGAAACATAATAGAAATTAAAGAAGAAGAATAAAAATACTAAGGCTACAAAAGAGGAATCAAGTAAGGATACGATAGTTATAGACTAACCAATTGACCTTTCATCTAAAGACGTAATAGTGGTAGAAGCTTCCAAAGCTTTAATCCCTATGTCTGTAATAGTGACAAACCCCATTTCCATTATTCACCCTTCTCTTATGTACATTATTCTAGAGGTTTCAGTACCTCCACCTTTTGTCTCTACTACTCCAACATCCTGGGTTTTTATTTCACCTCTAATTTCCACTCCACCTATTATTCTAACTACATTGCCTACCACAATAAGCCAAGTAAAATGTAGTCAAGTGGGCACTTAGGGGCCCTCATCAATGTATTCTCAATTTTCCACTCCAATCTCCCTTCCTCACATTTCACCTCCCCCTTTCATTCCATTCCCTCTTTCCATTCTATTTAAAATCTCTTACATTTCATCACCATTAATTTCTAACACTACCCAATAGTACATTGTCATGGACTCAATCATCATGACTTTAGTTTAAAATGCCATCCAAACCCTTAAGATAAATACTATTCACTTTCTTCATGTCACCAACCCTAAGTGGTATCACACATTTGATTGATTCATTCAATTCTTTGGATTCCACCCTCCCACCTATTCATAAATTCACAACCCTTATGTTTATTCCATATTTCACACCCTCAATAGACATTGTTATTTCCATTACCCCCACCTCATCCATTTCCATTGTTTTTACTATACCTTTAGTTGAGATTTGAGAAACACAAGTTCTTGATGCAAATCTAAATTTATAAAAAACTTATTAGGGTGAAGTTTCATAGGCACCTCCTAAACAATCAATGGCAACATTCACCCAAGAGTCTACAATTATCATAGAATCTAATAGTACAAAAACATCAGCTATTGATTATTTGGTGATAGTTTCCATGCAACTAGATGTCACCCCTAGTTGGTTATCCCAAATATGGATGAAGAAGAGGAAATAAATGTTTGACCCTAGCACATTAGACTTCTCCAAACCTACTCCTAGGACCTTCTCCAAGATTTTCAATGTTGACAAGGGAGAAAGGTATGTATAAATGGTAAACCCCCTACCAAAAAACTTAAAATAAAATCTTGTGGTGTGAGATTATTTTATTTCTAGGATCCATCTTGGATGGTTGATAAGAGAGGGGTTAAAACATGATGTGTAATCTAGCATCAACTCTCTCTTTGACAGGAATGATCATGATAAGGCCACCAAGGATGAACTCAAGAACAAAGTGGATTAGCTTATGACTACCTTGAACTAGTTCTTAGAACAACCTAGTGAATCATTGGAACAAACATAGTCAATATAACCAATCAATTAGAGTCTAGATCAATCTACAATTGATTCAATTCAAGATATGGCTCATATGGGAATGGCTATGAAAGAATGGTTGAAGGAACTAAATTTTAAAGTCAATAAGGTTATTGTTGTAATAATAAAATAGTATGAAACATTTAAAGAGATAAATAGTATACTAAAATAACAAGTCAATAAATATGGAGAAATTCAAACTTTGAATTTATATTATCTAAAATTGATAGTTTTAGGTTCAATTGATGTTGATATCCTTGTTACTAAGAAGATACTAAAAATGATGCCAATAATGAGGAAATGCATAGAGTATCTCAATTTTGAATAAGGATACTTATAGAATTTGCTCACTAAGACAAGGTGGCAAATGATAAAGCTATGGACATGTTGTATGACATTGAAGGAATGATGAATACAATGTCATGCCAAATAACAGATGATGAAAAGAATATTTTATAGGTAGAGGAAGTCTAGAATAATTTTAAATAGGTAGTTGAGAAATAATCTATGAAGGATATAGTCTTCACCCTGAGTTTTATCCATAGGTTTGTTAGGTATGAAAATGCAATGGATAAGATAAGAACGTAGATGCAGGGAATAAAGACTTTCAAAAAATAATTTTTTAATATTCAAGAAGATTGTGCAACCTCTCACTTATACTCTTATGGACCAGATTAGGAGTGAATATAAGAATTTTTCAATACATTTGATGCATATGTTGAATACCTTTATTTGCATATGTTATAATTTCATCTTCAAATCATTGTAAGTTGTAATTGTAAAGGTAAAAATATCTCTTATAACTCTTTTTGATAAATATAAATATATATTTTACACTTTATATTTTTGATAATGTGAAAGTTGAGAAAATAATAGTTGCAAATTACACTTTCCATTTTGACAAGGTTATAATTATTAAAGTGTAAAAGCATGAATTATAAATTACAAAGTTTATTTTGACAAAGTGATATAAATTAAAAAAAATTAAAAGTCTCACTTGTTTTTTTCAAGTTAAGGTTTTTCATAGAATTAACTTGGATTTATTTAAAATTTATCTTTTATTTGGAAGTCAAGTTCTATTTTGAGCACCACCTATTTACATGACAAGCTATTTTTAGTTGCATGAAGAAAGAGGAGCATTGCATGAAGGATATTCTAGTTATACCATGCCATTATAAGATAAATATCATACTTAGATCTTTAATGCCACTTTCCAAACCATTTTACAAGTTAAAGAAGATAGAAATAGAAGAAATCACCTCTTTTTGCATGAAGATTTCAAATCTACGTGATTTTATATACTAGGTATTCAAGTTTTGATAACTGCATCTTATCTATGAGATATTTTGTATAAATATGGGTAGGCCCCATGGAAAAATATATATATTTGTTTTTAGTGATATATTTATTCATTTTGAATGTATTTTATACAAGCTATAACCTTTGGAGAAAAAATAACTTGAAGATTTACCTTTTTTGTCTGAGAAATCTCTATGTGAGCAAGTTATTTGATTATTTATGGAAGTTTAATTCTTATTTAAAGTAAAAATAAATTAATTTGTGGTATTTATACCATTATTAAAATATTATTTGATTTAAAATAAATAATCATTTTCCCTTATGTGAAAAATAACTAAAATATTACCTCTAATTTTTCATTTGTATGAGTTTGAGCTACAAGCAATTTTAATATAATTTATATGAGTTTGTTCTATTGTGTTTATAAAAAAATAATTAAAATCCACTATAAAATATCTGGTGCAATCACCATTTTTATTTTATTCAAATTTCATTCTTCAACCCTTTTCTTAGTTAAAACCCTAGTTTAGGATCAAAAGCACTAAAGAGCAAAATTTCCACAAAACTAATATTTTATCAATTACATCAGATTTAGTGAAAATAATCTAGCCTTTTCTAGAGACTAACCTCAATTCACTAAGGTCCTACATCTTTGGAGGTTTTTCCATTGTATCATTAGGTAATTTCACAACAAGCTACAAAATCAAGACAAGTGCAAACCAATGAGATAACAGGCCATAAACACATCCTTACCGCTACTGAATATTTCACTAAGTGGGTTGAAGCTATACCCCTCACTTACATGACTAGAAAAAAAATTTACAAATTCATATTCAACCATATCATTTGTTGTTATGGTATCCCATCTGATATTATATTTGATATTGGTGGATCATTCAATAATAAGGATGTCAAATCGTTATGTGTCAAGTATAAAATTACTCAACAATTTTCTACTGCCTATTACCCTCAAGGTAATGGCAAGGTACAATCATCCAAAAAAACCATTTTCAACATCCTTAAAACATTATCAATGATGTTGACCATGATTGACACTTTCAAATATTCTATGCCCTCTAAGCATACCACACCAATTATCATACCTCAATAGGAATCATTCCATATTCCCTTGTTTATGGCACTAAATCCATTCTTCCCATTAATTTTGAGTTACCTTATCTATGCAAATATTTGAATCATGTCCTTGACAATGAATATTATTAAGTAGCTCACATAAAATAACTAAATTTACTTGATGAAAAATGCATAGTCACATTCAACAGCCTTCAAGCATATCAAAATTGACTCTATGGCCACTAGAACCGATGGGTCAAACATAGAGAATTTAAGTTTGGTGATCTTGTTATTAAATAAAACCAATAGAATACCATGACTGAGAAGAAACAAAAAGGCAAGTTTAAACATAAATGGATATGCCCTTTCATCATTGTTGTAAATTATGGGTCCAGAGCATATAGGCTCACTACATCAAATGGGGATGAACTTGATGAACCAATGAACATTCTACACCTCAAGTGTTACTTCATTTGAGAGACCTTAAACATTGTTTATGAGGCTCATTTCTATTGTACCATAGCATTGACATTTTTATTTGTACCATATTGTTCTACCATATACCATTCTACCATATCTTTCCTATCAACCAAAGCTATTTTTACCCTCCTTACCCAACCCTTTTGACCTTGGTTCCATTTAATTGATTCCATTTCCACTTTCAAAAATAAAATTATGATCAAGTTTCAGTAGTTGATTTAGTCATTTCAACAGAGGTCATATTTTGGAGCACTATGATAGTGGTTTGGCATTTGCATCCTTCATTACTTATTTCATTCTATTTAATTAATACTGATTATAATTGCCTTTGGGTAAATCAGAGTGCCAACCATTGTGATATTAATTATAAATTCCTATGGGAAAATTAGTATCATTGGCCTATATCATTTTTTTCTAATTATAACTACCTATGGGAAAATTAGAATAACACCTTTATCATGCCTTAAAGTACCACTTTGCCATATCTATGTTATACTATTCCATTTGATTACTTTACCTAACTTATGAATTTGTTGCTACCTATTTGGATTACTCCACTATCCAGTAGAACTTTAGTGATTTAAGGTCCCATCCTAGGACTATATAATCAATAATTGATTCACATTGAGGTTAGCTCAATCACCCCTTTGCCACTCTCTCACCATTTTATAATCACTTTCAATTTGAATGTTCTCACCATTTTTTAAGATTGGACCATTTTGTATCTCATCATCCTCCATCAAGTTGAGATACCTAGAATAATCCAAAAACATTTGTATAAAGATCTAGAAAAAACTAAACAATCGCCAATTGACCACTTCTTTGCCTTAAGGATTCGGGGATCCCTAGCCATTTCACAAGAAATCAATTGTCATTTAATTTTCCCATATTTCTTATCCATACATCCCATACACTCACCATGTTGTGATCCCATTCCCATATTTCCTATATCACACAATCACGTTTTCCTTCTCATCATTTTATCCTATCCTATTTCCTAGGAGAACTATATTTAGCCTGAGTTTTTTGTTTGATCTTGCATTAATGGAACTATATAGGTATCCTCCACTTGCCTAGTGCATCTATATTTAGCTCAACTACCCCTTTCATTTTATTATATTCCCCCATTTTATTTATTTCATTGTCTCCTATAACCTAAGGGCAATGTTCATCATCTTGTTTATTCTTTGTTTACTCTAACATTGTAATAAACCATTATTTTTATTTATTTCATTATGTTATCATTGTTTTCTTTTCTTGGTGTTTTTTGTTTTTGTTCATTTTTTTGACTATTTATTTGATTTTTCTTCTACCTTGATTCAATATATGTATATTCTTTAGGTGATTCCTTGCACATTATTCTTGAATCCATCCATATTCATACATCCACATTGTCATCATGTCTTTTTAACATTGGTACACTATTTATAATTGTTTATTGGATTGCATGTTAGTCCTTATTCATATCTCAAATAAATTTTCATGTTGTTTTATATCATGATCCATATTATCATGTGTTATAACAAAAATTAGCTTGATACATCTTACAAACAATGCAGACATGACACTTCTCCTTAGCACTTAAAAAAAAATTGATCTACCCAAATTATCCCACATATAGAGTTATTAAATCATGAAATAATTTTAAACCTTTCTAGTTCAAATGTGCATCTCCATATTAGCATGTTTCCTAAATTCATCTTTCCCCTTTGTACCAATTATCCATCATATTTTCCATCATCAGGATACCAATGATTATAACCACCTCTGGGCAAATCATTATACCTCATACCATTTGTGATGCTAATAATTCTAACTACCTTTAGTAAAATCATAATGTATCATCCCATCCACTACAACTAATGATTATAACTACCTATGGGTAAATCATGGTGTTTTGATCTATTTGGAGGTTAATGATTATAACCCCCTATGGAAAAATCATTATGTTTTTCCTACCCACTTGGGGCACATTTCCATTATGATAATTCTTATAACCTCCTTTGGGCAAACCATTATCTCTATCTTCCCAACTAGGGAATATTTATATCCTACCAATGATTATAACCACCTTTGGGTAAATCATTCTATTGTTACCCTAATCCTTTTTCAATGATTATAGCCACCTTTGGGAAAATCATTAACTTTTTTGTTTCACCTATGTTGATGATTATAACCACCTATGGGAAAATTATCTTGTTTGTTTTCCCAACTAGGGTAGCTCTATATTCCAATGATTATAACTACCTATGGGAAAATCAATCTCTTCCACACATTTTATCTTTTTGGCCCCATCATTTTCTCCTTTTGAGGGACTGATTGCCAACCCTTTTTTTCAATCACTCCCTCGACGAGGCATCTACAATTCATCCATTTCCATTGAATTCATAGGTATATAATACCTTTTAATTATTTGAGAAGATGTTACTATGCCTACATCTTAAAATTTCTTCCCAAATAAGGGCAAATTATAGACACCTAAAAATGGCCACAAATGGATTTTAATTAGAATTCACACTAATTCCTACCAACTATTGCAAATTAAGCCTAAGAATCACTGAACATTCCAAATTTTCTTGCACATTATTCATCAAATCTTAGAATCATGTTGAGACATCCCTATTTTTGGGTATCTTATCATATGCAATAATAATCTCTCATGGATTCATCCATAATCACCTTGTGACATTACAATTATCAATTTGGCCTATGGACCTATTAAGTGGGGCACTTGCACACTTCAATAAAATTTTGAAAGAGTTAAAATTCTAATCAAAATCAATTAACAAATTAAATATGATTAAATTCCTATTTGAATTATCTATTTGAAATTTAAAAATTCAAAATATCCTAGCCTTTCATCATTATCTTTTATGAGTTGTCAAGCTTTTTGAAAATATCTTAAAATACCTAATTTTTAAATCCATACCTAGTAATTGAAAATCATAATGACTTGACATCTATTAGCTCTTTTGGAGTTAATTTTAACTCACCTAGGTTTAGTTTACCCATTCCAATCCTTAACTCAAACCTAACTCACCTTGGGTGAGAGTTAATTCCTAAAGACTATAAATACAAGGCCATGCCTCTTTATTTCTAAGATTGGATATTGTAGAGTTATTATGAAGTATTTTTTCCATGAGACTCATATCAATAGTGTTATAATTCCAAAATCTTAAGCCAATTAATCACAAGCAACATTAAAGCTATAGTGTTAAGGAGAGAAAGAGACAAGCTACCTATATTGCCAAAAACTTTTTGATGCACAAGCCAAGAAAGCCACTCAACAAAGTTATTTGGAGATCCCAAGGAAGGTAAAAGAGTTATTATCTTTTATGTTTTAGTTGTGATTTTATTTAATGTCTTTTTTACTAATCTCTCCCTAGTATCTAGGCTAAGAATGTAAGTGTTATTGTGTTTATTTGATTTTTTATTGCTTAAACTAACACTATACTAACCTTCCTTCTTGGATTCCTATGATCACAATAGCTAGGAATTGGGAGTATATTGGTCAAATATTAACAAGTATTACACCTATTTTTATATTAGTGGTATATCCACCATCCTCTCATCATAATCTTTCTGTAGACTATCTTTGCTTATAGTTTATTCACTAATGGGCCAAATCTCATCTTTCACCGTCATAAAAAGTAAAAAATGAGTTTTTTATGGTTAAATTTTTTATATTTTAATTTTATAGGTTTATTTTATTTTATTTTCACCTCTTAATTCCATTTTAACTCCTTTGAATTTCATTTTTTGCAGACTATGAACCTTGTATGTCTCTTAATTAGATGTTTTCCTTATAACTATTTTTTTTTTTTTTAATTTTCTAGGTTTGAAGTAGTGTTGTATGCCAAATTTAATGTTATGCCTACATAAATGCTAATTCCACTTATATTTATCTTTAAAAAGTCTAATAATTATTATAATATTGAACCTAAATCCATGTTTCTATTTTACAAGTGAACATTCATCCCAATGGGATGTAGCTTGTACCTCAACACAACTTAATAGGGTGACTTACATAAATTATAAGTACTTACATTTCATTATCAAACTATTATAATTTATAATACCTTAAAATAACCTTGATATTATAATTTATTATTTGAAAGAAGGTGGGCATCTTGACTATTTTCAAAAATGCCACTTAGGTAAGTGAAGTTATGTAAAAGTTTCTTGAGTATAAGGGACTTATGTAAAATTTTCTTGAGTATAAGGGACTTTGATTGATTCATCATCTATAAGTGTATGTGTTTGAAAATATTTAAAATATTGTTATTAAAAATTATTAAATAGCTTCCTATAGGAATATAAATGTTTACATGGCTAAACATTGAGTAGAGATGAGAGTTTACATATAAATCACAACTGATATATGTAAGCATTTAGGAATGTTATAGCAAAAGAGATATATATAAATCACATTTTTATATATGTGTATACAAAATTTTAAACTTGTTTTAAACTATTATATAATATTTAAATGACTACAAAAGTCATATACTCATCTAAGTAAGATAAAATTATTTGTTATGAGAATGGGTGTGTTGGGAAGTTGTGTAGACAATTGTAGTTGTACTCATTTTTTAACCACATTTTCATATTGGTTAATTGGTTAAAAATATGTGTATAACTTGTAAATTAATTGAGTATATAATGTTTATAAAAAGTGGTTATACACACACACACACACATTCATATACATATACATATGCATTACACAATGTGATCATATATTTAAATATTATCCTACACATACATACGTATGTACATACATATATATGTATGTTTGTATGTATGTATGTATGTATGTATGTGTATGTATGTATGTATGTATGTATATGATCAAATTTGTAAGTATGTATATATGTATGTATGTATGTATGTATGTATAGGATCATATTTAAATATATGATCAGATTGTGTACTCTAGTTTAATTAAGTCTATTAAAGATATAACCTTGGTTGAAAAGGAACATTCAATTTTACTATTGAATATTTGATATCATTATCATGACTTAATGATTTTTGAGTTAAGATTTTTTTACTTTATAAGACTAAGAGGTGAACATATAACTCATCTTAACTTAAATGTAATACCTTATGAGAAAATAATAACAAAAGGTTAATTAGGCATTCAACTTGGGTTATAAAGAGATGGTAATTTGCTAATATGTATTATGATAGGTTGATTTAATGTTGATCTTATCTTAATAGGGTTCTAGTAAACAAAATAACTATATGGTAGTTTTGTATATATTATATATGTGTAATCTATGTAATTATGGTAATTCAAATATACACTTTAAGTATAAATAGGCTTGAAAGAAGTAAAAAAGTAATTAAATTGATTATTGGCTTATTTTACTTGGGTTTGTATGAATGAACTTGGATAAGTTTTATCAATTATGTTACCCAATATTATGGTATTAAATGGTATAGAATTGGGATATTTTAGTGATAAATGAACATGGAAACTATTGCATATATGTTTGAAAAATCTAAGTATATGAACATGTTGTTATAAGTGAAACATAGGTGTTTACTTGGCATGATGTAATTATGGTTTATTACTTGATTTTATTATGAGTTATATGTTGAAAATTTTCTATGTTTTTATGATGTAAAAATTGGTTATGAGATATTATCTTGTATATGTCATTTAATAGCAACTAATAGGTGTATGGGAGGTATTGTTATGCAACCCACATATCTATCATTTGGTATCAAGTGATTGATTATGATATGCTAGCACATAGTATGCGTATGTGGAAATGACTTGATCTATTGTGATAAAAAACTATAAACAAATCTTTAGAAAAAATAATGTTTATAGATGAAACATTGTCATTCCACCCATTTAATTTATTTTACATGTGTACGCATTGTGTCATGATAGAGGAATGTATTTTCATAGTCTATATGATTTTTTTCATGTATTATTGATTTTAAGATACCCATGTTCTTGTTTAATTCTCAATATCCACACTCCTTTTATCTACCTTTCCATTAAGTGTAGGTCCATTCCCTATTTGGGAGGTGTGTAGGGATCTATGATCTATGTTTGTAGGAAAATCACTTCAATGATTCTCACCTTCTCTAGCAACTTGTTCAACCTTCAGAGAATCTTACTCATGGCTATTGTACTGACTATTTGAGATGTTTGTGAAGCTCATAGGTTCCATTGAACATTATATTTATTGTATTTGGTATTCAATGGTAAAAAATAAATATTATAAAATATGATATGGTTATTTAGATACAATCGATAGCTGTATAATTTACACACAAATCTAGATATTATAATAATAGTGTCTATATTTCTTATAAAGGATGAAAATACAATTTAATTATATATTATTAAGGTGTTATTAATGGTATTATACCTTACATTGTCTATTAATCAGTTTGATTGTTAAATTAATCAATGTATTAACTAGTGAGTTAATTATAACTGAGTCTTTATTACTCATATATGTTTAGTTAATAAATGATACTCATTAATAATAATTAATGATGATGTTGTTTTTGAGTTAGTGTAAGCTTTTTTTTTAAATTATGTAACACTAAGTTAAACTAAGTGGGGTTCTAATAGTATCATCTTAAGCTTTCATGGTATACTTGTATGTTTAATGTTCCATTAAATAATATCCCAAAACTTGTATTACAAAATGGACATAGTTGATTATATTCTTAATATCTTGTTGAAAATGGGCATGTTCCCATTCTTCACAAGATAATAATATTACTCATTTATTATGTTACAAAATGGGTGTAATTGATAATATTCAATATTCCTATCTTATGTTACATAATGGAATTAACTAATAATTTTCAATATTCTATATGTTACAGAATGGGCTTATTTAATTGATAATATTCTTAATATCTTGTGTAGAATGGGCACATGCCCATTCTACATAAGATAAAAGTATTTGATTCTTTATAGGAGGCTAATATTATTATCATGATGTCTTGTAGAATGGGTAGCTACTCATTATACAATTAAAATATCTTTAATATCTTATGTAAAATGGGATGAATTGATAATATTATTATCTTGTGTAGAATAGGTATATGCCCATTATTCACAAGCTATAATAATATTATTAATCTAACCAAAATGTCCAAATATTTATTTTTGTCTTGTGTTATCATTAACCATCCTAGATTAAAATAAAATAAAGTATCAGCATTTGATATTAATTTATGAATGGAATCAATGTTTGTCTTGACTTCATGGTGATTCTAAGAATTTTATCTCAATAGATGTGAGATTTTTTCAAACATAAATTATTCCACCATATTTTCTTAGACGGTTTACTTATTTGACTCTAAGAGTGATCAATGTTATATCATATTTTTCATTATCTCATAAAGGTATTGTTTTAATGGCCATTTGGGGTTGGCACCATACTATGGCCTTACTTGGAAGATATCCTAGATTATTTTCTAGATTGTTTATTTCAAAATAATACACTGATGCATCTAGAATTCCTTTTAACTTTCATGAAAAATGGTCTCTAACTATCAATTCTATATTGTCAATAATTTGTTGAGATGAATATTGGTTCCTTTTGTAGTAAATTCTAGCATAGTTAGAACCAATAGAATGGTGTTGATATTTTGTGATTTGGATAAATTTGCTTTGTTATAAGTGATGCAGACATATGGAGTGAGGATTTGGGTGGTTATGGTATATTGGATGTGGATGGTCTAATAATTTGGTATGGGGGGATGGGTGGTGGAGTGAGTTGGGATGCCACATATTTTATAGCTTCTACTACTACCTTTCCCCTTTTCTCTTCCTTTGCCTTTATAGTGGAATATACTATTGCCTTTTGGTTTTGGCTTCTTAAACCACCCTATCCATATATGTTTATGATTTTTGGGTGGATTATTATTTCAATTTCTTCTTTTGTGCTTTTGATTTTTAGGTGGCATCTTCTGCCTCCTTTTTCTAGTTTCAACTTTTTATTTTTCTATTTTATGTTTCTATAAGTTCCCCTTTTCTAATTTATATTTTTATATTTATTCTTTTTATAATTTATCCTTTTAAATTTTTCCTGATGTTAAATTTTCTTTTGTGCTACCATTGCCTTCATGGATTTTTGTTTGGCCATCAATTCTTCCTTTTCTTTCCTCTCCTATTCTAGTTTGGCTTATTTCTCCCTTTCTTATTCTTCTATTTATCTTTGTTATTTTTCTAATTTATCATTTGTCACTTTTTCATGCTATTTATTTTCCTTGTGTGTTATCATTTCCTTTATGGATTTTTATTTGACCCCACATGCTTCACTTTCTTTCCTTTCTTATTCCGATTTGGATTTTTTATCCATTTATTTTACTTTATTTAGATTTCTCTTCCTACTCTTATTTCTTCCTTATCTCCAACTTTTCATTTTTATTCATCCTTGAGGATTTCACTTTGGTAAGTGTCATGACTACTTATTAGGTCTTAGCCAATGCTATGGTCACGACTATCTTTAGGTTTGATTTTATTTCTTTCTCTTCTTATTTTCAAATTTTATTATTCTCCTGTCATATATTCTTTTGTGGCCAACCCAACTGTAGTTTTTATTTTATCTTGTGGTTCTTCCTCTTCTTTTGTTTTAGTATCTAAAATTTTGATGGATTCCATTTTCCTAGTGGGGCTCAATTTAGGGATGTTAAAGTGTACCTTTTTTCATTTTTTTATATTTTATAATGTGACATCTCTAATTTTTTCTCTTCCTAATGTGTATATTGATTTTTTGTGCCTATCATATATGAAACATTACTACCTATTGGCCCTATATATTTTGACATTGATTGAATGCCATGTATTTTCTGTATAACAAGTACCTCTCTTATTTTTTAAGACCAAACCTCAAATTTGAATGGTTTAGGATGAAATATTAGATTTAGAACAATTAGATCGGGCATTATGGATTGTGTTTTTTCTTCCTCTTATTTTTATTTAATTTGAATGCCACCTTGTGGTGTCCCTATGTCTTTATTAGAATTTCTTCTAGGGTTACATTGATATTATGTGGGTTGGTCAACCTGGATGCCTTGGGGAATGAATGGATGATAAAGATAACTTGTTAGACATGTTCATACAAGACTTATTATGGGAATGGTAGGATGATATTTATATGCATCTCAAAGGGAAAGATGTAAATAAATATGGTATTGACTCTAAAAAATAATTCATTAGAGTCTTCATTAACAAATTCTTAGAAAATATAGAATATAAATGTCATTTTCTTGAGGTTGTCTCCCCATGTAATTAAGGATATAAATTTTTCTTGGGGAGGTATGACATCCATGTGTATTTTAACTTTCTCACATACATATTTATATTGGTCCCATTGAACTTATCACTCTATGATTGATATAGAACATATATAAACATATGAGTAGAGAGACATAACACAAATCATGATTCCTATATTTAATATTATAGATGTTGGAATTAAAGTGATTTAGTAGCCCTTGGTATAGATTGTACTTTGTCTTCATGGACATAATGTCAAATTCCACCATCACACTTTTTGGGCTATGATATCTTCATTGTTAATAAAGTATATCTTACATGCTACCACCTTGACTTCATACTGAAATACCAGGTTTATGATGCATGTTATTGTAACACCTTTTTTAAAAAATCCCCTAATTAATTTTTGTCATAATTTACTTTGATAGAAGATTTATTATCATAGTTATGGATATGTGGCCTTCATTTATCGACACCATCATGGGTTTGATCTATTTTGCATTGATGTCATAAGGTTGTTCCAAGAACAATATCCTATTGTGGAGGTGAATAAGTAGGATTTTGATCACACACACACACACACACACACACACACACACACACACACTATATATATATATATATATATATATATATATATACATATAAATGGTTTTGAAGGGACCATACCCTATTACAAAAAGGCTCAAAATCTAAATGTGGAAAATAAAATCATTGGTTGGAAAAAGGGGTCCACTCCCTAATACAAAAGATCAAGATCAAGATAGACTTGGAAGCCCAATAGTATAAAAAACAATTGCTAATATTAAGACACCAAAACAACAAAATAATGGTAGTTACATAGAAAAAATATAGCAGCAACCCAGAGAAAAGATAGTAGAAATCTAATAACTATGAGAAAATATTCCAAAAAGATGTCTTCACTTGAGTAACTTGTTTAAATTCTTCTAAAGGTTTTCAAAATCATTGAAGAGCCCCAAATCCATGGTCTATAATAGATCATCCATGTCAATGGTGCTGATGGCATGTGTCTTGGCCAAACCACTACTCCAAATGAATTCTAGGAACTCCATAAAGGCTTTGAGCATGGCTAAGAATTCAATATACCTATTTCTGATCTAACCAAATCTTTCTTCTAGATTTATTAGCTTCTTGAAAACTTCTTCCACTTTGGCTTCATCAAGTGAAGGGGTATCCCCCATCTTTCTCTTTCCAATGCTCTTATTTAGATGCTTAACCTCCTTATTGAGAACACTAACCTTACCTTCCATATTGGCCAATTTATCCTTGAAATAAGGATAAGGATTAGTGCCCCTATATATGTTACTAATAACCATTAGACTCTCAACAACAACAATTTATTTTCCTACCAAAGTAATAGGCTCCTTCGCTTTACTACTTGTAAGAACCCTTTTTGGGGAGGGAAGATTGAGAAGTGAGAAATTCAGGTTCCTAGAGTGAATCATGTGCTTGGAAGAGGATTAGAGGGGTAGTAATATTTAGGTAAGAGCATTCATCAAGATTAAATTATAATGTTGATGCAAAATGAGGATGACTCCTTGATGCAGGGGAAGGGGTCTCTTATGATTTTGATCACACTATTTCATAGATAAAAGAATGGGAATTTTACCCAGACATCTAATTCCATTTTTGGAGTGGAGTTGGCCTTGATATTCGTTTCTCATTGGTTCATTTATAAAAAAAATTGAATTATCTTAGCATGTTATGCACCCATCCTCAAGTGATCAATTTATGTGATATATACATGGATATAATAGAATGTATCCTAAAAGTGCCTTAATTTATATAGGATGAATGATAAATATCCTACAAGGTTTGGTGTGAGGGATTTCACTACAATATGCTTAGATTTTTGAAATAATAGCTCCCTTTGATCAATAATTTATGGTGCTTCCATAATCACTTGTTTTGTTTGGATTGTTTATAATCTCTATGCCACATACTCATTTTGAAAGATCTTGGATGCTTGAAAATTTCATGTTAATAGATAAGATGGATGATCTCTTGTTTATATAAATTTATTCCTAATGATCTTAATTTTAGGATTTAAAATTAGAAATGATGTGTAATCTTGCTAGATTTATTATAAAGTGATTTTTCTTAGCTACCATGTACATTTGATCCTATCAATGTCCATTTTTATTTTAATGTCATTAAGTTATGAGGTTAGATACTTTGACTGACTCAATATGTGCCTTTATTATTTTTTATCCTTCTAATCTTGATTGGATGTTTTTTATTTGATCCATCATTTCTCTTTGTACCTAGGTATTTATAGCATGGTCAACCAACCTATTATTTTAGATGTCTCTAAATAATCTACCACAACATCTTTTCTTGACTTACCCATCTTAACTCGATTCACCTGATAGAATTTACAAGACTAATGTTAATTTTATTTGTTATTATGTTTATTTTGTGTATCCTTAATCCACCATTTACTAGTATTCAACTTAATAATTATTTTTTATTTTATTTTCATAAGCCATTGTTTGTTGGTTTTCAACTTGGGATTTTTAATATTATTTTCACCTAGGTGCCTATCCCCTGTAGAAACTATTGCCTTCAATTAATAACCATGGATAACTATTGGCACCTTTTTGATAATATTCCGTTTGGAGTTTCTAAAAAAAATTCTTTGCATCAAAGCTTATCCACCCTGGTATTACCTACGATATTATGAATGATTCTAACATAGTTTCAAGCCAATAATTTACCAGTTTATGAATGAGTAAAATTAGTCTAACCTTGATATTGATTTATTTGATACATGGGAGTTTCTTGTTTAGCTTAATCTAACATATAAGTTATTAAGCATAAAAATAATAATAGATAACTGATAATATAAATGGTACATCAAGTTATGCATTCATAATTAGATGTCTCATAGAGTGTTAATGTATAGAAGGATAATTATCTCTTCATTTATATTAACAGATATTTATTTAATTAAGCGTGAAAAAACATAACATTGTTAATACATAATACAAATAATGACACATGATTCAATTATCATTAATACATGAAACATAAGTACATATGTTTATGTTACACTCAGTTTGATATATTGGGATCATCTCCATGAAATTCACTATTAATATTATATACAATACAAAATATAAATAAACACATATTTTCCTCATGGTTATACATTTCTAGTCTTATCCATGAGATGCCACAGAGCACAGTCAATATTTTAAATTATGTTTATAGTTATATGATGCTACAATATGATCATAACCTTGTGTGGTGTACATGTATGTTCAATACTTCCAATGAATAATCCCACCAACATCATACCCAGACTTAATCTTTGTCTCATCCTTGAGACAACCAAAAATGAAAAATCATATATCCTAAGAACATTGATTGGTCTATAAAAATTGGTGATAATAAGTAGTCAATATGGTCTCAAAATTTTTCCATTTGATGAGGTATCCATTTTCCCATTATGATTTTTTCTAACAAAATATTATCTTGTAATAATTTGACAATGTTGTTTGGTGGACCTTGATTGTCAATAAAAT
The DNA here is from genome assembly GCA_037957365.1 of Torreya grandis. NCBI lineage: Eukaryota > Viridiplantae > Streptophyta > Pinopsida > Cupressales > Taxaceae > Torreya > Torreya grandis. The sequence goes on along the minus strand of JARHVA010000885.1, from coordinate 1,663,966 downwards.
TTTCATTTTTTTATTCTATTTCCCTTTGACTCCTATCTATGTCTTATTTTTTATGTGTTATAGTAGCATATAGTTGACATTAGTCTTCGATTCCTTTTCTAACCTTCAGTTCAAGTGCTAGCCTAAAAATGTTTCATCATGTGTGGTCTATAGGCATTCTTATTTTCCTAACCCTTTCCTTCTTTTTGAGTTTATTTTCATCCTACCCACCTTAGGTTATATCCATCATCAGTCCACCCATATCAAGTAGATTCAAGGTCATCCATAAATAACCCATCTATGGTAAATAAATGGATTTGTTCACCTCTATTCCACTAATGGGTTATTTACAAAAATGAATACCCCATAACTCATGCATTGCAGTTAATTTCATTCATAGATCTTGAAACGTTAGATGCTACCTCATAAATTTTTTGTGGTTTGAATAAAAATCACATCAATAATAATTTATTTAGTGCTAGAAGAAGGGCCTTACACCTCCACCTCTATTTATTTTAAAAGAAACTACTTGAGTTACACTAGAAGCACTCAAAATATTAACAAAGTCTACCTCAAACATTAACTTGTTATACCAACCTTTGTAAATCCATATAAAAGTTAGGTATGATAAAGGAGTTAAGAAAGGGCCCATGTCTCAATCATTCTCTCTAGGTAGATAACCTCATCTTTCACTATTCTTAATGGCTCAACCTCCAACCTATCTTTGTAGTTGTACTATAAACATCATTAGGGTTGTGTATTATTTACCCAAAAACCTTGAAAGTATTTTCCTTCCTTTTCTCCCTCAAGGAGTAGGACTGTTGAAGAACACATAAAGGAGTTCAATACCACCTTGGGAATATTGAATGTAACCTAGTAAGACATGACATGTAGAATTTTCCATTTCATATTGCAAGATTCCACCTATGACTAATTTCTCAATATCCCATAAGGATCACTTACATCCTAAAATTAATGTCAAAACACCTTCTTGGTACAGTTTGACCAAGTCACTAACATAAGTGTTGTCTATCAACACTTTTCAAGTATGAGAAGGGAACCAATGAACCAATATGATCAATAAACCCTAGTTTCCAAAATATGTATACCTAACATGAAAATACCTACAAACTTTCTAAGACTTTATCCCTTGAAATCTACAAGAATGCTTTAAACCATGTGCCTGCTATTTTTTTATGTAGAGCTATCAGTGTTGATAAGATGCCTTTGGCTTATTCCAAAGCTATCAACATGGAAAAATAATTAAACCTATAGATTAAAACATTAACCCCACTTAGTTTTGGTCTTATTTTTGTGTCCTTCATCCCAATCCCAAATGCAAATTAGAATATTGTGTCACAAAACCAAAACTAGTGGCACTCTCATGTGCCTTTAACCCATGTTCCACCCAATCAACGTTTTATCTTCCTAAAAAAGTATATGTTTATCCATAAAAAATATAACCATTCCTTGATACTAGTTTATACTATACTATACATGGTACTAATTCTACTTCCACAAAAATAAAATTGGAATCGATTCAAAGGATGGTGTAGAAATTAAGTAATGAGTTTTTGAACATGCATAAATTCATGGATAAAACTAGGGGACATAATCCAAATTATAATTTTGGATTCCAAAGGTATAATAAACATTTAAAAAGGCCTAGGAAAAAACCAAAAAATCAACCACCTAATAGGGTACCAAATGTAAATATCATGGAATCATCCTTCCTAACTGGTGTTAAGTTCACTACACAACACAATGAGTGAGACTACATTTATTTTTGCTCTAATTTTGAGATATTTTAGAAGGTTATTAATGGTCAAGAAGGTTTTTTCAATCATACGAAACCATAAACCTCTAATGATGTAGGACGTTATAGTACAAAAATAGTCTTTGAGACTTATATTCTCTCATTCCTAGTAGAGGATGAAAATGAGTCAAAGGATAATATAGATGAGATCCATACATTATAATAGTTTTAGAGGAATAATTACAATCTAAGGAGAAATAAATTAGATATTATTTTTAAACCTATAAATAATAATTCTAATACTCCTCTAGATTATCAGACCAAAAACAATCTACCTTCCCTAAGAGGGATGAGCATTTACAAAGTGTAGAACTGAAAAGTAGAGATGGATACAACATTATTGAAGACATGAAGAAGATCAAGACTAATATCACCCTTCATGAATTTTCTTAAATCACTAAAAAAATGGAATTATTTTATCATATCCCTAACTAGGAGATCCCTTACATGAGATAAATTTAAATTTGTACATGCAAATGTGATGGTATTTAAAGATACACTTGAAGTGCCACCATTTCTACTAACTGTCTAAATGTTCATAAATAACATGCAAAACTATTTAGTTGACTTAGGTGCCTTGAAAAATGTGATGATGATAGTTGTGTGTAAGAATTTGGATTTAAACCCAAACAAGTCAAAAAGGGTGGCTCTATAATTGGGCAAGTCTTTTATTCTATGTGTTGGATAATTAACATACATGCACATCCATTTGGCATCAAATGCATATGTACAAGCATATATAAATATTCTATTTTTTGACATTATATAAGCTTATGGATTATTTTTTATTTGGGATTAGTCCAAGACACTGAATGGATACATGTCCATCAATTTTTCATATAGGTGGTTTCCATAGAAAGGATTAGCTAATTAGATTTGGGTGGATAGATAACTAAATATGAAGTACTTGATTATCGAGTACAATGCAAAGAATAAGAAAGCCAAGTTTGCATTTATGCATGTGGGAGTATACACATTCACCACCAAGTAATAACTTCATGAACATGATTTAGAAGGTTCTTATTAGTTATGGACTCTCCATTTTGATGGATCTAGATCAAAACAAGGTTATGGCATTGGCATAGCCATGATAGATCTAGATGGTAAGCATTACATGATTGCCTTTAGGTTAAAATTTTATTACACCAATAATAAATCTAAATATAAATCTCTCATCCTTGGTCTATCATTTATTTGAAGCACAATGTCAAGTAGCTATAAATCCTTGGTGATTTTGAGCTAGTTGTTAACCAGATAAAAAATAAAAATCAAAGCAAACTCACCTATATAAAGAAGAATAAACATCATGTGTGGGACCTAATTGAATATTTTGAAGGATTCAACATTAGATCCATCCTAAAATAAAAAAAATCAAAGGAAAAATTCATCATCATCTTCAGCTATCAATTTGGCACTACTCCAAGAATTCAAAATGTAGATATTCTTTGTGGAGCTATTTCCTTGTCCCTATATTTCAGATAATGTGGACAACTTCTAGGTGTTTAAAGATGATCAACAGATTGTCAAATTCATGATTAGTTATAGTAAATTTGAATCTTAGATGATAGATGATAAATATGTGGGTCTCATTCATATTGAATACTAGGGAAAATATGGTATGCTAAAATTGAAAGGAAAATTAGACCCTCTAAGAATGGTTTCCTTTGAGTGAGCTTTCGATGTAGATCCACAAGATCAAAAATAGTATTCTAAATTAACTAAATTTGATTTCACCAAATATAATTTGGGCATTAACCAACACCCTCAATATGTGCATATTACACTTATTTACACTGAAAGTGAGAAATACAAATTGTAGGATCTACTGATAGATTACAAGGATGTGATTGCCTGGACGTATGAAGACCTAAATATCTTTGACCCTAGAGTCATTACACATAACATTCCATTGAAGCTAGAATATAATAATTTTAGATAGATATGGAGGATATTTAATCCAATTTTGGAACCTCTCATTTATATAGAGATATAGAAACTACTGGATACTAGAATTGTCTTTCCAATTACACATTCAACTTGAAAGCCAATCTAGTACCAATCAAGAAGAAGAGTAGAGAAATCAGAGTCTATGTTGACTTCAAGAACCTTAATAGAACATTATAAAAAGATAATTAACCCATACCATCATTATATGAGGTTATTTAGATGGTTTATGGGTCTAAGATAATGTATTTTTTGGATGGATTATCATGCTATAATCAAGTACTAGTAGAGGTAGAAGACAAGATGAAGATTATCTTCACCACCAAGTGGGAAATTTTTAAATATAAAAGGATGTTGTTTAGATTAATAAATGTAGGAGATACCTTCTAGAGAGACATGGACTTTGATTTATAAGGACTCATTGGTAAATGGATCATAATCTATATGAATGACCTAATAGTATATTCTAAATTTAGAGTTGATCATGTAAATTATCTACAAAAAGTTTTTGACAGATGTAGAAAGTATGGAGTGTCACTTAATCCAAAGACTATTATATTTAGAGTTATTAAATGGAAGTTTTTAGGCCACATAATCACTAAATATGGGATCTACATTGATCTAGAATAATTTCATTACATTTCCAAGTTGACATCTCATAGTATCAAGGAGTTGAAGTCTTTCTTTGGTAGGATAAATTTTGTGCAAAAAATTATTTATGGTTTTGTAGAGATTGTTAAATCACTAAATACCATACTAAAACAAAATGATAATATATAGTAAACAACAAAGTATAAGAGATATTTTCAAGACATTAAAATTGTTATTGCTTAAGCCCTAGTTCTGATTAGTCTAGACTTCAATAAGGATTTATATATTTACTCTTTGTTTAGAGCATATCATAGTTGTGCTTACACAAAAGGTGGACAACAATGAACATCCCATTACCTTCATTATAACTAATATAAAGGATGAATATTTTGAATACTCTATGATAGATAAATAGATATATTCCTTAATCAAAGATATTAAAAAAATTAGGAATTATATTCTAAGAAACAAGACATTTGTCATTTTTCCAAACCCAACCATCAAGTTTGTGCTTGGCTAGAATGAATTGGGTGAAGTAAGAGGTAAATGGATGGTCAAAATTTAGGAGTTTGATCTTTATATCAGACCATCAAATATGGTAAGTGTATACACACAATATTTTTAAAATTTATCAATTATTAATGCTTTCTCTTTTGTGGGAACCCATCAAGACTCAATCTCTCTAAATGCACACTTTAAAGGATGCAATGGGAAAGGGTTGGGTAGACCATTGGTGCTTTGAAATATTTTTTCCCCTATACCACCACTTAAAACTAATAAAACATCTCCTATACATTTCTCTAAGCTTTGACACCTCCCTTACACACTTATCTAAAAATTCACCTACCTCAAATATCCCCTACCTAAGCCAAAATATTTTTTTAACATTTACCAAATAAAGTCACATGGTCTAAACCTATTCTTAAAATGGGCATGTTACAGGACTAGGTCAACCTTTCCAACTTAGTCTAGGACCTAACTACTTTATTTATTTAATAACTAGGGTGACAGGGCTAACTGTGTTAGATAAAACTTTGGAAGGTTTTAGGGTTAGATCTGGCTATATAACACATCATAATCATTTATTTTTTCATGTACTTATCCACCATTCTACTTGAAGATCCATTAATTAGGGTTTCATTCTTCATTTAGAGAGAACAAACTTGTCTTGTGGGAAAATTCTTTTGGATGCATAGGAGAAGTCATGTAGCCTAAATTTGACCTATCTTTGTTATCTTTGGAAACCACAACAACCTCTTACAAAGAACCATTGGCCAAGGGAGATATTGAGGCTTGATGGATTCATCTTCAAAGTAAGTATTTCTAACTCTTGTTCCTCTTTATTAGTAGATATTTTTGCATGTGTTAGCTTATGAATATGGTTCTCTCTCCATGCATTAGGATTAATTCTACATTGGCTTGAGTAGAGTTATTTGCATGTTTAATTTTATGTTTATTATCTTCATTTTTTCCATATTCTTTGGTGAGCACTAGATTATATTTACTTTACTTTGTCATTTACTTTGATCAGAAAACATAGGACCTACCTAGGTTTATTATGTGGTTTTATTTTACTAGAGGCTTTAGAACCCTCTCTAATGATATTTTATGATAATATGTCCATTAGTTAGGTCTAGTTAATCCATATTGGTAATGACCCCAATTATATAAATGTACCAACAAGCAGAAGGGATATTTTGATTTATCTTCTCTGGGCTAGAATTGATTTGTACATCAGCTTCACTTTCCCTTGTATACATTATAGTGAACCAAACATGAATTAACCCTTCTAGGTTTTATTTCATGCCTTCATATATTATAATTTATTTTTTATTTCATTTTTTTATCACTGGATCTAATCTATTGACTTAGTATAACTTCTATGCATAGGTTTAACACATAGTCATTTTGATTGACTGTGTGTTTATATATGTAGGTCATCTTCAACCATAGGGAACTAGATTGATTTGCTTGACTTAGTACACTTCTAAATATATAGGTTTTTAGACTTAGTCAACCCATTCAAATTTATTAACATATTATAAATATTCATCTAGATGACATAGCATAAAAATAGTAAATTCAGCATATTCAATATTATTATATTCATTCTCACCATCATATTCATTTATTTTATTCATTATGGTTTTGTTTTTCATTATTTTTAGTCTATAAAACTATAACTCTATAGTGAACTAGTTTAACTAGATTGACATATTTATATATCTTGATTTCTTGCCTAGGAGACTCAATCAACTCATTCGACTGTGTTTTTATAGCTCTTACTTCAACAAATACAATTGACCCAATATATTTTATTCTATATTATTTGTATACTTGGTCATCTAAACTAACCTTTTACTCTTCAAGTAAAGGTTTTAACTCATATTTATAATAATTAAATCATCTTTAATTTTGTTGCTTATTTTCTTAGAATAACACACATACTAAATAGGATGTTTTAATTTATTGATTTATTCACACTATTTTTCTTTTATTCACACACTTCCAAACCACATAATATCAAAAAGAACTAAATAAATTATACCCAAGGTTTACCAACTTGGATTTCATCACCAAAGAGGAAGCCAAGTCAATTTTTTGGCTGAGTATAAATATGTTTTTGATGGTATATATTGACAAATCACCTAACACCCTTATCATTATGGGAATATGATGTGAGGGGTAGGACCTAATACCAAGATAGTATCATCACCAATTCAAATCTCTTTCATCCTTAGCTACTTGAAACCATCCTTAGATTGCCTTTTTAGTTCATTTTTATAACCAACTTCCTATCACATTTATTTCTAACAATTATAATTTAAAACATTTATAAATGACCACATATATTAGCATTTATATTTGTTTTGCTTATTCTATTATAATTATATGTTGTATTATAAAACTTGTATTGGCTAGTATTGGTATAAAATTTATGTTATGTGCCACAACTAGATCGACCTAGTTACCTATGTTTATTTCAAATATTCTATAAAATAACACTAGATCATCTAGATTCATAACTTTAAAAACCTATCTTTACCTTAAAAACATAATCAAACTAATTGATTGTATCTCCAATAGTATATGCTTTCCCATAAAATATAGTTTCTCTATTCAACCGTCTCTTATAGGCTGCTTGTTTTATTTTCCTTTAACACATAGTTAACCTATCTGATTGTGTGTATTTTATACTCCCTCAATTTAAACATCTATATAACACAACTAACCAATTTCACTATATTTTGTAGCCTATCATATCTATTATCGTAAAAGATTGTATCAACTAGTTTTACCTAATATCCTATTAGTTTGTCCTCATTTTTACTAAGTTTTTAGTTTCCCTCCATCATGAATTTAATTTTTTACGATAATGCATAATTAAATAAAACAAAAATTATGATTTTTACCAATCCCAATATGGTTCCTAAGACACATCTTGTGGCACCCACTACAAATCAAAACAATGTCCATATTACCACCTACACTATCAACTATGGGACTCCTTCCCATTCTTCCTTGACACTTGACCCCTTATTTTCATTATAATATGAGAATTACATTGAGTACAAAACTTAAATTATCTTTTTCATCATCAAATACCCTCACCATAGAGGAAAATATCTTACAACCATCTATAATCTCATGATGGGACCTCATATAAGAGAACCCCATTCACCTTCCCCTAGCATTTCCCAAGGATTTAGGGTAAGCCCTTTATTTTCATCCCAACCTTTCCCCTCTATTATGTCTCCTTCCCACATATGACAAAATCCTACATGTCTTATTCTACCTCTATGCCAATTATTTATACAAACATGACAAGTTCAACTTCTAGTGGGGCTCTTCAAAATACTCACATCCTTAACCATGCTACAAATGTTTCTTTTGCTACCAATGCTACTCATGAAACTAGTGAGGCACATGACACTATCTCATCCCACACTCATAGTGCATCTCTATCTCTTAATACCTCACATAATACTAATGCATCACATGTTATGTGGCTAAAATGTTGCTCAAACCAATAATTTTTTGTTACAAATGCTTAACCAAATGCATACTTTACAAATTAATAATGAAAACCATATGATGTAAATAATTAATCACCTCATACATATCAACAACAAACCTCACCATGTTTCATGGGGAGTTAAAAATCCTAATATCCCCCACCCTCCCTTAGATATTCACATGGTAACCTCATAACACAAACTACACTTATCAACAAAACTATAAAATATTTACAAAATGAACCTATATTAACTCAAATCACCAACATTAATATAAGAGGTATCACCCCAAACATCACTTATAATGGATCTATAGATCCTACCTTGAATTTAAAAACATTTGGCAACGTCAAAGATTGGGTTAAGCTTTATACTTCTGTTGCCAATAAGATCTCAGTTAAAATTCTTTCAAGAGATGCTTTAGATTGGTATAATCAATTTAAAACTCACTCTATTGATAGCCTAGAAGACTTTGTCAACTCACTAGTCCAATAATTCCAAACTAGTGATCTTCACAAAAATGGCTTAGCTCATTTTATAAATTGTAAACAACTCAAAACCAAAATGACACAAGTCTTCATCAAATATTGGAAAATGTTATCTAGCAAATCTAAGCATAATATGGTATATGACAACCTCTTCCACTTATTTACTAATTCTACCCACCCTAGATTATAATATAATTTTATAACCCTTTCTCCAAAAACATTAGGAGAAGCCCTTGACCAATCAAAATGACAATTCTTCCTCATGCATCAATTTAAACCATCTCAAAATATAATGGGAACTTGAATGTTTAATAAAAATAAAAACCATCATACAACTAATGATGGTGTTATTAACACCATACACACCATCCAAATTATTTCTCCAAACAAAACCATGGAGCATGTTCCTCCTCTTAACAATAATTATAATCATACTCCCACATTTTCTCAAAACAATCATACTAATGTACACAAACCATTATCCCTAGCATAAATTCACAAATGTATTCCAAGACCTCTACCATGAGATCTTGACTCCACTCATCCTATGAAATCATAGTATGATCCAAATAAATTTTTTTGGTTTCATGCAAGTTGGGGCCATTCTCATGAGACTTATTAAAAATTAAGAAACCTTGCTATGGATTTTCTTATTGGTCCTAACTTTGACCATGAATCCCTTATATGAAAATGTCAATAAGCTTATGACATATCACTTAAATTTCATGACACTCAAAATAAAAATCAAGATTTAAACCAAGTTAATTCTTATTTAGCTATTTATAAGGATCTCATTCCTACCCACCAAGATAACATTGAACAACCTACCCCTATTATTAACAACATTGAAAGTCTTATATACCTTAACACTAATGATGAAAATGTGGTTAATATGTCTAATATATGAATAGTAGTTGCTTATATTGATTCAAATTCAATACCTACACATCACACCTCTTCAACATTTTACATTATTCAAACACTTCCCCATATTATCTCATCAAATTAGGGAATGAAGAACTAATACCCATATAATAACCACTTCCAACAACACAAATTGACCATACCTCTCATACCATTGATAAAACTTATATTACTTGTCAAATTCCTATACCTCATGAAAACATACCTCAAAAAACCATCACATCATCTAAAGTTACTCAACCCACTTGAAACCAACCTAAACTAAGCATACCTTATTAATATAAGTTTAATTCCACATCCAATCTCCCTTCCCAAGAAATATTACATCATTACACACCTATATCTAATAATCCTCTCATGGGTTATGATAAATGGGATTCTATTGTGGAACTTTCCCATCTTCCATCTCAAATCCCCTTCTTAGACCTAATGAAAACTTTTCCCTGCCATCATAACTGCCTAATGCAATTATTATTTGAAATAAACATCCCTCACCCTCCTATTATAGGGTAAAAGGCTACCTTATCCAGATCTAAAGATAGCATACTTCAACAATGTGAAGATATTTCCATCCATGTTAATGAAATAGTGGACACTTCCCTTTCACTTAAATTCCATATCTCTTTTATGATTTTAGATGAGATATTTCTTTATGTAGATTATCCTCCTTTATTATAAGTGATATCTAATTCAAGTGTGTTTTAGTTTATAAAGGTTAAGGCACTTATGTTGCCTCCCTTGACTTCATTAAAACACTTGGATACTCTAAATATAACCTTAAATCCACACATAGTACATGTTAGGGCTATGACAGAAGATAAATTCCTTCTCTAAGTTATGTTTGGATTCCCATTTTCATTCCTCCCATTACCATCCATGTGAAATTCATGATATTTAACTTTCTACTTTCTTATAATATCTTATTCAGTCAACCTTGGACTCATCATATGAGAGTAGCTACTTCATCTACATGCCAATGTGTCAAATTTCCTCACAATGGTGTTATCTACAATATTCAAGGGGACACAAATCCTTGGAATTTTAAACAATTCCAAAATCTTAGTGTTTTTAAAATACCCAACCTTGAACCCTTACCTAGTGTTCCATTTTGATAATCCCAACACTTCAAATATCGAGTTAACTCCACTAGAAGTTATAATGTTCATCTTAAATTAATTGGAAATATTCCACCTAACCTCTTAGACTCAAATGATGATGAGCTAGATGAGATAATCTTAAAGATTAAAACTTCTAATCTTTCCCCTCACATCATCACTCAACTTCCTCCTTATCTTTAACATTGATCTTGTTAGTAAACTTATGATGACATATCGATTACTATAACCAAAACTAGACATCTCATTTACCATGCTTCCTCGATCAATAAAATAGTTCATACATTTGTTATCAATTTAAATACACCCAATTATGATGATGGTTATGCTTTAGCTGACCCAATTGTCCAATCTATAAATTCTAAAGTTCCTATATATCATTCTTATTTATTTGAGTCTTTTTATTCTTATTCTATTGTTCTTTCTCATATATAACCTAATATAAATTTTTCCACTACTATTTATAGGTTATAGATGGATAACTCATGTATTACACCTCCAATCATAGTAGATCCTCTCAGTAGTATTCTCATATATCATGCCATGATAGGACCTTATCATTTTTCTAGATATCATGACCCTTCTAGTATTTTTCCTTCATAGATGTTAGCCACTTTGCTTAGACCCAATACATAACCATCCCTACCTATAGATGATCCTAGTCTAGCTTCTCCCTTCCTTGGTAATGGTCTTCTTCCATTACCTCAACTTGATCCCTTACCCACACACTAGGTAGATCAACTTTGTTAATATATTCAAAAAATTGTTAGTCATTAGACCAAGGATTATCATTTATATTAGTAACCACATGCCTCTCCTTCTACCCCTTCAGATAGTAGACCTCCACATTATACTAATAGACATATTTTTTTCTTCCATACAACAAATAACTATTCTTTTAACCACTATCAAAAACTTAGGTAGTACATTGGCATATTACAACCAATCATTACCCATCCCAAAGACAAGACCATACCTCCTCCCAAGTTACTTCCATACTACATCCCTAAATATGGGGAAGTATATTTTCTTTGGCATCAATGTTCTACCCATCATATTTATCGATGACACATACTTCAGTAGAATCTTCAATATTTTTCATAATCTAAATTAGCACCGGTTATTCCTTGTTCATAGGTTGTCTAAAAATAAAGGTTCCTAGTAGTTTTACCTCCTCCTTGATCCATATATACTATTCACATTAAGATATATATTCCTTGCATTGAGTATCCCACATAGGAGATACCACATGATCATTAATCTTCTTCTTTTACACCTACCTTTTCAATTGATATGATATAAAAGGAAGTCTTTTCACCACTTTTTGTAAAAATTGATGAAACTTTAGATAATGTCAAAATTTAGATGCATAGGGATGTTTTGGATGTTATGGATAACATTTATGGTCAAATATATTAGTATTTTTGAAAATGGAATCATGTTATCTCTGTTAGGATCTTACAGCACAATTGATTACTTTTGTATAAGCAACTAAACATGAAATTAAACCAAAAATAATAAGTAACTAGAAATCAGAAACAACAAAGAATAGGAGATACAAGAAACAACCAATCTTGTATTAAACTCTTCTAGAAGGAAATACAATGAATAAATCTCTTTCTTCTCACACCTCTCAGATGTACAAATCTCTTTCCCTCAAGAGTTCTCTCTCTCTCTCAATTACAACCAACTCCACTACTTGAATCGATCCACCTTAGAAACTATGAGGATCTAACCCTATTATATAGAACTAGGATTCATGAGCCATGCATTCTCCACTATTAGATGCACCTCTTAATCAAAGGTTCAAATCTGTCCTGCCAAAAATAGAAAAGTAGACTCAAGACTAATAGTTAGTCTTTACATGCAAATTGATTGTTCTCCTCAAAATTAGAATTCTAGGAATGCACAGATGACCGATGTCAGTCTCTATCTGTCTACATATGACCGATGTTGGCTGATTCCTAACCGACATCGGTCAGTCCTGACCGATGTCGGTGACTGTGTAACTCTAGCAACCTCTGCATTTACTCATTTGGTGAAGCTTTTAGCTCCACAACTCAACAATCTCCCACTTGGAGATAAATAGATGCACCTATACCTATACAGCAACATCCTCTAGCTTGTTTCTCCATCTTCAAGTTCAATCTTGAAGACCAACAAAATTTGAATGAAGATTCAACTTCTCCTTTTTTACTGGCTTTGTCAACATATCGATAGGGTTCTTATCCATATGGATCTTTACAAGCTTCAACTGTCCATCCTCCAATACCTATCTAATGAAATGGTACCTAAGCTGTATATGTTTGGTTCTTAATCGAAAGGCTAAATTCTTTGCCAAATGAATTGCACTTTGACTATCACTGTACAATCTGCAACTCTTTTGCTCCTTTCCCAACTCTTCCATGAACCTAGTTTTTAAATCATTTCCTTGCTAGCCTCTATGACTATAATGTATTCTACCTCTTTAGTAAACAAGGCAACAACCTTCTACAACTTTGAAATCTAGCTAACCACTGTTCCACCAATAGTGAACACATATCCTGTGGTGCTTCTCCTGCCATCCAAGTCACCTACCATATCTAAATCTACATACCCATGTAGAGAAGTGTTTGACCCTTCATAGAATAAATGCCTACTTCTGGTCCCTCTCACATATTTGAGAATCCACTGAACTACTTTCCAGTGTTCTTTTCTTGAATTGGCCATAAACTTGCTGACAACTCCCACTACTTAGGCAATATCAGGTCTAGTACATACTATTGCATACATCAAGCTCCCAACTACTGAAGCATATGGAACCCTACTCATGTACTCAACCTCATCATGTGATTTAGGACACTATTCTTTGCTCAACTTGAAGTGTCCAGCCATAGGTGTGCTTACCGATTTTGCATCCTGCATATTGAACCTCTCCAACACCTTATTCACATAATCCTCTTGAGACAAAATCAAACTGTGATTTTTCCTATCTCTCTTAATACTCATGCCAAGGATTTTCTTTGTTGCTCCTAAATATTTCATGGAAAATGTGTGAGCTAATTTTACCTTAAGCTCAGTAATATCCTGCATGTGTGAACCTATAATAAGCATATCATCTACATACAGTAATAGAATAATATAACTACCATTATCCAATCTATTAAAATAAACACAATGGTCAAATTGACATTTACTAAAGCCATGCTCTATTATAAACCTATCAAACCTCAAATACCATTGTCTTGGAGCTTGCTTAAGACCATATAAGCTTTTCTTCAACCTGCACACAAGTTTCTCCTTACCTTTGACCTCAAAACCTTCCGACTGATCCATATATATTTCTTCATCCAAATCTCCATGAAGAAATGTTGTCTTAACATCAAGCTGCTCAATGTGCAAATCCTCAATAGCAACTAAAGACAATACAGTCCGAATAGAAGTCATCTTTACTACAGGAGAAAAAATTTCACCAAAATCAATACCTGGTTTCTGTGCAAATCCCTTTACTACCAACCTAGCCTTATGTCTCATTTGTCCATTCTCTCCTTCCTTTAACCTATAAATCCATTTATTTTTTAGTGTTTTCTTTCTAGTTGAAAACTCAACCAAATCCCACGTATAGTTCTCTACCAAGGAATCAATTTCCTCATTCATGCCATGCTCCCACTATTTCTTAGATTCTACCTGCATTGCCTCATCAAAAATTTTTGGTTCTCCACCATCGGTGAGCAACAAGTAGTATAAAGAAGGAGAATAATGAATTGAAGGTTTACTTACCCTTTCAGACCTCCTTATGGGTGTTTGAGACTCATTCATAGCTTGTTGTCTGCCCAAATTTCTTTCTATCAGTGACTGATCTCGGTCATCTCTAGTTGATGTCAGTCTGCACCTAATCGACATCGGTTCCACCTAACTAATGCCAGTTTCCTCCTAACCAATGTTAGTTTATGTCTGACCGATGTCAGTTCCTACCTGACCAACATCGGTATCTGTGTTTTCCTGTGAGTGATGATTTTTACTTGTGAGCTCATTTTGGATCATAACCTCTTCCAAATCATGATTGCCCTGCTCAAAATTATTCAGCCTCTTGAGCTAATCACTGTACATCACTTTCTCATTGAAAACTACATCACAGCTTCTAATAATTTTGTTAGTTTCTAAATTCCATAATTGGAATCCAAAATCTCCAGAACCATAACCAATGAAAGTGCACCGCATAGATTTAGCATCCAGCTTCTTTCTATTTTCTTTATCAATGTGCACAAAAGCTTTAGAACCAAAACCTCTGATAAATGAAAGATCTACCTTTTTACCTATCCACACTTCTTCTAGAATTCCACCATCTAGTGCAGTAGAAGGTCCTCTGTTAATCAGGTAAACCACAGTATCTACAGCTTCTACCCAAAACTGTAAGGGCAAACCAACATGCAACCTCATACTCCATGCACAATCTATTATTATTCTATTCATCCTTTTAGTAACTCCATTTTGTTGAGGTGTCCTTAGAACTATCCTTTCCTTACGTATTCCATTCATAGAATAGTAGTTGCTGAATTTATTGTTGTAGTACTCACCACCATTGTCAGATCTAAGGCACTTTAATCTCAAACTTGTTTCATTCTCAACCAAAGCTTTCCATTTCTTAAATGTGTCAAAAACATAGGATTTCCTCTTTATGTAATAAACCCATACCTTTCTTGTAGCATCATCAATGAAAGAAACATAATACGGTGATCCTCCAATAGAAGCTGCCTGAGCTAGTCCCCACACATCTATGTGTACAAGCTCCAGCTTGTGCTTCTTCTTTGTTGACCCAGTTTTGAGAAACCTCACTTTCTTCTATTTCCCAAAAATACAATGCTCACAGAAATATAGATCTATGCTTTTCAAATCTAAAAGCTTACCTTTTAACTTAAGAACATTCATTCCATTCTCACTCATGTGACCAAGTCTATAGTGCCACAGCTTTGCATCTACATCTGAAGTAGATAAAATAGAAGGAGAATGATTAGTAATACAAGTAGATAGATAAAGTGTACCTACTCTCTTACCTCTGGCTAATACAAGTGCACCCTTGGAAACTTTCCAAGATTCAGCTGTGAGAGTTACTGTGCAACCCTCATCACCCAGCTTTCCTATAGAAATTAGATTTCTCTTCAGGATGGGTACATGCATGATATCCTTCAACACCCATGTGTTTCCATTCTAAAATTTCAGCTGCACTTTTCCTTTGCCAACAATTTTACAAGGTTCATCATCCCCTAAATAAACTTTTCCAAAAATCTCCATGGACATAATCATTGAAAAATTATCTATTTGGGGTTGCATGGAAAGAGGCACCAGAATCTAAAACCCAAGATTCTACTTTATTATCCAAAGAAAATATAAGAGCATCCTGTGCAACAATACCTGCAACTTTTGCTTCTTCTTTATTACCTTCGTGCTGATTTTCTTTGTTATCCTTCAACCAACAATCTTTCTTTGCATGCCCTTTCTTTCCACAATTCCAGCAGGTTATTCTTCCATTTCTAGATTTGGATCTACTTCTCATCTTTGACTTTGACCTTGATCTCCCTTGCTTTCCCTTCTCTCTTTGCCTTCCCTTGCTTTCAATACTTAAAGCATTACCTAATGTTTCCTCTGTGCTTTTCCTATGAATTTATTCATTCAAGATTACACTAACAACATCACCAACTTTCAAGATATTTGAAGCAAATGCAATATTACTAACTGCCATTACCAAACTATGCCAACTTTTAGGTAAAGATCATAATATTAAGAGATCCTTAATTTCATCATCAAAAACTATTTTGACTGAATTTAACTGATTTACTATTGCATGGAAATCATTAAGATGACTAGATACCAATCCACCTTCCTGCATTTGCAAATTAAATAATTGCTTCATAAGATATACCTTATTCGAAGCTGAGGGCTTTTCATATAAATTTGCCAAAGTACCCATTAACTCTACTGTTGTCTTTGCCTATGATAAATTGGAAATCATAGAAGATGCCAGGCTCAACCTTATAGATCCAAGAGCCTTTCTATCAAGAACATTCCATTTTTCATCTTGCATATCTGTGGGCTTTCTTGAAACCCCACCCAACGGTAAGTACAGATCTTTCTGATACATATAATCTTCTATCTGCATCCTCCATAATTGATAATTCTTGCCATTGAATTTCTCCATTCTTATTTTACTTTCTTCTACCATTGCTTTACTCCCATTTAATCAGAAACCCCTGTGAGTGAATTCTATAATCAAAAAACACTAACACGCTCTGATACCACTTGTTAGTGAACTTACAACACAATTGATTACTTTTGTATAAGAAACTAAACACGGAATTAAACCAGAAATAATAAGTAACTAGAAATCATAAATAGCAAAGAATATGAGATATAAGAAACAACCAATCTTGTATTAAACTCTTCCAAAAGGAAATACAATGATGAAATCTCTTTCTTCTCACACCTCTCAGATGTACAGATCTCTTTCCCTCAAGAGTTCTCTTTCTCTCTCAATTACAACCAACTCCACTACTTGAATTGATCCACCTTACAAACTATGAGGATCTAACCTTATTATATATAACTAGGATTCATGATCCATGCATTCTCCATCGTTAGATGCACCTCTTAATCAAAGGTTCAAATCTATCTTGCCAAAAATAGAAAATTAGACTCAAGACTAACAATTAGTCTTTACATGCAAACTGATTGTTCTCCTCAAAATTAGAATTCTAGGAATGTATAGATGATCGATGTCGGTCTCTGTCTGTCTACATATGACCAATGTTAGCCGATTCCTAACCGACGTCAGTCGGTCCTGATCGATGTCGATGACTATGTAACTCTAACAACCTCTGCATTTGTTCATCTGGTGAAGCTTTTAGCTCCACAACTCAACAATCTCACATTATTCTATTATATGATTTGGAGTGGATTTGTGATCCATTTATATATCTTATATTTTACTATTTATCAAACATGATTTCACTTATCTATTTTTTTTGAACCATTATATTATGCTTTATGTGTTTCACATGGTTTCATTCTCTTTCACTTTTTCTTATGGCTTATTCTCACTCTTTTCATGAATGCAAATTTATATTTATGATTTCACTTCTTTCATAGATTCCTTTATTTTCTTTGTAATGATTGTTTGTTAATCTTTCACACTCAAATAAAGATAATTATTATCATGACTTGGTTATATAACCCTTTTTCCATTAGTATTTTATCTTTACCATATGATCATTTATCAAACAAGAGTTCCCATTATACTACTTCTATACACTAATCTATTTTATCTTCCTTCTTCTCTTATTTCCCTTTCACATACTAAGAATACATATGATTAAAACTTAAGATTACATACTGGTTCATAGGTAAGCTTAAGTCATTTAGTCAGTCATATCTCTAGTTATATATCCTCCTTTAACCAAAGTCTAAATCTCATTCATGTGTATCACTTTTATCACTCGTGTTGGTTATTTCAAATCCATATGGAGGTAGAATCACAAAATCCATAAAAAGGTTAAAAAAATCATTTAAATAAAAGGAAATGATTCAAAAGGCAACATAAAATATAAAATTCTAATCACACCAAAAGACATGATTATCTAGCACATCTCATATTTCTAATCGAATATCAAACTCTATAGTTGGCCTCATGATAGAGTTGAGTTTTATTGGGGTGTAATAGGTTAGTACATTATGATAGGAGAAAAAAATCTATAATAATACCTAATTTCTCACACAAGTACCCATTACTCACAATATACTGAAGGCTCTATAAGAGGTCTTGAGGAATGGGGAACATGGTGTGGGAAGGTAGGTCCATTTTATTTTCCTTGTTCATATAACCTTCATGAATTTATATCAGTATTCCACCTATTTTCCTATACACCTTTATGCTTATTTTGAGTAAGTATCATTTGTATTTCAATGGTCACTAGACTCTTAGTGTCTTTCCTTCTTACCTAGTATGCCTTATGTTTACTAAGCTTTTATCATCAATACCTATGTCATGTTTTTTACATTCTCTTTTTCATTACAACAATCCTAATATTTCCCCTTGATAAATGTTGTTTTTTTAATTGATC
>JARHVA010000885.1:1290000-1642500 GCA_037957365.1 Torreya grandis | reverse complement strand
TGGTAACCTTGTTTAAATCTTTTATCATATTTTAAGGTTTTTAGCAAATGTTAAGGTAAATACTTCAATTATTGTTACATTTCATATCATGTTTGTATTGTTTCTCAAACCATATGAATAGCATAATAGGCCTCTAGGATATCTTTCAACCACCAAAGTCATCATCAAGGGTAAAATGTTCCCAAAAGTTTTCATAGTCATTATAAAGTCATAAAAAGGTGGTATTATATGTGAAAAAGGGTCTTTTTAAGGGTCAAACATCCTTAATTCACCATAAAAAGTCCCCACACACTTGAAAAGTGACTTTTCAGCTTCCCTCCATCCATACCCTCTGATTTAAAAATGTATTTAACCTTTCATTTCCCTCTTTTTGGCCTCTAATGGGTTTCCAAAATCTCAATCATGAAAAATTATAAAGAAAAGATGTTTTACAGGTTCTTTCAAGACTTGTACAAAATTTTATAGTTAGTTCAGGGTTATAAGAGATCATATATCTCATGGAGGATCCCTTGCAAGCATCACAAAGTGGAATCCATGTTCAAAAATCCAAAATAAAGGTAGAAAATGTAGCAGAATCTCTATCAAGCTCTTGGTAAGCTCACAAGGGCTAGTTTGAGGTGAATGGTATGGTTTATATAGGGAGATTCAGAGGCCAAGCTCTTGGTCAAAAGTAGATTCCCTAGTGGGCTTGTAATTAGTGGCATTATTTTATAGATCAAAACCTTGGGCTTTATGAATAATTATTAAGACCCTGAGGTGGTCTTAAGCCCTATTTAAACCCTATCATAAAATTAATAGGATTAAAATTGAAATAAATGGATACAAATGAATAATTATACCATGAAAACACCTATGTCATGTCCCACACTCCATGAATTGCCTCTATACATAGTTTGATGGTGTGATCAATTGTACATATACGAGAAATACTAGTTTTTATAAAGGTTTCAAGAATAAAAGTAGAGTTTTATGTATGTGAATGGTTCATGATCATGGAGGAAGGTGTTTTAGATTATTTTATAACCCATTAGGTCTAAAATGTGAATGGTTCATGATCATGGAGGAAGGTGTTTTAGATTATTTCATAACCCATTAGGTCTAAAAATCCTCTCTCTCCTCTAAAGGTGCTTCTATAGACCTAAAATGTAAGACAGTCATAAGGTGTTAGGAGACAAAGGGTAATGTGGTCATTGAATAAGGATGAAAAAATCGTATTTGATTTGAATAAGAAAGATGAGCTTAACTACCTTGTAGGCTTGGTTGACCAATGTGAGAAGATCATAAGGATCCTTGAGATATATAAAGTATATCAAAAGGATTGTTTCAAAAAAATTAAGACACCTAATCTATCTTAAATTAAAAAATATTGTGATGACTATGTCATATCTACTAAGGACACTTACAGACCTACCAACATAGACCCACTATGAACTCTCAAACTTTTTAAGATTGTCTCAAGGGTATGTATGGCCTAATACCCTTCAATTAATGTCAAAAATATCTTGTATTTTTTTGGAATGCACTTAACCCTATCTAACATTTTTTAGCATAAGTTAAGATTATTTGGCATCATTTAAACCTTAAGGTATTGAGGCAACTTCACAAAGCTCAATATGTAAAATCCTCAAAGGATTTCAGCTAGGAAATATATCTTAACAGGATTATGGATAGTGTGATATTTGTATAATAAGTGTTACATGATTTAATTAAAGGACAAATTATTTATGAGATCATTCATACACCCTAACACTATCAAGTCAAGTTACATGTCAAAAGAGAGAACTATGAAGTATGTATAGGTATATAAAGAAAAGATAGATTCCAAAGGGTTTACCTTGCAAATCCATACTTATAAACACATCTTATGTCTTGAGACATGTTTTAGGGGGTTATATAATTTTTTGGAATTCTCTACATCCTCCAAATGGGGTTTCATGACAAAAGTTGTAGGACTCTTTGTCTTATCAAGAGGCATGTTAATTTTGAGTTGTGGGGGAAAGATGGTCAGAATCCTTGATGCTTAATGTTATAAATCCTTCATGGAGGTAGGATAGTATTCAGATGGTGATGTAAGAAGTGATAAACATGGTATTATTCAAGAAGACCAAATTTCAAAACCTAATACTCAAAAATATTTTAGTCATCACCTTCAGCCATACTTTGAGAAGGTATGAAATGCATGTATATTATGAGGATATGAAGTTTTGAGAGTCACTGGAGGATAAATAAGACCAAACTCTCAATAATATAACATATTTCCTTTAATTATTATATTTTGGTATAGGAACTCTATTTCCATAAATATTCAAGTCTCAAAAGTGATCACCTATAGGTTAGTCTAAGATAGCTATTGTTGATCTACAAATTTAGGAAGTAGATGCAATGAATGATAGTAGAGTTTAAGTGTAGATGGATATTCAAGTGTCAAGTAAATTTGAGATGAATGAGGGAGTCTAAAATAATAATGAAATATATTGGTTAGAATATACCTACTTAACCATGCATATGCATAGCCTTGCAGGCCTATTTGCCTACATGATAGGCACTTATGTAATTTGAATAAAATAGGTCATATAGAAGAAGTGAGTAATATTAATATGATGTTAAAAATGTTATAACAATCTCTATTAATTACCCAAAATAAGTGAGAAAGGGTAGAAAGTTGATAATCCTATCTAGGCCTACTAAACCCAAGAGCAAACACATAGGCCTATGTCTATATAGTTATTAAATTGTGTTTGTTGCAAGTAGGATGGAGACCTAAGTCCTAATAAGGTGTTGACATATCTTGAGATACATTTCATGAAGGTTACAACTCCCTTGGTAGTGATAAAAGGGGAAAACATAGGTTTCCAAGGTCATTTGCATCAATTGGTTTGAGAACCCTAACATAAACTAATGATGACCATAGTAAGTCTAAAGAGGAGGAATGGTAGAGATAGAGGTCTAGGCCATTATGAGACTATATATATGGTTAAATTTGAATATAATATATTTTAAGAGGGATTTGAGACCACCATAATCACCTACAGGTGGTATTATGCCTTAAGTATTAGTTTAGGCCTATAAGGCCTAAAACATTACATATGACCCCAGATCTCGAGCTCCACTCTTGTGACAAGATGAGTTATTAAATAATATAAAGAATTATATAAGGTGTTATAATTATATTACATGTCTCTAAAATGTGTCCCAAGCATTGATACATAGAAAAATTGTCTTTTTAGCCTAATAAACCTCCTTGAGCTCTCCCATAATAGTCTGCCAACTTGAATTATAAATTTAGATGGTCATATATTGCATAAAGAAGTACATGGGGCCTAGTGATCTTAGGGAAATTTGAGGACCCATATGCACTTTCCATCTATGATAGAGAGATATGGATTTAGGGGGACAACTTTATGAATGATCTTTAAGACTACAAGCATACCTAGACTTCTTAGAAGAAGCTCGAGAGGTCCCAACCTTTGCTTATATCCCATCATACCAAATACATGAGAGAAATATATATTAAGTAAATTTTAGGTGGGTATATTCACTCAATATTCATGGCCTTATGTTTCCAATCCAATGCTTGTGTTTTATAAACCATCATTAAGATGGTAGGCCACTCCAAAACCCTCATAGAAACGTTGATGGCCAAGAAATTACTCCTAATGACTCAAATGGACTTGAAATACCTTTAAAACCTCAATAAGTCACCTACATGTCCTATTTTCCCCTTGTGGACTAGGAATTTAGCATGTGTGGGGGAAAATATGTAGGTAAAAGGCTTGTAGTGTCTAATTTTGGGTTTGTTTTCATGAATCCTGATCATGTTTGAGCTCTTAAGTGAATTGGATGGCCTCTTGGACATGTGTATATGAATTTATCTTCAAAAAATGATTCTTGAATCCCTATAGTGGCATAATCAAGCCTAACGAGCAGACTTGAAGTCAAGTGGAGAGGTAACCCTCATTTGTATTAAGAAGAGAGTGTTACAAATCTACCCATATGGTGAAAAGGCTCTCTAGGGAAGAAGCACCCATGTATTAACCTATCCAAACCATTATCAATCTCATCACACAATTGAAAATGTGTAATTCTTAGGTCTCTTTGTCACTGTGGTGACAAATGCATTATATGGGTTGTAAATGGCTTAAGGGGTGACAACTAAGTGAGTAATGGCCATATTTAGACATGTAATTACCTTCCCAAAATATTTACATGATCTCTATTACATATCAAGGAGTAATATACTAGTTTAAAGGATCATGGTGTCTTCACGGATTCAACTATGACAAAAAAATAGATCTTCTACCACACTTCTACACCTAGAAGGCTCATTAAGGACCTCAATTATGTTAAGATCATGCATAGGATAAGGAGTGTGGGCTATTTTCTACCCCTCATTCATGTTTGTAACTTTTTTAGGATGAATTATGGTTATTATGGCCTCTTCACTCCATCTATATGCCATATTCTCACTCTCTCTCATGTTCTATAAATTGGGCTTAGAAAGCCATTGTACATATCCCTCTACTAGGTACAAAGAAAATCTGACCATTTGTATCTTCAAGCCTTTGAATTAATATAAGTATTGATTCATACTTCTCCATACTAGTATATAGTGTGTTCATACTTGTTTGATTTGCATGAGTGTTTGAATCTTTTCTCCCTTTGTAGGTCCTTATCTCTCACCTAGATGCTAGTGGATTGGTCTTATGGAGGTCACATGGTGTGTGAAGGTGTTTAGACTTATGATTGCAATGGAAAATGATTGATAGTGTTTTATATCAGACCTTTCACTCATCACCCTCAGGTTATAGGCATTTGGCATGGCCTCCATGTCAAGTACTAATGTGCAGGAGTCCTTTTAGAGAGAGAGTGTTAGTAATTAGCCTTGTTCAATCTATAAGTGTTGTTGAAAGATCAAATAGAGGAGACCTAATACATTGGTACGTCACCTCCTATAGTCTAGAGTTTTTTTTCAAGTCATTTATATCCCTTTTCCTTTGGAATATAAGTAGTCTTAATAGTTTGAGCTTAGATGATGCACAAGGGGAACTAGTCCCAAATCTAGAGACTCACCTCATTCATTAGGCTACCCACACCTAAAGGTGATTCCAATATATCAGCTAGATGAGTCAGGTTTTAAACCCCCTACCTCAAGGGTGTAATCCAAAATGATAACACTAAATACATAAAAAATAATGCAACTCGTGATCTGTGTTAAAAACTTAATAAATTAAAGCATTTATTATTAGTGCTAGTGTTACCAACCACAGTATTCCCATCAACTCAACTATCAATCACCTCATCTATCAACTGCCTCCATGTAAGTCCAAATCCTAGAGTCACTACCCATGCACATCATAGTCTCCTCCTCAGCTGCCTCTCTATCAACTATTTGTATATAGCAATCATCATAAGATCTTTATGTGCAACTACTTACACCTATGTCTCCTCTCTCTAATGGTGTCCTTATCTCTTATGAGCATGATACAGCCACTATCACCCCTACTATGGCTCCACTATTCTCTATCCTACATCCTCACCCTCAAAATCCATAATTATAACATCCTTTACATAGACCTCACCACCTCCTACTATTGTGTCTAACCTATCTATGGTCTTACTCACTGAGGCCTAATAATAGGTATCTCTATAGGCACCCTTGCACCTCATCTACTTCATATCTCTCTAGCATGTTGTACCCAATATTCAATCACTATTACAAGAATTTTTAGATGCATTATACCTAGTTATTTGGGTACACAAGCTACTAGATGTGGCTCTACCTATGAATTATAATGGTTCATGATTTGAACATGCACTAAACCCATAACAATAGTATCCCAAGTTGTTTATATGGACACAATATCAATGTAAGGCTACTAGATAATCTACCCTCATGTCACAGTATATAAATTTGGGACGTTGAGAATGATGTGAACTACATGATCCTATCTCTATCATACCACCTCAAGTAGCCTATCATCTAATATATAAGGCAACCTAGCTGGTTGATAAATAGAGAATCTCTCATAAATCCAAGCACTCAAAAAAATCATGGAGCCCATCATCTTTTGCCCATAGGTTAGAATACCATACATATCATGTATGAGCTACACCTAAATGATAGAGCCTATATCAAACAATGCACCATGTTCTAAGATGGATTGACATAAGGCTATTACATACAATGGTACCTTCCCATCTAAATTTTGACACAATACACATGTTATCACAAGTCTTATCATGGCCTTTTAGAGATCTAAAATGGATATGATATACACATCAAATAAGATAACCTACAACCTAGGTTAAACCCTCTTTGATCTTGTTTCCCAATAGACTAAGGCTTGATTTTCATCCTCTACTTTTGGTTCATCACATATTATAGGAATCCTAATAATGATAAGTCTAAGAAAGGAATCGACATCCTCTAAATTGATGCCCACCTTTATGGTATCACCCTCCACCTCCCATCAAAAAGTGTTGGTTAGTCACTCCCATCCTCCTAGAAACATGATGAATAAATCAACATTGATCAAGATCCTCCTCATCTCCATGATGCCTCCAAATCCCAAGGAAACCAGTCAAGCTTGATCTACATCTTATAGTCAATCTACCAAATCTGGTAGCCATGATGCACTAACTAGGCACCAAAATCTTTGTTGTCTCTATAAAATATCAAACAAAGCATGTATCAGATCTTGATATAATAATAATAATAATAATAATAATACATTCTTAAAATTTATTAAAATACTAAAAGTTAACTACTTTATCACCCTATTTTTTTTATTTTCCCTATTTTCCATTAGTCAAAATGCACTAAGTTAGCCATTTCTATTTTTTTAACTAATTCATCCCTCTACTATGCATTCAGTTACCCCTAGCAATACTAATTCAATCCTCTACTATGTAGTCAACCACCTTGACTTTTCTCACCTTTTCCAATAGAGTCGATAAGGCTAAATTTGTTTAAAATTTGTAGCACATTTTTTATTATATATATATATATATATATATTTCAATTAAAATTACCAAAAAAAATAAATTAATGCATCACTTACCTGAGTTGTATTAGTTGTGGCCACTAGGCATCCTCCATGTTGAATCCATTGTCTCCTCACCATGATCACTCTCAAGGCTCAATTGGGTCTTTTAGAGTAATATTTTCTAATAATAGTAAAAAATACAAATGAATTAATTTTCACCCTATTTATATTTACTATTCAAAATTATTTACATACCAATTATTTACTAGCAAATTCTATTTTTTACTCATAACTTTGTTCTACTTGCTCTTTTTTTGAACTAAAATATGTTCTATAATCTTGAAGTAGAGAATTTTTTGACTTATTATATGTATATTTTACAAAAAAATTATTTGTTTGCTTATTTTACAGGTTCACCTAATGTTCCTTACATAAGACACCTTCACATTTTTCTCACTTCCTTTTTACTTTATATAAATAAGGTAAGTAAAGGTATGTTTTTTTCAATTCTATACTTTTATTTATCTTATTCACTTCTTAGTATAATTTACTTAGATTAGTGTTATGTGTTTCTATGTTCTTTTCCTAAAGCACCATCCCATGTTACAACTACATGACATGTAACAAGATTTGAGTGGGTCATATGTATACACATAATATTTTTAAACTTTATCAATTAATGATGCTTTCTCTCTTTTAAGAACCTATCAAGACTCAATCTCTCTAAATGCACAACTTAAAAGGTGCACCAGGAAAGGGGTGGGCAAAACCATTAGTGATTCACAAGATTGTTGTCCCCTATACCACCACTTGAAACCAACACAAACCTATCCTATAAATTTTACTAAGATTTTACACTTCCCTTACACACTCCTCTAAGCAATTCACCACCTCAAATAGTTCCTACCTAAGCCAAAATCTTTTTTTATCATTTATTAAACAAAGTTACATGGGCTGACCCTGTTCTTAAAAATGAGCACATTACAAGACTAGGTCTACCTAGCTGACCTAGTCTAAGACCTAACCAATTTATTTATTTAAGAATTGGGTCAACTAGGCTGACTATGTTGGATATAACTTTATAAGGGTTTAATATTATATCCAACTATATAAACACATCCTTTTAATCATTTTCATTAGAGAGAGATAAAAATAATAATTTATTTGTGTATCTACTTATCCACCATTCTACTTGAAAAGTCATTGCTTAGGGTTTCATACTTCCTTTGGAGACAAAAATATTGTCTTGTAGGAAAAGTCTTTTGGATGCATAGGAGAATTTGTGTAGCCTAGAGATGACCTATCTTTATTATCCTTAAAAACCACAACAACCTCTTGCAAAGCACCATTGTCCAAGGGAGATATTGAGGCTCAACAAGTTCATCTTCGATCTAAGTATTCCTAAATCTTATTCCTCTTTATTATCAAATAGATTTGCATGTGTTATCTTATGAATATGTTTCTCTCTCCATGTATTTGGATTACCTCTACATTAGATTGAATACATTTCTTCTTTTCATGTTTACTTTTATATTTATTATTCTCATTTTGTGGCATGTGCTTTGGTAATCATTAGACTAGATTTACTTCTTTGTCATTTAATTTGATAAGAAAACATAATACCTAACTATGGTTATTATGTGGTATCACTTGACTAGAGGTTTTATAACCCTCTCTAGTGATATTGTATGGTAAGAGGCCCCTTATTTAGGTCTAGCAGATCTATATTGGTCATGACATAATTGTCTAAATGGACCAATAAGTAGAAGGGATAATTTGATTTGTGTTCTTTGAGTTAGGATTTATTTTTAGATCAAATTCACTTTCTCTTGTATATATTAAGATGCCAGGTGATTATTCAGTTGATGATTGAAACTAATCCACACATCAGTATTGAACAAAGTATTGAGACTCAGATAAATGATGGTGAGTGGTACACTAATCATCTCTTATTTTCTCATAGACACATGCCCCCTAGAGCTAAATAGAGATTTAAGGTGAGCCCTCAATCTCAATAAGCTCATTATATTATTAAGAAGGGAGTCCTATATAGAAATAACTATGAAAGTATCTACTTAATATGTGTTTCAAAGGAAGAAGTTAAGGATATATTGGATAACCTACATCATAATATAAGTAGTGGGAATATCTCAAGCAACATAATAACTCACAAAATTATGAGTATAGGATATTACTATCCCATGATCCTTAAGGATTCACATAACCATGTCAATGCCTATCATGACTTCCAGGTATTTAGGAAAAGAGAAGTGAATATTTCCATGTCTTTACAACCAATCATTAAAGGACATCCATTTTCCCAATGGGGCCTTGATTTTATTGGGTTGATAATCCTAAACTCTTTAGCAAGGCACAAGTTTGTCCTAATAGCTATATACTATTGCATCAAGTGGATAGAATTTATGTCCACACATAATTCTATAGCAATTCATGTCATCAAGTTTCTAGAGGAAAACTTATTAACTAAGTTTGGCACTCCCATTTCCTTAGTTTGTCAGCATTTTAATCTATTGAATTTATAAAATGAGCATATGAATATCAAAGCACCATAAAATTCTCTTTGAAAATTTATCCACAAAGATATGTAGTTGAGTTTACCAATAAAAATTTGATTGATTCCATTAAGAAATTAGTCTAAGACAAACCAAGAGAATAACATCTCTTATTGAAATATGCACTAGGTATTAACAGAACCAAACACAAGCAAGTCTTCAAGGCTTTACCATTTCTGATAATGTATGAGTAACAACTAGTCTTCCCCATTACTCTTAAAATACCAACATATCAGTTTATGTAAGTGTATATGGGGAAATATGAAAGAATACAAACTATACTACTTCACATAGTGTAGATGAAGGATACAAGAATTAAAATACTGCATAGTTTCAATAAACATCAAGATATTGTCAACATATGGTTTGATAAAAGATCTAAGATCAAAACCTTTTAGATTTTAGACCTAGTGATTATATGGGATAAATCACATGAAGAGAAAAGATAGCATGATAAGATCACTCCTTTGTGGATTGGACCATATCAAATATCATAGACCCTAGGTAATAATGGTTGTTAGTTGAAATACCTCCAAGGTAATGATCTTATATTTCCAGTCAATGGATAATTTTTGAAGCACTATTTTAGGACTGCTCCAACTGGAGATTTCTTAGAATAACTATAATTAGATATTTATATTGAGGATTAGATTAGGTTTCATGCTTTATATAAAATATTTCTTGCTTTCTAGGTTAGATTTCCTACTTTCTAAGATTAGCCTTTCCTACTTTCTTAAAAAAAAAAAATAGTAAATTAGTTGTTACATTTTTTGGATTAATTTTTTAAAATTACAAAACAAATAAATTTATTTCCTACATTGATATTACAAAATAACTATCAAAAATAAGGGGATGATTCACAAGGATACATAATTAGTCCCCATAAGGATTTATTCTAACAGTACTAGAGTTTTTAGGGTTAAAATATGTGTTATGAATAAACTAGGTTATGTTTTGATAGAATAAGTTTAGTATACCTTTGGTATTTACTCTGATATAATAATGTAACTTTTATAAAGACTTTTTATTTCCAAATATTAATTGTACTATTACATGTTAAAACTTGGATGAGAGATAATAAACATAAATATATACACACTAACAAGGATGTATTGATTGAAATAAGTTTTCTTATGCATACATCCAACTAATGGTGATTCCCAACCCTTTATTATGTGTTTCACATATATATATATATATATATATATATATATATATATATATATATATATATATATATATATATACCATATAAACTGATAGAAAATGGTAATTCAAGTAAGCTCTACTAGATTTATGGATGCCTAGCTAGTAGTAAAGCAAGGTTTTAAGTGGAATTAGAAGTATCTTTGTTGGGGCTATAAACATCTATATAGTAACAAAGTAATACACATACTTTACTTCCTATTTAGTTATAAAATATAAGATCAAAATGAAACCTATAGTGTTTAAAAAAACTTTGTCAAAACTCTCATAATAAGGGGAAATTAGATTTCAATAAATCACACACTCAAATATAAGGAATTTAAAGGGTTAGTATGTTTAATGAGGAAGTAGGAGTCTTTTTCAAGGTTTAGTTTGTTTTTTGTTTTATAAAATGGGATGAAGCTTTGTTATGCTACATTATTGAGATTCTGAGTTCTCAAATACTTAGGATTATTTTCTCCACTAAATCACCATTTATTATTTCCTAACACATACCTTATTTTCAAAATTCAAATAGGGACCCATTAATAATAGAATATCATTATTCAAGGTCCTTTGAACTAAAAACCTATGACATAGAGTCTTAAAAGTGAAAACTTAAATAATTTATCTGACGTTAAAATCAATTTGTTTACCTCTCTTGATCTCTATTATTTGTTTGACTTGATCAAAAATATTTATTTTGAATTTTTTAGAGTATCTCAATTTTATGGAGGAATCAAAGCTATGTATAAGCCATAATAAATTATTAATTTTTCACCTTTGATTTTATTTTAACTTATGCTTATGTACACTTTATGTATGACTTAATGGCTAATTAAGATGATGTGATATGTTTTAGTTTGTTTTTTTTATCTATGTGTGTATTGAACATGTTATTTCATACTTGGGCCTTCCCTAAGTTTATTTTTCCTTGCCATGCAACATCAATTCACTAACTCGAATCTTGAGTAAAGATGCAAGTCACCCAATAATGACATTAGCATAGTCTTTTATATGAAAAGTCCTAGACAAGTAGAATAGCAAGAGTCATCTATGTTTCATCATCTTATTAACCTTTTGGTGATGTTAGCAAATATTTTTGTATGAAAAATCTTAGTAAAATAAAGTAGAGAGATATGTCTATGTGTCGTCATCCTACTAGCCTAATGGTTATATTAAAAAAGATTTTTGTAAAAAAAGTCCTAAGTAATTAGAGTAGTGATAACCATCCACATGTAATTATCTTATTATTTTAGTGGTGATGTCAAAAAATATCTTTGTACAGAAAGTCATAGGTGAGAAAACCATCCACATGTCATCATCTCGCTAACCTAACAATGATATCAATAAATACCTTTATACAAAAAATAACTAGCCATCATGTTAGCCCACATGAGTAGTGAGATTCACATGCATGTCATCATCACACTACCCTAATGGTGACATCAATAAAGCCTTTTGTACAAAAATTTATAGGCAAGGGGAGTAGTGAGATCCATCCATGTGTCAACATCCTACTAACATATAGTTAAAGAGACAAACCATAGCAAGATCTAATTTGGCTATGAGATAAATAGTGATATGCATATATGTTTCCTTTAAGGCCATGTAATTAAATAATGAAGATATCAAAATCAAGAACAAAAAAGTGGAAAATATACATCTATCATATTAAGATGACTAAGCATCTAAGAGAATGAAGAAGAAGCCACGTGGCAATAAAATCCATGAAAGTTGGTGTTATGAAATTTAAATGAAAATAATAAATAGGAAAAGAGTGAAGGCCATTACTATAATTAATTCACATGAATTGATTAATTAATACAATCAATTATCAAAGCCAATGTATCTAAATCAACATATTTTGAATTGTTATTTCTAGTCTAATTACATTGTCTTCTTGCTATCAAGTGTATTGTGAATTTCAAACTCAAGTGCAAACTACAAATCCAAAATTTCATTATTACCATATAATTATATATTTTTGACAAATTAAAGCATTTTAAAACAATAAATTCAATATCATCCTCATCTTGTATCTCAATTCCCTCTGCATACTCAATTATGGGAGCAATTGAATACATTGATACAGTATTTGATTCAATATCTTTGAACCATGAGTTTAAACATTATTCTTATTTTTGGGATGTGGTTGACATAGTAAAACCATATAAGTTTGAGGATCATCTTTCTATTTTCATATGTAGATACAAGGATAACCTACTAGCCATCAAAGCAGTTGGTGTTCATAATGTAGTAACTAGACTAGAGGTAAAGCCCTGCATTGATCTATTATTTGATTTATTTGTGAATGACAAGTTTAGTAGGAAGATATTTCACTTTAGGCTTATCAAAACAATAGTTTCATATATTAGTATAAATGAATTTTAAATTCATTATAGACACCCTTTTTTATAAAAGTCATATAATTAAGACATGGTGAATTCATAACTTCTTAAAAATAGCATCAGTAGCAAGTTAGAATAATGGGTTGGAAACCCAAACAATTATACAATTCAAGGCCCTACCTTAGTTATCTCCATTTTGATCTTTAGAATAGGGTGAGAATTTTTGTGGGCTTTTTAAAAATAATATATGGTGTTTCAACCATTATTGATGTCAATGAGGTATGGTTCCCTTTTTTAGACATGATTCTAACTTCCAAAAAAAACATATCCTTAGGAGAGATTATCAACTCCAACTTGATTTTGAGAATAATAAATCCAAGAATTTTATTAGATGGTAATTTCTACATCATGTCCTAAGTGGTAGATGCGATGACTACAACTGTGCATTTATCCTATGATAAACCCTGGAATCCATCTCAAGACTACCCCAAAAATAGGATATGTGATGCATTTAATGTTATTCATGTGCAAATATTTACAAAAAACATGAAAATATTAATCAATATATTATACCCCATGGTATGTCAAGCAAACTATTAGAAGATCATGCCCAGTGTTAAGAACACATGTCTTACCCTTCTCTTTATATAATTAGTGTATTAGTCTCTATAGATGCATATGATTTATAAATCATCCCTTGAGCATATTTTAATTATCCCACATACATGGGAAGTATTAGCTATTAGAATATATTTAATATTTAAGTAAGTGTTGAAGCCCAATGAAGACATCCATGAATATTATTATATTAAGCTTTCTCAAAAGAGGTTCTCCCCTCGAAGTAGCCTATGATCTAAAAGTTATTTTAGGTTATTTTCTAAAGTTCATTTCATTGTTAATTTATTTTTTATAGTTCATAAATCTATGAAGAAGGATCCTCAAATCTATTATCAAATCATTTTCTAAAATTGGGGTAGATTTTAAACAAAAAAAAATTAGTAGTGACTTTTCAAGAGTTGTGTTATTTACAAAAATATTTTTCCTTGCCTTTATTTTATACATACTCATTACATGTTCATATAAGGGTAAATACCCCTCTACATAACTATGGGAAGTAATTTGGCATAAGCTCTAAAACTTATTGTGAAGAGTACCACAAGAACCCTGAAGTAGTTGGCCCATTCAAAGGACCTACTAGTAAAATGGAAATGGCCCCATCCTGATTGAGTAGTTTTAACCCGTGAAGTAAACCAAGAGCTATCACTTAGGGGAAAATCCATGGCCAAAACTTTTTTAGAGAGTGTTACTCATTCAGAAAGCATTGGTGGCTAGAGATACTCCTTAAAACCATTAGGTAGCCAAATATACTTGGGTCCCATACCCAACATAACATTTTTATAAGACCAATAATAGAGTGATTATAGTTGAGAATAGCTGGTCACCATGCACTTGCAAATAGGATTTTGGTAGGAGCAACCAAGTGGTAATCAGTTTTTAAAAAAAGAGTAAAAAAATCCATTTTTGGTCATATCTCTCCATCTATAGTTTCTTTGACTCTCAAAATTTCTTGGAACACCTAAAATTCTATCTACACATTTTCTCCTTGAGGGTCCATATCCAAATTCCACTTCTATTATCCAAAGATCTCATTTTTTTATTTTTTTGGGTTTTACCATAACTTCTTTAGTTTTTTCCCTCTTGTTTCAAAACTTTCCCACAATGTTCCTTTCCATTTTTTACTATTTTTTCCCTCTTGTACAAATTTTCCATTTTTTCCATTACAATTCCAAAATATCCCTTGCCTTCATCAATCCTAACCATGAGGTGCCAAAAAACTAGTAAAAGTACATTTATCCCCTCCAATTGAGCCCAAATTAAAAAAACTTACTAACCATGTCTTAGAACACATTTTTATATCCTTCACCAAAAAAACATGATTATATTATCCACCCATGTAGGTACAAAGATCATGGAGGAATAAATCACAACATTGAAATCTTAGGTCACTAAGTTAACTGATATGATGCATGGACTAAATTAGTAGAAAAATATTTTGCTTAACAAATTTAATAAGGATTTTTCCTTAGAGAATACTTTCTCTTCTTCCCACACATCATTCAGTCCCAAACTAGACTATTCATGGTTCAATGGTATAGATACTACAAGATGGATACATCAAGTCAAGCAATTCTTCAACCTTCATAATATTTATTCTATAAATAAAGTCCCAATTGCTTCCTTCTTTTTGAAATAAGAATCACTCTAATAGTACGATTGGTATCTCAAGTTGAATGGTGAACCTAATTGAAAAACCTTTACACCCTTAATTTGGTTAGGTTTGGTCCCTCAGCATTTGAAGACTTTATAGGAGATCTCACCAAACTCTACTAGACAAGTACCATTCATGATTATCAGATTAAATTTGAGAAACTGACTAATCACACTAAAGGGTTATCAGATGACTTATTCAATATTTTCTTTATTAGTGGCCTCAAAGAGCCAATCCACTCAAAGGTGAAAATTGTTTGGCCCAACAACATAATGAATGCCTTGGGTTTGGATAATTTACTAGAAGATAAAATCTTAGTACAACATCGACCCCCCCACTTCCCACTAATAAAAAACATAGCAAATCAGTGACCAACCATAACCACACCAGTCAAGGGCCTTACTAAGGAAAATATATGGGATCATAAGGAGAAAGTATTTTTTTATAATTGTGATGAAAAAAGGGTTAAGGGTCATAAGTGTGTCACACAAAATATCTACTTTATATATGTGTAATTATTGCTAGAGTAGGATAATGAGCCTAATATCCAAGAATTATAGGATGCTCAAGTAGAACAAAGCCCCTCAGAAGACTCAATGTCTCAAGAGATTCAACTTGATATATATCTGCATGCACTATTAGGTGGTAACACCCCTAAAATAATGAAGGTTAAGGGTTTCTTTAAAAACATCACTCTCACAATCCTCATTGATGCTAGCAACACTCATAATTTCATTGATCCTTACATTACTAAGTAGGTAGATTTCTTTGTACACCCTTTTTCTAGATTTGAATTCATGATTTATAATGGGGGAAAATTTCCATGTAAATGGATGTGTTAGAATATATGTATTATGATATATGATTACACTCTTTCCCTACCCTTAGGAGGATGTGATGTGGTCTTAGGGGCCTAGTGGATCCTCACATTGGGACCTATTCTATAGGAATTATTTGACATTTAGATGTAGATCATAGTTAGTTTCCAAAATCACATCTTAAAAGGGTTATTACCTAGATTTATTGACATCATCAATTCCCATCACATAGAAAATATTTTGAAGAAAGGCTCACATGGGGTCATTACCTAGCTTCACTTCATCCAACTTCAACTCTGTGTTTCTACTAACTACCATGTTGATTTAAAATCCATCCTCAATAATTAGACAACCATTTTTATATATTTAGTGGGGTTTCCCTCTTTATTTCCTAAATATCATAATATTTTAGTCCTTTCAAGAAGCATCCTACCCAACATCTAGCCATATTATTATCCCCATCTACAAAAGACTGAGATTGAATAGCTAATATGATAACTCCTTAATTTCAAAGTTATTCATCCTATCAGTATCCTATAATCCTCACTAGTAATTCTTTTCCATGAAAAGGATGGGTCATGGCACATCTGCATTGACTTTTGTGCCCTTAACCACCTCACTATCAAATATAAATTCTCAATTTTAGTCATCAATGAGCTTCTTGATGAGCTCCAAGGGGAAATTTTTTCTCCAAATTAGATCTTTGTTCAAGCTATCATTAGATCTACATGAATACTAATTACATTCCAAATATAACCTTATATAGTCATGATGGTCACTATGAATTCTTGGTTATGTTATTTAGACTTACAAATGCCCCTAAAACATTTTAGGCACTAATAAATAAAATATTTTAGCCTTTCTTTCATCAATTTATTTTGGTTTTATTTGATGATATTTTGATATATAGCCATACATGGGCCGAGAATCTCTAGCATATTGATAGGGCATTACAAATTATAGTATATGATCAATTATATGCTAAAAATTCTAAGTGTTCTTTTGTTCAAGATTAAGTTGAATATTTAGGGCACATTATTTCAATTGATGGGGTGGATCTAGAAATAATTAGTGTCATGCAACATTGGCCTCAACAAATAACCCTCAAGAGTCTTCATGGATTCCTAAGGATGTATTCAATAAGGATGTATTCATATGGGATGTCATAGTTGAGTAGGCATTTATGTCACTCAAACAAACTATGTGTAGCACACTAGTTTTGGTCATGTCGAACTTCACCACAACTTTCACCATTAAAAGTGATGCTTGTGTCAATGGCCTAGGTGTTGTTCTTCTCCAAGAAGGTTTTATCATTGCTTTCACTAGAAAATACCTTTATGGAAAAAATTTGTCTTTGTCTACATATGAAAATAAAATGATGTTAATGCTACAATTAGTACAAAAATGGTAGCCATACTTAGGAATAATTTTTGCATCAAAACCAATCACCAAATTTTGAATATTTCTTAGAATAATGTGTCTCATCATCAGCACAATATAAATGGGTTAGATAATTCATGGGATATTATTATGAGATCACTTATCATAAGGGTAAATATAATGTCATGGCAGATGCTCTCTCATGTACATTTGAGGACCAAACATCCCTTTTTACAATCTCAATGCCCATTCTAAACTAGTTAGAATCTGTACACTAAGGGTATACAAATGATACCTCATT
Organism: Torreya grandis; assembly: GCA_037957365.1. Taxonomy (NCBI): domain Eukaryota; kingdom Viridiplantae; phylum Streptophyta; class Pinopsida; order Cupressales; family Taxaceae; genus Torreya; species Torreya grandis. The sequence continues at coordinate 1,624,637 of JARHVA010000885.1, read as the reverse complement.
ACACCACCTCATTCAACAATTGGCCACTAACCCCTTTTTAGTACCATATTATTCATGGTATGGTTCTTATTTGTGATATAAGGGTTTTTAGGTACTTCCCCATAGCACAAACCTTCATCAAGCTGTATTCTATGAAATCCATGCTTATTCATTAGCATATCACTCAAGATTTCTCAAAACATATGAGTGGGCATGTCAAAAATTATTTTGGAAGGGGATTAAAGGGGAAATTAAATAAATGGTGGCCTAATGTGATACCCACCAACTTTGTTCCCATCGAATCATGATAAATCTTAATTTAGTGGCATAGATTGAAATAAAAAATGTAACATGGAAACCATTATTCTAAATTTATCAATGATTCCCACATCTAAATATTTGAGGAAAAAGGATTTTACAAGGTGGGGGAGATGTTAGGAACCCATGTCCTACCCTTCTCTTTACATTATTAGTGTATTAGTCACTATGGACACATATGCTTTGTAAGTCATCCCTTGAGCATATTTGAATTATCTAACATACATGGGAAGTAGTAGTTGTTAGAATAGATTTAAAATTTAAGTAAGTTTTGAGGCCCAATGAATTAATCCACAAATATTATTGTATTGATCTTGTTTAAAATAGGCTTTTTCCTTGAAGTGTCCTGCAATCTAAAGGTTATTTTCTAAAGTTCATTTATTGTTTGTAGTTTGTAAATCTATGCAAATGGATCCTCACACCCAAGCTCTCTAACCCTATAAATAAAACCATTTGAAATATGGGTGATACTTGGTTTTACCTTGAGTACACCATAATCAATATTAAAGGCATGAGGTCACACTCTTTATACCTACCAAGGATCATGCCTGATAAAGTAGTTAAGTAGGAAATTGTTTCTCAATTGGCTAATAGCATTAACACTAAATTGAGGATGGCCAAGTAAGAAACCATCCATCTAACCCCTCTAATTATTGGAAAAATTTAGTACACAAGGTGGGAACACCTCCATTTTTTTGTAAATATTAGGACATATTATGGGTTTAAATTAACACCCTTCAAACACTAGGACCCTAGGAAAAATGTCAGAGAACACATCAAAAAATATGAAAGAAAAGTGAAGTCAACTATAGACATCAGTATTATGATCATGATAGTGTATTCATGAATATATAATATGATAATAAAGTATCTATAAGGATGTGTAGGGTTAGCACGTCTATGAATGTGTCACAACAGATCCATTATGATCTTACTATCATGAAAGAGGATGTCAATAGGATTAGAAATGAGGGTTTCCAAACCTGTTCATGGCCCCCTCTTAAAGAAAAAGAAGAAAATAAATAACAAGTTGTCCTATCTAGGGAAAATTACATTGAATAAAGAGTCATAACACCTATAGGTTCCCTTGTATACATAGTTAATACTACTTCTCCCTAGCACATTAAGGAGGAACTTAAAAATACAAGTGAAAAAACTTGTATATCTTTTATGTTACATCTACCTCCATTAATCATAGAATATAAAGTAATTATTCCTTCTTTATTTTCTTAATTTCATGTTTCTTCTCCTCCTTTGTCTCCTTTAGTAGTGATGCCCTAATCCCTTGGGCATCCATCTCCATCACTACATGTTATCACCATGGCTCATTCACTTCTCATGCCACTTTCTACTTGACCAACCTCTATTGTTATAAAACCAATAATGAAATATATAGAAAGAAGCCCAAGATGCATACTATTTCACTTCAAAATATGGAACTAGAGAAGAAACAAGTAGTTGTTCCTAAGGAAATAGAAGAAGGAAGAAAAGGCAGAATAGGGTTAGACCCAGTTGAGGTCTATGATAGTGAAGAAGAGGATAAAAGGTGGGTAGATGAAGAGTAATGGGTTTCTGAGACTGACATAGAAGAAATATAATTATTTAATGAGACTACACAAAAAGAGGAAGATGATGAATGGATGACTAAGGAAATCACCCAGTCAGGGAGGAATAGAATTACTAGAAGAATCTAAAGAATTCAACTAGGGATATGGTATCTTAATGGCTACTAAATTGTTATCAAATAGAGAAGAATATTTAGAAGGAGAGGTATAATAAAAAAATTTCATTACAACATAGGAACCATCCTCAACTATACCTCCAATCTCTCTACCTTGAGACACTACAATAACAACTATAGCAACCGGTGTCCTAGTTATCTCTCTCTAGGTTATAAGTCATCCAAGTCCTCATTATTTAAAAAATCAATTAGTTACTACCTATAAAATTGGTGTAGTATATTATTTCATTTATTTTCATTATTTAAGTCAAATAAACTAGCCTTGGGTTGCTATAATGCTAATTTTGCTTACCACAACCCATTTTACTACTTTGGACCCTACCACTATTATTGTGACTACTAAGGATGCATACACTTATGTAATTAATTATTTTCAAAACCTATTAAATACCCTAGTGAACTATCCATTATTTAGTGTAACAAATCCTTATTCCCCTAAGCCAAGCAAAAGGGTACATTTTGAAAACTTGGTGTCCACTTCAATTTTTTCTACACTAGTCACCCCTCCTAAGTTGACTACATAGTTAGAGATGCCTATTGGCCAAGCACCTCAAGTAGACTGACTTATGGTTTCATTTCACAAATTATTAAGGAAGGCCAAATATGTAATTGATACACTAATCTAAAGGTATATTACTAGATAGAGGAAAATTATTCCTCCTCTCTCTACAGTAAGGACATCTTCTCATAAGGCCATGCTTCATCTAGGGAAATCCCCTTTAGCTAATCCTGAAGAAAAATAAAATCCAATAGGGTAAGTAGAACAAATAAATAAATAAGTTTCAATAAACTTTTATTCATAGATTCAATAGTTGTAATAAGAACAAGGAGGAAGATAAGATTTAGTGATTACCAAGTCACCCACAGTAAAGTTTCATTTTTATAGATAGACTAACACCTTGAGAAAGGTTAGGAGAAAAACTATGGTTGTTTAAAGTCAATAGGTTGAGTTGGAAAAAAGAGAATACATATTATCTTTGAAAAAATAGATAAAATTAAATCCCTCAGACTTAGATAGATATAGAGAGGATCCCTACACTTTTATAGATGTTGTTGGATGAGTTACAAAATAGATGTTTAAAAGTTTTGATCAGTCTATTCAAAGGTAACTAGAGAGGAGAACCATCCAATATTTTAATAAAGTTATGGATAACTTATAAGGGATATTTAGGAAGTTTTTTTATATTATTGGTTTAATAAGGTCTGTAAAGGCCACATCTCAACCCATGTGGGGATATATTCTTCAATCATTTAATAAAATAAAGGACTTCGATGGCAAGTTATGCTTTATAAGCCAAATAAGTAGGAATAAATCTTATGCATATCTAAATTTAATAATAAAATCTAAGGATACATAGGAATAAAACTACATTACTACCAAAAGGGATAAATTACTTGAGTAACATCAAGAGATGTGAGATCTAGTTCAGCAATTTATAAATTAGAAAAGATGAGTAGTTTCTATCCTGGTAGATCTAAGAGTCACTCAAGTAGGAACTCTATAGGGAAAATTATTACTTAGACTAATTTTTAAAAACATCCTACAAGAAAAAATTGATAGATTTAGAACTGAGATTGAGGGCATCATTTATATAAATAATGATGAAATAATGCAACTAGTGAATTTTGTACGAGATAAAATCATAAGAACTGAGTCACTGCATGTTGAGGTCATATCTACATTGGGAATGAAAAAAAAATTAATGGAAAAGTTTTCATAGTTATGTAAAATATATTTTCTTGATTTTGAATCCATATACATTGACTTCTAGTAAATCTATGCACTATATCTACATATGGAAGTTTCCAAGAAAACAACTCCAGCAGTAGGGGTAACTCCTACTCCACCTCAGGGTACTTATCTTCTCAAATACACATTAGTGTAGACACAAAATAGGATACATTCATGCCACTTCTATAAATTACTACCAAAACTGCATTAGCATCTAATTTGATCATATCTATAGTTCCATTTCCCATTCCAATTGTAACACAAGTTAAAACTCTAATTTTACCTACTTCAACTTCTATAATGGCAATGTTATAATTTTCTTCTTGTAGTGATACCATATCCATACCTTTTTAAATATACCTACATATTTTCATGTTTGATTTGATATGTAATTGTTAGTTTCTAATTTATTTAGCATGTATATATTGTATTTTAGATGAAGAATTCTATTTTGATCAATCACCATTGTACATGCATATTTTGGATGTGATCTAGCATACAATGTTATTTTTAAAATTCACTTGAGAGATGAGGTAATTCCCATCCAAAAATTATATATACTTGTATTCTCTCAATCCTAAATGGACAAGAATTTTTTTCTATTGAACTTAATAGTAAATTCTAAGGAAATTTTAGTAATCGATCACAATGTGAAAATCTTGATTCTTTTCCAAACATGTGGATTGTGTAAGAAGTTATGTCATTTAAGTTTCTTAGTATTTTGGTTATGCATGAGTTATCTCTATTAATATATAGTTTTTCAATTAATTTATTGCTTATTTGAATGTCTTTTGCGTATGAATCATAATCCCCCTTGTAGATGTGTTATTGTAATCCTACAAATGTGGTAACCTTTGATTTTGTGCTTAAGTTTTTTGTATTTTGATTCCCTTTGACTCATAAATATGTTTTATTGTTAGTGTTTTATAGTATCCTATATTATACATTGTTCTTTGAATCCTTTTCCACCTTTTAGTTCAAGTGTTGTCCTAGAAAGGTTTCATCTTGTGTGGTCTATATGCCTTCTTTTCTACCTAACCCTTTCCCTCTTTTTGAGTTTATTTTGGTCCTACCCACCTTAGGTTAGATCCATCATCAGTCCACCCTTCTCAAGTGAGTTTAGATTCATACATAGCTGACCCATCTATGGTAAAAAAAATTCTTCGCTCATCTCTATTCCACCAACAAGTTGTTTACAGAACTAAATACTCTACAACTCATGCCTTATAGTGAATTTTATTCATAGTTCCTAAAATGTTAGAGGCTACCTCATAAGTTTTATGAAGTGTGCATAAAACCCAAATCAATAAATAAGTTATGGGTTATCTTAATAAAATAATGACATAAAAAAATCATTATTTATATTTAATTACTTAAAATATTTTTCAAATGTTTAGATTATTGTAGGGGTAAAGAGTATCCATGGCAAGGTCCAATACAAAGTGAGACTAAGTCAGTGTATACCAGTGATTCATCGCTTAAGGTAAATGAGTATAAATGAGGTTGCACAATAATTTTTAAGTTTGTATAAGTTATTTAGTAAATTTAATTATTTAAACTTTTAGATATTTAGTCATTTAACATAAAAATAATTATTGTAGGATAAATGTTATGACTGTAAGGCCAATATGCAAGTGCAACAAAAATTGAAATCCTTTAGATGGAACACTAAAGTGTGGATTTAGTGATAGCACATAGGCCTTAGAATGGGCACAATCATACTTATATAATTATTAAAATATGTCTTTATAAGTCAATAAACTATATGTTATAATTAATGGTCTTGATTTTAAAGAGGGTGATGAGGATGATACCATCTATGCTCATTAGCCCATGCATGGTGATGAAAAATTGCATAAGAACCCTAAAATATATATGACATTGATGATATGATAGATGTTAATCATGCTAGAAACTAAGGTTAAGAGATTCTTAGGGTTTTTTTCTATTATGAAAGGGAGATTACATTAGTTTGACTCCTACCAACATAATTATATCATAGATGATAATTTACTTATTTTCTCATCTATAAATTATTCTATATATAATTTTTTTAATTGAAATATATGTTGTTTACTATCCAATTATAATATATCTAATATGTAAATTTTAAAATATACAATATATGTTTAAAAGCTAATATATGTTTTATCTAAAATTGAATTAATATGGTTATTAATTATAAAGTAGATAAATGGGTTAGAATAATATAGGGTGTTGTAAACACAAAATAGTAAATTGAAGATAAATTAATCAAATAAATAAATCAAAATAGAATCAAACAAGGTTAAATTATGTAAAAAGGAGAGATGAACTTAACTTTTTAAGTCGTTAGGTGACTAAATATGAAAATAGAATGTAGGAATAGATAGAATGTAGAAAACGTAGAAACCTTCTAGAAGCTAACCTTGAGTTCCCTCAAGGATATGAATGCCTAGTATATAATAGGAGTGATTATCATTATTATCCCTGTTAGTCAATCTTGTATTTATATGAAAAAATGGAAATTTTATAACTATGAGGTGAAATAATGAAAATTAGGTCTTGTTGTAAATGCCTCCTTAAAAAAATGTATGGAGACCTGTCTATGCCTTCTTAAAGTTGTAAACCCTAACTTTATACCATAATGAGATATATAGATGTGAAGGAGTAAAAAGGGGTTAGTGATTTGAGATTTTTTAGAAGTCAACATCCCATTATGCTAAGCAATACCTACATATTAATACTCTGAAGAGGCATCAAACCTCCATGTAGTTCTCCTACCTAAGTGCTTTGTGTAATTATATTCTTTTGTATATATGAATGCATATAGATTTGTATTTAATACTTAATTATGTTTGGTTAAGGATACAAAAAACTAAATTTGTACTTGGTTCATGACTACTTGAAGTGTTTGGAGACCAATTTAAGGAAAATATGGAACTTTTTATCAACATGCACTTATGTAAACAATCTCTTGTAATAGAATTGATAAGCTTGCAAAGATGTCTAAAATTAATGAATTGAATATGATTTTATAGTGGTTCAATTAGGAAAAATACCTATTGTAGAGTTTATAAATCTAAAGGCTGACCCTAATGATAGTTTTCATTTTAAAAGTTTGACTATTTTCATGTAAGGACAAAAACCATGGACATGGGAAAGAATGCCCTGTTGAGTGTTCCGGGCCCTCTAGGAAATGTGTTGAGTTTAGAGTCTGATTTGGGAAATACATTTCCATAAAGATGTTTTCAATAGTAAGCTCATTTATGTAGATGACAATATATGGCCTTATGATGTAATTAGGTCTCCTCTTATGCTTAAAATAGGTTAAATTAAAAAATATGTGTCAATTAAATGCACATGATAATTAATGGTAAAAATGGATAAACATGCATGATCAAGTATTTATGACCATATTTAGGTTACTATGTCCCCCCCCCCTTAGTCTAGGAATGCAATTACTATATTAAAATAAAGTTATACCTTAGTTTATAAGACACACTTTATCTTTGAATTTCATACTTCATTCATGCAAGGTACCATATAGTTTGGAGAACCCTGAAAAACACATGAAGTAGTCATTTTTTTAATTTTGAAAACTTGAATTTAAAACTTTGAAACTTTACTTGAATTTTGACAATTTGAAATTTGAAATAAATTTTCAAAAATTAGAAATTACTTGTTTTTTTATAGTTTGAAAATTGAAATGAAATTTTGGAATGAATACACCTATATGTGTGAAATTAATGTTAAATTTTATGAATTTTCCTAGTGATGATGATTCCTTGAAGTATTGGAGAATTAGTGTGTCTCATGAAGCACTTGGAGAAGATGGTTCCTTATATAAACCATTGGAGAATATTGGGGATGATAAAACTGCAACTTGAATTTGCTATTTTGAACTAAAAATAATACCCATTGAGGGATGTTGAACCTCAATTTCATTTTGATAATATTTATAACCCAAATATGTGAAATGAGTTATAATATATAATGGATTTACACATATAATGTTAGAGTGCTCAATGAATTCCAAGTCATGTACTATGCAACTAAATTTAATTAACCACTGTAGAAAGCTTGTAGATTCAATTACATTATTATGAGACATTATGGTTCAGTTTTATTTTTAAAAGCATGATCATAAGAAAATATATTACACCCATGCTCTTATTATGTTCATAGCTAAAAATATACAGCATAAAACTATATTATGCCATATATTTTTAGCTATGAACATATTAAGAGCATGGGTGTAATGGTTCATTTTGATTTCTAAAAGCATGATCATAAGAGAATATATTAAACCCATTCTCTTATTATGTTCATAGCTAAAAATATATGGCATAAAATTGTATTATGATCCCATTGCATTTGCAAAATTTAAAACTATAAGTGAATGTTCATTCTAACTTTTGCTCAAAACTATATAAATTCTCTCTTTAAAATTGAAAGAGTGCATATGCAATGGAATATGCCCCCATAATATGTGTTAATAATAGAATTTTACAACATTTTCCACTTTTAAACTATGATTATTCTAGTAATTAAATTTTAATCTTTGAAAATGGCTTATCTCATGCATGACAAGCCCATTGAAATGCCCCCCTTTTGAGGTGAGGAAATTTGCTCCTAAAAATTCATTCATCTAAAAACAAAAGTTAAATTTAACATATGTAGTAAGGATATTATCATTGAAAACTGTAGGATATAAAAAAATGTGTGTTAACATAGTAAATTTTGAATTTTGCATGGAAATTAAGAGGCAAGGGCCTATAGAATATATCATTGAAGCTTATGAAAATAGTATGTTAGGAATACATGGAATGGATCATGGCAATTGTAGACATATAAAATTAGCCACCAATGGGTTCATATCCAAATTTAAATCAATTATTACCAACCTTTACACATCTCTCCTAATAATTTCTAAACGTCTTGAATTTGGATTCATAACATGTATTTTGGACTATAAATCAATTAAATGACACAAATACACACATCAATTAAATTAAATCTTGGAAAATTTTCAAATACCTAAAAATAATTAATTAACATGAAAAACATAATAAAATTCTTAAATTGAATTAATCCTTGAGCAATTAAATAAATTATCAAAAAGAAAATTTAAAAATCAAAGAATATCCTAGGTTTTCATCATCAGCTTTTGTGATTTGTCTAAAATCCAAAATATCTCAAGCACACCCATTCCATGCTAATAATGAGTTTTAGAGACATTTTAACTCTATTAGGGTTAACTAAGTAAACTAAGGTAAGGTTTGAACCCATTATAAGCCCTTTGCTAAACTTATACATACAAGAGTTTGCCTCTCCATTTGGAGAGCTTGGACATAGTAATGTTATAATGCATGTTTTGATACATGATTCAAAACTATAGAGTTATAATGACAAAATTCCAAGCCAAGCCACTTTGAACATATGTCAAGCCAAAGCCAAGCCAACCATGGTGCTAAGAGGAGAAGAAGCCACAGAACTCCATTTGCCAAAGACTTTTTTAGCACAATCTGAGCATTCCAAATGAAGAAATCTCTTGAGGTATTCAAGGAATTGGTAAGGAATTGTGTAAGTTCTTTCCATTTTTAGTTGTGCTTTATCAATTAGTTTTCTTCACCATGTTCCTCCATTTGATCTACGTAAGATAGTGTTATTTATTTTAGTGTGTTTGTTCTCATCTTGATTTCTTTTCATTGTGAATCTAACATATGATCTAACCAACCTTCTTGGATTTATTGATCACAAATGGCACACCCAATGGGACCATATGCACCCCATGTAGCAAAGAGATGAAGATGTAAGTCAAAAACTGATGAATGGATGCTTGAATGTTTCTAAAATTGTAAATTTATATTTATTTTTGTCATATTTAGGATTATTTTTCTAACTCAAATCTACATAGTAACTAGTAATGGTCAAGTATAATCGGTGTCAATTTTTTCCAAATAGACCACAGTTCTACCCAACCTAACTCAATCTTGTGTGACCATCATCAATCAAATTGAAGGAAAAAATGGGTTTAAATCTTGCATTTTTATCCTTTTTATTAGTCTTTTTTGTTGTTTATTATTTCTAGTAGCTTTTAAACTCATTGACTAAACTTTGCCTTGTAGGTTTTATTTATTTTTTAGCTAATCATTACCTAACCTAATGATTTCATCTTTTGAGGTTTCACCTTCAAGTTCATAGGTGATCAATGATGGTATTAATCAATTAGCATCATTTCTCCATGACTAGCATTAGTTTTATTTGATACTAACTAGCCACGGTTGCCTTGAATTAGCATCGATCATTTCTAATTGACCATGGTCACTGTGTGTTCTAATTAAAAGTTGAGAGATCCTTTTTCAAATTTTATTTGCCAACCGTAAAAAGTGATTCAAATTAGAAGGTTACTATCTAAAAATTGTAGGTCATGGACATGATTTGAACACAAATTTTCAATATTTGAATGGTTTAACACTTCAATTTGGTGTTGAAAAGGAATCCATCTAAATCAATCACACTTTATTTTGGTAGTGAAATAAACTTGTTAGATCTTGCACATTTGGATTTTGGTGTTTAAAAGGAATTAGAAATGACTAAGTCTTAGAAACACTTCATTTTTGGTGCTTAAAAATAAATGTTTAAGTCTTGAACACTTATATTTTAGTGTTTTAAAAATGAACTTAGGCTAAATATTTAACATTTGGACTTTTGGGCTCAAAATTAACATAGATGCTTTTACTTAATTTGGTTTTGTGCAATTATTTCAATCTTTCACACTTAAGACAAGGGTACAAGTAAAGAACATTGTCACATTTAAATTTGGTGCCTAAAATCAAACTTCACTCATAATTACTTGTGAATTATTTGTTGATTGTTTGTTTTCATAAAAATAATAGCTTGTGTATGCTCTCCCCCATCTCCTATAGGGAACTTGGGTGATCAAAAATGCCTTTAAATTACATTTAATGCCTATTCTAAGGTGTAGAAATAAATTTTTCTAGGCTCTCTCCAAAACCCATATGGTATTGGGTGATCTAAAATAAACCCTAAATTCTTTCTACTAGTCTTTTTCTTTTCATGTAATTTTGGCTTGTGAAAGGGATGCCATTACCTCTCATGAGTTCTCTAGGGAAACATTGACTCAGGGCTTCATCTCCTAGCAATGTTTCAACCATGCTCCATGGTAGGGTATATAAATATGGGAACACATACTACTATAGCCAGGGGGTTAAGTGGCTAACCTCTCCTTTAGTAATGAAGTCCTGAGTCAAGTCTAGTCGACCAGGGGATACCACTAAGTAATCCACAGATGGTATCATCATGTAAAGGAATATACCCTTTCATGATAATTTGATCGGTATGAACTCAATTTTCATGTTACTTCTCTTGTGTTAGCCACACTTGGATCAATCTAGATGGCTGTAACTTATAAGTTTTAGTCAACCCTACTTTACCATACCTTGATAGGATCTAGAAAGATTATACTTAGTTATATTTTGGTCATTTATTCTTTTATTATTTGATGTGTTAGATATAAAAATTTGTTATTTATATCACATCATGAATGAGTTTTTTATCCATGTTACTCTATTGTTTGAAGAGGCATTATGTCATCTATTTGACACCTTGATTTAACTTAGAAAACTCATGTCAAAAATGTTGAGTATATCACTTGATTGAAATGGGTAATATTATGATTCCAAAATCAACTCAAGTTTGTGGTCTTAGAAGTCTTTGAAATAAACCATTGTCACATCTTTTGGGAGAGATAACACCATTACACTACCCAAATTATTTTGATAGACTTGTTTTATCTTGTGTCCAAATTTTCATTATTTAAACCAATCATTTATGTATTATTGGATATTTGTTTCTCATATTCATGTTGTTCAAGTTTACCTAGCTTGTTGGTCATCAAAATCCTAGTTTACCTCACTTGATTCTTTGATTAAGTTTTACAATTTCAAATCCAAACATTGATTTATTTATGTTTAGGCCTCAACATGTAAGGGATGATACACAAATCTTTCTCTTTTGGGTTGTATAACTTAGCTTAATCCATTACTCAAATTTTGAAAATATGTTATTTGTGCCTTTGTTTGATAGAATCATTCCATATTTAAATTGCACTTTGGTTGGTGTTGTATACCTATTTGATCATGTTTATGTCTAGAATCAAGTGCCTAGTCTTTGCCAAAGTGTTCCAAGTTTGTTATATTAAAATCATCATCCTTTGTTTCAAGTCTAGATTTTAACACTGTGTTTGGATAAAATTTATACCATCAGCATTTTTTGAGTCTAGCTTTTGACACCACATTTGGCCAAAATTCCTAACAACTCTTTTCCCTTTCTTAGTATAGACCTATTTGGAACATATTTGGATATTATATTTTGGCATATTTTTTTAGGGAATTTTACTAGACCTTGTTTGTGTAAGAAATTTAACATTAGACATTTGATGTTATACTATTTTTACCAAGTATTTTCATAGACTTTATGGAGATACAACTCTAACCTAGACCAAGCTAGATAGAGTTTGAACCTCTTTGTCATTTTAGACATATATTTTTAGTGTTTTTAAAACTTTAATCCCAACTTATTAAGAAACATTTATCATATATTTGGCCATGTATAATCTAGGATATGGAAATTTTTTCATGCAAGAGGACTTTGTTCAAAACCCTTTTGTAGATGAGGTCATTTTGGAGGTAGATTATTATCTACCTTACAACCCTCTAATAATAGAATGGAGTCAATATCCTTTGACCAATTTTTTGGTTACCATGCTTCCTTACATAACGCAAGATCAAGAATAGATGGCCCAATATTTGGCTAGTATACCATCGGTTGCAAAAAATGTCCAATAACAACCTTATTATAGTACAATGCCATTGAACTATGATGTACAAGTTCAATCTCTAGGAGAATTTCCCCATAACAACTTGTCATGTCTAAAAAGAGGACCTTATAACATGTATTATCAGAAAAATAAATAGACCTCTTCTGGCAACCCTAATGCCATTATACCAATGTTGTATCAAGATCCTTGTATTATTGTCTCATAAAGGGACCTCATGTAAGACTACTTGTTTTAAATATAGATAGGATACCAGACATATCAAAACCTAGTAGGTAACTTTAATCATATGACTATGTCAAAGCACCTCTTATTCGGTCACTTCCTTCAATGGGACTCTTATTTTAATTGATGGGTCAATAAAATTAGGGTTTAGACCCACTTACACAAAACACTTTATCAAAAAACATGTTTAGTAACCCAACCATTTAGGAAGTGTGTTTTGATTCTATGTATAATATTGAGCATAATATAGTGGATAATATTTAAGTAACATCCAATTCAAACCAAAGTGGTATGAATGCACAAAAAAATAGTCAACAATAAAATGTGCCTTGAACTAGAACCATTAGTGGTTTTCAAACTTGGGGAGTATGAGTTTATACTTCCTAACCTAAAATGACTACATATAATCCTTAAATAGTTTCTTCTTCAAGCACACAAAAAATAAGGATTAATTAGTCAACTAATGATCAGTGGTATTCCATATTAGAATGTGATGAATTCTACTCTATCCTAATAGGTGATGAGTAATATTACACAATAATAGGAACTATCAAATATACCCATGTAGTAGAGGTAAAACATATTTCCATCTCAACATGGGGCATCTAATGTTCCACCTCATTAGGTAGAAGAGAACATACCTCTTTAGTCATATATTACCATGTTGATCTAAAACCAAACAATGTCTAATCAATAACAACCAAACATTAGTTAGTGATAAATGCCAAATATCCAACATACACCCACTTCCCAACAAGGATTCATGTAACTAATAGGTTCCAATGTTTTGTAAGTACCTATTAGGTAATAATTTCCTTTCATGCAAAACATGCCATAATTTTAGAGATGGGATTTTATTTCACAAGTTCTCCTCAATCAGTAAGGCATGACTAGTCAATAACATGTCCCTATTCAACCTTAGTGGGTATAGTATGGCCTTATTCCTCCATCCCAACTATAGTATTCCCAACATTAGGCCTACATACCTGATCCCAACTAGAATATTTCACCAAAGTACATGAAATTTCAACAATCACATCCTAATCCATGCATGTGTATTCCTGGTCCATTTCCTAGCTAATCCAACATTCCCTAGCAAATAACTCCACTCTACCCCAATCAAAGTAATCTAATTTTGACCACTCAGCCTTCACCTCAGGCCAATATTCCCACTAATTTCCTTGAGTAATAACTACAACAAATGAAGGATATAATTTCCCTCATTCAATTAGGGAAATAGACCAAAAATTTCAAGTTGGATGATGTATGTTCCTACCCCTTTAACATGCAGTACTTATAGATACCATTTCCTCCAAGTTATGAACCACCAAATTTTAATAAATACAAAAGGAAAGGTGACCCCAAGGCCCATCTGATAGAATTCTTTGTCACATGTCAACCACTAGCCTATAGCAACATCTACATTTGATGTTGTTCCCATAAATCCTAGCAAGGCAAGCATTGAAATGGTTCCTAAAGTTGCCCAAGAATTTAGTATCTAAATTTGATGATCTTTTGGACAAATTTATACAACACTTCTCATACAATCTTGAGCATGAGACTTCATTGGTATATTGAACATAATCAAAACAAAAATTTGGTGAAAGCTTCACAAGCTATCTGTAGTGATGGAGAGCCCTTGGAAGCTAATTCACCCATAATCTACCAAACAAGCAATTAGTTTTTGTGTTTACCAAAAATCTACACAATGATATATCTTACAATCTATATTTGCAATGTGCATATACCTTCAATGAAATCACCATCAAAGGTTTGTTGATTGAAATAACCTTCATTAATAAAGGGATCATTAAACAAACCTCATCAAATTAAAACAATGGCTAGAACCAAAACCAAAATAGTGGCCAAAATCATAACCAAGTCTAATCACAAACATCACAACTAGCATAGGCCAATAATAATGATAGACCCAAGTAATTTAATCACAACAAGAATGTTATATGGAATGGAGTAATAGATTTGAAATATGTCCAAATGGTGCAAACACCATCATCTCAACCTATGTCACATTTCCAAATTAATCCTAACCAACAACATCTTTAGCAAACATATCACATGTAGTAAGCACAATAACCTAGACTAACACAACAAATGTAATAAAAAACAACCTATACCTTTGCAAAACCCTCCTCCAAGAAGAAATATGCCTACCCATCATACCTTTTGCAACCTTAGAGAACCCATTAAATTAGTGTTTTATAAACTTATTGTAGCTAATCTAATTAAATGGCCTACTCTGAAAGGGAAAAATATTGAATGCCATAACATTCTAGACTAGTATAGGCCAAATGAATTTTATAAGTATCAACTAGTCAATGGCCATAATTTTTAGCATTGTGTGCAAATCAAACATGTCATTGAAAATATGTTATAAAATGGAGAGATCATAGTGAATTATGGAGCTTCCACCTCTAATCAAAACCTTAAAATTTATCAGGATCCTTTGTCCCAACATAACAATCAACAACAACAAAAAAATGACCAATGCAACAACAATAAAAATAGTATCAATAACCAAGTCTAAACTGAAAGAACCAATAGACTTAACAAAATCAATAGCAGAACCAACAATGTCAAAATAATGGATAGAACCAAGGATAGAATGGTGACAACCAATAGACCTATCATGCAGTTTCACATGAATACAATGAATTTATAGGCCATATTGTAGGAGGTCACATTAATACCATTTCCATAAATCTAAGACCAAGTACCAATTATAAAATACCATTGCAATCATACCCAACCAACCAACCTATGTCAATAATCCTTCCTTAACTTGGCACCACATACAAGTGAACCATCAAGCATGGATTCTCATGTTTGGACCTTATACTGATAACTTGGCATTAGCCTATGACCACACATAAGTGCATTGGCAACTAAGACTTATCCTATTTGGTCCCCCTCCACCATAATTTATTAGTAACATTGGTCCTATACCTAAGCCTAATTATGCAATCACAACTCGGTAGTCAAGGATTACCATACTAGGCCTACAACCATCTATCACTTCACCCATCATCCAACTAACCATTCTACCTAGGAACAAGCTATTTACCATTTTTTAAGAAAATACATTTGATATTGTATAAAAGATGCCAACATAAATCTCCATTTTATATTTGTTTCATATGTCTACTATCCATAAGAACATATTGACAGAGTTCCTTGGCTAATCCAAAGTTCTCAATGGCATATCTCTAGACAAATTTCAAGCTTTGGTTGGACACCTAGCTTTAGGTCAATAATTAACCTTTAATCAAAGTGATGTTATCCCTTGGCTCACAGCATAATAACCCTTTATACATAAAAGCTTACATAAATTAGCACAAAGTGAAACATGTCCTCATGGATAATGGATTGGGCTTGAATATTATATTTCTAAAGCTCATCAAGATTTTTGGGTACATGATAATAGATCTCCAAGTAAAAACAATAACTATCAAATCCTATGACAATGAAGAATGAGAATCATAAGGCACCATCAACTTACCAATTATCATTGGGCCTTTGACCCATGATACACTATGTCATGTGTTAGATCTCAATTTTTCATATAATATGATTTTGGGTAGACCTTGGTTATATGAGATTAATATCATCCCATCAACATTGCACCAATATATTAAGTTCTCCTATTCAGGGATGAGGTTACTATTCTAAGATATTTGTGCCCATACGAGCATTACAAACATCTAGAGGCTAAGTTCAAGAGCTATAACTACCATTTTAGAATGAATCCAATTACCAAGATGGACAAAGGGAAAGTAATACTTATTGATTTACCATAGGATAACTGCACTTACCCTAATACCATTGATTCAATTTCTTACATGTCACCTCCTAAAATTTCCAATCATTACACCATATCAACTAGTGGCCTATGAGAATATTTGACCCATGACACCTTTCACATTACAAAGCTTACACAGAACCCAAAGTCTTTTGGAAAACCTAAAGCCAAACCAATTCACATGGAATGGAAAAGAAAGGGCAAAGCCAAACTACATATTCTATGACCTGTCACTTTCATACCAACCTCTAGCCAAGAACAAGACCCTCTTGAAGGTGATGAATCATGGTTGTGCAATGATAAGTTGGTCGATTGTTATAAAAATGCAAATTATCATATTCCTAGTCAGATCATGGACAACCAATACTATGAATGAAGAAGCCTCGATTTAAATCAATAGGGAACACTTGAGCTAATTTCTATGAATAAGTATAAAGGAACTTATAGACTTGGATTTAAACTACCTAGGGGTGATCCCACCTATCTTATTCAAGTTCCATTGACAATGACTAGTGATGATGATACTGACAATGAAGTAGAGTCTTATTATAGTCATTTTGATGACCTATCCCAAACTAATTTGTTTGATAATAATGTCATTTATACATTTTTACCAATCATTCACCATAATCTACTTCCATTATATTATCCCCAATTGATAGACTAGGGCTAACAAAAATCTAATGTGTCAGTTTATGAGTTTCAAAATGATGAGGCCTTCTACAATTTTCTAGTCCTTAGAGATAATTTTCCATTGGGAGACCACAAAAAAGGGTTCTCAATCAAGTTATATCTTGAAGCATATTTTGAAGAGCGGGTGAACACCCTTAGCCAAAAAAAATTAAATAAAACATTGAGATCCCAAACTGAAAACCTCTTTGAAGTAATTTTGGACCAAGGAAATAGTAAAGATAAAGGCTAGTCTAGTGGTGAAAAATTATTTTAGGTGCCATTATATGGGCATGTTCAAGCTTAATTAAAAATATACTAGGCTACCACTAATGACAAACTTGTCTATGGGTCTGAGTGTAGCCTTGAAGAAGAACAGGCTTTTAATCAAATCATCTAGGACACCAATAATGATGAACTTGTCTATGGGTTTAAATTTAGTATTAAAGAATAATAAGATTTTGATCACATCATCCAAGATTTTTTTATTGCATATTTCACATGGCCATCCCTACCATTAGATGATTCTAATTCATCATGCCTAGGAGAACTCAAAGAACCAGTCCTAACAAAGGGCTCTAACATTGCCAAATAGTTCAAATCTTTACCCACTATTCTTGAAGATGGTTTAACCCTTCTAGTGGAAGACATAATAGAGGGAAACATTAGGATTCTAGATGGCCCAAAATGGATCAAATTAGACACATCCCTCACTGAGGAGGAACATGAAGTCCTTACATCCCTATTGAGGGAATTTTTTTATATATGTACATGTGTGTACTCTAACATGCCTGGTTTAGACCCTACCTTTGTTTTTCACCACCTTGTGGTACATCTTAATGCCAAACCATTGAAATAAAAATTTCACAAAATGCATCCTCACATTTTTGTATTAGTAAATAAATATTTGGAAAATCTCTTGGAAGTGAGATGTATTAGGCCAATCGAATATTCTGAATGAATTTTTAATATTATACCAGTTAGTAAAAATCTAGAAGGAATCAAAATTTGTACTAATTTTAGAGACATAAATAAATCTTACCTCAAGGACAATTTTCCTTTACCAAACATTGACATGATCCTTGACTCCATAGCATGTTATGAGATGCTTTCATTGATGGACAAATTCTTAAGCTATAATTAGATCATAATCACACTAGAGGACCAACATAAAACGATGTTCACCACTTTGTGGGAAAAATTCTATTATCGGGTTATGCCATTTGGTCTCAATAATGCAATGGACACCTATCAAAGAGCCATGACATTCATATTTCATGATATGATGTATGATATTATCAAAGACTATGTTGATGACATACTAGGAAAATCAAAGGTTGGGGCTAATCATCCAATAGCATTGAGGAGGATATTTGAGTGACTACATGAATACAAAGTCAGGCTCAATCCTAGGAAATATATTTTTGGATTTACTTCGGGTAAATTTATTGTCTTTATTATGTCTTGCTAAGGCATTAAAGATGATCTAGCTAAATTTTGAGCCATAACAAAGAGGCTAGCACTGACCAATTTGAATCAACTCCATATTTTGTAGGGTAAGATCTAATCCATTAGATGTTTCATATCTTAATTGGTGGATAATTTCCATCCATTTACACACCTACTGAAGAAAGGTGTAAAATTTCTTTGGGATGATGATTGCCAAAAATCTTTTCAATAGCTAAAGGACTATCTAGCAAACCTAGTTTTTTTATTACCTCTTATGCCAAGAAAACCATTCCTTTTATATCTATTAGATACAAACAAAGCCTTGGGGGCACTTCTAGCTCAACATGATGATAATGGAAAAGAGAATTATGTGTACTATCTAAGTTATACACTAGTCATCTATGACCATAATTATATTCCCATTGAAAAAGCCTATTTATCTATGGTCTTCACAACTTAGAAACTGTGACATTACATGTTAAACAATAAAACCATGGTCATTTAAAAATTAGATCCACTCAAGTATCTACTATCTAAAAATCTTTACAAGGTCATATGGCCAAATGGATCATGCTTTTTAGTGAGTTTGAGATAGAATATGTGAACTAGAAAGCCATCAAGGGGCAAGTTCTTACAGATCAGCTTGTTGAAACACCACTTATAGATACAGAGCCATTGAAATTCCAATTTTTTAACAAATCCATTATGACCATCATTGAAACACCTCTTTCAAAGTAACATTGGAAGTTATATTTTGATGGATCATTTACTACACATGGATCAAGGTCAGACCTTTTGTTTATTACACCATAGGGGGATCTAATCCCTAATTCATTTAGAATCATTTTTCCTTTTACATTTAACATGGTTGAATATGAAGCAATCATCATAGGGCTTCGACAAGCACTATAATGGAATAGACATCATCTACATGTTTATAGTGATTCTTAGTTAATCATCAATCAAGTTATAGACCATTTTTATATCAAATATGATAGTTTGGTTCCCTATAATGCCATGGTTTATACTCTCAAATAATAGATTATCGATATTTAGTTTGAACATATACCAAGGACCGGTAATAGAATAGTAAATGCCATGACTACCATTGGATCTTTGATTCAACAAGCTGACATGGCCAAAGAGTATCAGTTTCTTGTTGAAAATATAATAGCACCAACTCATGAACCTTCAACTATCATAATTATATGTGATATTATTGGTCCTACCTCTACTTGGTAGTCAAACATATATTCTTATCTACATGACCATGTTTTACCACCAAACTTATCTTAAAAGCAAAACAAATCCTTGATCAATAATTCCTAATGTTATACCTTACTCGGACTAACCCTATACCATCATAGTATTAATGGAACCTTGCTTCATTATTTACCTTCAGTAGAATCTACACTAGCATTATAAGAATTTCATGGAGTATGTGGAGCTCACACTAGTGGAGTAGTCCTATCCAAAAATCTCTTATGTATGAGGTATTATTGGCTAACAATGGATACATATTTAACTTCATATGTTAATAGATGTGATAAATGTCAATGACATACTAATACAATTCATGCCCTAGCCAAGACTCTAAAACTAATGTTGACACCATGGCCATTTGTTACATGGGGCCTCAATCTCATTGGGAAGATAAAGCCCATCTCATCTGATAGTCATAACATATCCTTGCTGCCATATAATATTTCACTAATAGGGTTGAATCTATACCCCTCACATGACTAGAAATAATATTTACAAATTCATATTTAACCATCTCATTTGCCACTATGGTATCCCTTCTAATATTATATCTAATAATGGAGGATCATTTAAGAACAAGGATTTTGAAAATCTATGTACTAAATATAAGATCAAACAACATTTATCCACAACATATTGCCCTCAAGGTAATAGCCAGGTAGAAGTATAAAACTAAACCATTGTCAACATCCTTAAAAATATTGTCAATGATACAAGTCATGATTGGCACCTTTATATATTCTATGCCCTCTAGGCATATCGTACCAATCATCAAACTCCAATAGGAGCCATTCTATTCTCACTTTTTTATGTCACTAAATCCATTCTTCTTATTGAGGTTGAGTTACCTTCATTATGCATCTCCTTGAAGCATGTCTTCAATGATGATGATTATGAAGTAGCTTACCTACAAGAGCTAGAGTTACTTGATGAGAGACACATAGACATAGTGAACAACCTTCAATCATATTAGAATTGAATTCATGGCCACTATAATTGGCACATGAAACATAGATAATTCAAGCTTTGTGATATTATACTTAAAGAGAACCAAAAGAATACCACAACTAAGAAGAAGTATAAAGGTAATCTCAAACCCAACTAGGTACGTCCTTTCATCATTATTGTAAACTATGGTGCTAGAGAATATAGGATCACCACACCATATGGGAATGAACTTGATGAGTAGATGAACATTATACACATCAAGTGTTACTTCACTTGAGTGATGTGGTTTATTATTTATAAGGATAGTTTCAATTTGTACCATATTATCAACATTCTTCTTTGTACCATAATATTCTACCCTTCTACCATCCTATCACCATTTCGTTCTACCATACCATTCCTATTCAACCAACATGTTTTGATCCTACCTACCAAACCTATTTGACCTTGGTTCATACATTGGTTCAATTTTTAGCACAAAGATTCAGATTAGTTTTAGTAGTTATTTCAAGTATTTTAGATAGAGATTGTATTTTAGAGCAGTATGATAGAAGTTTTGATAGTTATATCCTTAGTTTCATTTTTTGTTCTATATCTTTTTTGTTTGTGTGGGCCTAATTATAACCTCCTCTCAAATTAGTGTCTCACAAGTCTTGCTACTAATGATAAATACCTATGGACAAATTAGTATCATTGATCTAAGCTAGTGTATCATATTTATAACTACTTATGGGCAAACTAGGGACAATATTTGTTTATTGTGCCTTGACATACCAACTTACCATTATTATGTTTTATTGTGCCATTATGCCAATTGTGCCTATTTTGTTTGAATTAGTTGTTACACTAGTCAGATTCCTCCATTATAAGGTGGAACTACTATGACTTGAGGCTATTTTAAGACTATGTGGGTTATGCTCAATACTTGGGGAGGTTAGCTCAGTTCCCCTTGTCCATATTCTCTCACTATTTAATGAGCAACCATTCATGTTTTCTATGCTCTTTCCATCTTTTGAGCTTGCACCATTTTAGTATCTCATCATTCTCAATCAAGTTGAGATACTCCAAAAATTCCAAAAACATTTGAAAATTGATTTATAAAAACCAAAAACATTGATCACTTCTTTATCTTAAGGATTCTGAGAACCCTCACTAAGTCACAATATATCACTTGTTCCTTAGTTTCCCCATCCTTTTTGGCCTTGTCCCATGCTCTCACCATTTTAAAATATCATTCATGTATTATTCTATCACATCCATCATGTTTCTTTCTTACAATTTTTCTTCTATCCCATTTTTTAGGAGAACTACATTCAACCTAAAAATTTTGTTGGATATTACATCCAAGGAACTATGTGGGTAGCATCCACTTACCTAGTGCTATTGAAGATAGCTTGGACACCCCCTTCCTTCTCTTATATTTCTCCATTTTGCTTGTTTGTTAAGCTATCACCTATTTTTTAGGGGCATTGTTTACCATTTTATTTGTGTGGTTTTATTTTTACTAATAATATGACTAATCATTGTTTATTTTTATGTTTTACTTGTTGTGTTTGTATTTGTGCCTATTTATTTTATTTTAGTACTATTGCCTTGATTTAGTCTACATATATTCATTGGATGATTCCTTATGTATTTATTCTTAAATCCATCCATATTCATACATCAAAATTATCATCATAGTTTTTATCATTGGTGCATTATTTTCCATTAAGTATTGGATCAAGAGTCAGTCCTTATGCATATTTTTGCCAAGTCATTATGGTATTCTATCATGATGCCTACCAACATGTGCTGAAACAAAAATCAGCTTTGAAAAGTCTACACAATAATGCAACAATGATACTCCTTAGCACTATTACCAATAACATTTTTGACCTGATCTAAATCATATCCCAAATAGAGTAGTTAAACAATGAAATAATTTTCCTCTTTTCTAGTTTGGATGATCATCTCCCTACTAGCAAGTTGCCTAATTTAGCTTTATCCTCTATATCAATTTGCCATCATCATATTTACCATCATCTTATCATATCATGTTTACCACTATTAGGGTTTAATGATTATAACCACCTTTGGGAAAATAATTACACACTGTCCCACTTGCATTTTTGGTGATTATATATGCCTTTGGGCAAATCATCTTGTTTCCACCAATTTGAGATTTAATGATTATAACCACTTGTGGGAAAATCATTCACTTTCTTCCACCCACCTGGGGCCTATTTTCCATAATCGAGGTCTAATGATTATAACCACCTATGGGAAAATCATTGTATATCATCCTACATGTATATTTCATACTATGTTTTCCACTATAAAGGTACAATTCTTATAAACATCTTTGGGCAAACCATTATACACCATCCCACTTGCATTCTCAATGATTTTGACCACCTTTGGGCAAATCATTATGTTCCCATCTATTTGGTCCACTCATTTCCTTCTTTTAAGGGACTATTTATTGACCCCTTTACCAATCACTCCCTTAAGGGGCCCCACTACAGTTCATCTAATGTCATTAAAGTCATAAGATTACAAAGCCTTTCATTCTTTGAGAAGATGTTATTGTGATTATAGTTTGTAATGCCTTCCCAAATAGGGGTAAACTATAGACACCTAAAATTGGCCACCAATGGATTCATACCCAAATTTAGATTAATTCTTACTAACCTTTGTATATCTAGCCTAATAATTTCTAAATGTCTAACATTTGGATTCATAACATTCAATTTGGCCTATAAATCAATTAAATGACACAAACACACACATTAATTAAATCAAATCTTATAAAATGTTGAAATTCCTAAAAATAACTAATTAACATGAAAAACCTAATCAAATGCCTAAATTGAATTAGTCCTTGAGCAATTAAATGAATTATTAAAAAGTAAATTCAAAAATCAAAGAATATCCTAGGTTTTCATCATTAGCTTTTGTGAGTTGTCCAAAATCCAAAATATCTCAAGCACACCTATTCCATGTTAATCATGAGGTTTGGACACCTTTTATCTCTACTAGGGTTTATTAAGAAAACTAAGGTAAGGTTTAAACTGATTCCAAGTCTTTTTATAAACCTATAAATACAATAATTTGCCTCTCCATTTTGAGAGCTTAGACATAGTAATGTTATAATGCAGGATTTGGTACATGAGTTAAAGATATAGAGTTATAATGCCAAAATTCTAATCCAAGCCACTTTGAGCATACATCAAGCTAAATCCAAGCCAACCATGGTAACAAGAGGAGAATAAACCACACAACTCCATTTTCTAAAGACTTCTTGAGCACAAGCTGAGTAATCCAAATAAATAAATCTCTTGGAGCATTCAAGGAATTGGTAAGGAATTGTGTAAGTTATTTCCATTTTTAGTTGTGCTTTGATAATTAGTTTTCTTCACCATTCTCCTCCCTTTTATTTATGAAAGATAGTGTTATGCATGTTAGTGTGTTTGTTTTCATCTTGATTTCTTTTCATTTTGAAGCTAACATATGATCTCACTACCCTTATTAGATTCCTTGATCAAAACACTTATAAAACTCATCAATCTCAACAATCACAAACACAACAAGCAAAAAGAATATAAAATAGAGATATATGGGCCAAGGGCCAATAATGAGGACATGCTAAAATATCTTAAATAACATGTTTATGCTTGAAGAATGTCATAAAGAAGGGACATGTTCAAATGTTTCACATGCATAGGGCCAAGGGCCAAAACAAGGACATGTTCAAATGTCACACAAAACACACAATATCTCATAGAGATACATCATTTGATAATTTAAAACAAGGTCTAAGGACTAACACAATATAAATTCAAAATTTTAATCTACTATGTAAAAGTAAACAGCATCAATAGAACGTAGAACTAGCAAGGGTAGTCTAAGTTATGCATATTTCATGTGATCATATCCTATAAAATAACATATTCATGTACACTATGTAAGATATAAATGTTATAAAAACATATGTAAACAATTGAAATCTCAACATTATCAGGGTTAAAATATGATAACACCTACATACTATCACCTACGAATAATATGCCCCTAACTTAGCAAAGCCAATGGATAGAGGGCAGCCTAACTTAATAATTTGTGGAAATATTTATATGTCCTACACAAAACTTCATAAACTATGAAATACATGTGTGATATATAAATAATATTTTATCTATCAATCATGATATATAACATATTGCAAATATGTCAACTAGATTGTTAATCATGTTTAGGTCTTAGTTTTGTATTTTTTGACAATTTTTTATTTTTTTCACATTTTTTGAGAATATATGGTTTTTCATATTTTTTTAATATGTAAAACAACAATAGCATATATTAGAATGAAACCAAGGCATTTGAAAATAGAATAAAATAGATAAATCTAGATAGTTCATGTTTTATTCTTTTATAAAATTAGGTGTTTAATTCCTAAGTAATAAAGATCTAGAATAGGGAGATAATTCTAGTTTTATGTAGTGAAATACAAGTTTTTTCCAATTTGATCAACTTAATTTACATAGGGGAAATAAGATAATGAAATATTAACTTAGCTTATTCTAGGCTAAAATGAATGATGCAAAGTCTGGAAATTACTATGTAGGGATGGCAAACTATCAAAAATAGGAACTAGAACTCTATTTTTAGATTGGATAGGAGCACCAAACTCAGGACACCCTACTACTTGGTGTTGTAGTCACTTTCTAACACTATTATCCACTTCTAACATTTTTTTCCACTTTTGGTATTGTTATCTTGAGGCTAAAATATTTTTGGGTTCTATTTGTCTACTCATTACAACCCTACATACCAAATTTTAAGTCTTGTAAGTCAATAAAACTTGATTTAGGTATGTTTCAATATTTAGTACTAGTATTAGCCTACATACACTAAAAAAACAAAGTAAATCAAACTAAAAGGGGGGAAAATTAGGTTATGGGAAGAATGATCATACAATCAAGAACCCATGTTGTTTTGACTATTACCTATATTAACCCTCATGCCAAGGGTCTTAGATTTGATGTAGTTTTCCCTTAGGGAACATACAAAATCAATGTGTATGACTAATACAAGAATGAATTTCACCTAGGCCCTTCTTTAATTAAGCATGAAAAATCTATGTGTGATGCAGAGAAGCTAAGATATATTATTGATTGATTTTATTAAGTCTAATGTGCCAAAATAGTAAGTGTTAGATATAAAATGCCTTGTGTAGTCCTTTATATAAGAGATTCCTTATTTTGAATTTGGGATATTTTATTGCATTTGGCCAAAATTGGGAAACTTAGGCATGAAGAAAATAAAAGGGGTAAGACTCATCTTATGGAAGAAGCTGACTCTTGGGGACAAAATTAGACTTAGACAACAACACCATAAACTAGACACCCTAAGTTTTAGTAATGTAGTTATATTTAAGTGTTATCATCCAAGGGGTGTGGGACCTAAGGGGATGGGTTTGGGTATAAAATAAGTGCTTGGATCTAAAAGGGTTAAGTATAAAAAGCTATGGATGACTAGGAATAAGCAAAAAGATGTTTAGAGAATCTAGAAAGACCAAGACAAATCAGATAAAAGGACATGGTTAGATGTGAATAAAAAATCATATTCTCCACTCAGAATCTCTGGTAAAAGGAATGTGAAAAGACATAATATGTATATTTTCTTGACCAATTTAGGGTGTATACATTTTCCCCCCTTTTAATATAGCGATGCAATGAAATGAAGTACTAGAGTAAAAGAAAGAAATAAGATGCATACCTAAACTTACCTATGTGAAGATAAGTGTACTAAATAAAGGTCCAACTTCCTAGTTAGGGAAGTGGATGAAAAGATGAAATAATACTTGAAAAAATAAGGAATCCCTATAATAGATGCCCTTGTACTAAATTTGAATAGTGTCTAGAGAAAGAAGGAATCTCTATAATAGATGCCCTATGTATAGAATCTGAATAATTTGAACTAGATTTGAGAAGTGCTTAGAGGTCCAAAACCAAATTTTGTCCTCTATCCCACACAAAATCTTGGGTCTAAGTCTAATTAATACTATGGACCAATCACTATAGATGATTTAATGGAGTGAAAGGTTGATTGATTGAATAAGTTAGGTTGCTTGGATGTTTTAAACAAGTGTTGATTGGTCGAAACCAATTTATATGCCTAGGTATTAGAAATGTGTGTGAATTCCATATTAGATAGATGACTTAGTGAAAGATTAGATATTGTGTGATGCTGAAGGTGTCATCATTACAATTTTGAGGGTCAAAAAGGTTTGTAAAA
Organism: Torreya grandis; assembly: GCA_037957365.1. Classification (NCBI taxonomy): domain Eukaryota; kingdom Viridiplantae; phylum Streptophyta; class Pinopsida; order Cupressales; family Taxaceae; genus Torreya; species Torreya grandis. The sequence goes on along the minus strand of JARHVA010000885.1, from coordinate 1,597,375 downwards.
TGGAGCTATGATACTCTAGTTATGAGGAAAATTGTGTTTTGCTTTTGAATATAATAGTTGGTTGATATAGGAATTTGGATTGACTTTGAGTTCATTTATATAATGACAAGTTTGAGATATTAGAGCTTTAGAGTTCAATATGCTAAGGAGATGAGAACATTATTCAACACATTTTGAGTAGTTGATAACCTAGATTGAGATTGGTAGGGAGATTAGCCTGGTGAGTAAGTTGGTCATTTGATTCTTGCTTGTTTGAAAGCCTTTTTTAGTCATTTTTGAGCAATTTTGAGTGGTTTAAAATATGCTTGACTAATTTCATCACTCCTATCCTAGAGGGAGCACTAATATCCAAGGTTCAGCACTATTGTCTAGGTTTTGGCAGTATTGTCTAGCGCTAGTGTCCTTTTACAGTGCTAATGTCCACTATCGATGACTTTTAGAGTTTCTAATTTGTTATTTATTATTGTAAGTTTGGTTTTTTACTTAGCATGGTTACCTGATGTAATTGCTACTTTTTGGTGTGTGTTTTAGGGAAAGGTGCAGATGAGAGAGTTCTATAAAGGATAGGTTATGAAGACATAAAGGATGTTGCCATTGTTGGTTGATGAGCGTGATGTGATGGATAGGGCTATATTGGGTCATGTATGTGACCTAGGTACTATATAGTGGGATAGGTATCTGATTACCACCTTATGTGAGAGGTTGAATACTGATACTTATAGATTTTAGCTTCTTACTGGGGAGATTACTATTACTTTTGAAGATGTATATAAAATTTTGCATTGGCCAATTAGTGGGCAGCATGTGAATTACAAGATGATATGGGTATAGATGCCATTGATCGAGCATCTAGATACTTTAATGGGGTGCCTATAGGAGTACATCATCAAGGTAGTGAGAGTGATGTGTTTTTGATAGTGATTATGTAGTTGAGTGTTTTTCACTTGTAGAAATGGTTAGTTATTTTATTGGCCTCATTTATTGTAGTGGATGGTAATGGAGTGTTTATTACCTATAAGATGCATAGGGTGGTTCACAGTATTGAGATGTATTATACAGTGTTCTTGTGGGGTAGGATTCCCACTTGTATAGAGATTTGTATAGATTTACTTAGGAAGTATTTAATGATGGTGTGAGTGTAGCTACATTGTTACATTACTAGGCATATGAGCACATAATAGTTGTGTGACCTATTGGGTTATCAAGGGTGAGCTAGGCATATCCATAGTCATTTAGTGAGTAGGACAAGTGAGTTAGCTATTAGATCCCATGGAATAGACCACTATAGGAAGGTTCTAGATAGGTTTATGGCCCAAGATATCATATGGAGGCCCTATAGAGGATTCTTTGGATGGCCTAAGGATGAAAAATAACTATGGTATATTAGGTTCAATTGTTGGTTACATGATCATTGGCTTGGAGTTTATGAGAACTTTTAGTATGAGTGTGTGATAAGGTATTTTGGAGTTTGATATGATGTTCCTCCTACACCATGGTTATGGTTGAGGAGTACATGGGCACTAGCAAGAGTAAGGGCTTGTGTGAGACCTATTGAGGCTGAATTGGCACCTTTACCTTTGGATGCACAAGATGTTGTTATAAATGTTCCTAATGTGGATGATATGGGATGTACCAAGGTATATACTACATGGCGGACCAGGGAGTGGTAGGATCCATTTTACCCCATGGATAGAGTATATGTTCCTGCATATGAGGATCTTGAGCCAATCTAGATGATGGGAGGTAATCAATAATTATATTTCAATTGCTTCTACGTTTGTGCTTGAGTTTGTATTTTGAAAGTACACATCTAATGTAGTTGTGTCCTTCTTATGTGTGCAAGTTGAGTGGGAGGCGTATAGGGTGAGGCACCTACTGGGGTTAGTGGTGGGGATGATGTGTTATGGGAGACTATCATTGAGTCTACATTATGTGAGATTACACAACATGTTCCTAATGATATTATGGAAGAGGGTTTGATAGAAAGAGTGACCATTACAACTAGTGTGTATGCTCATTTATTTGACCAAGCTAATATAGCTACAACCGCATATGTTAATTCAATGAGAGAAAGAGATGAGCTAAGTGCTGAGCAAGATAGGCATAAGATGCCTCCCCCTAATTTTAGATTAGTAAGTTCAAATATTGTGGATGATTACATGGATCTTCAACAATGACATTCAAACTTGTGTGAGGCATATGGTCATTTGTTAAAGTGAGACAATTAGTGTAAGAGGCATTCAAGAACTCAAGGAGGTGCAGGATCATCGAGTGTGAGATAGGATTATGGGATTAGCATGGGAGGAGAGAGTGATACTGAGAGAGAGGGCATGACCCCTATTCATGATTAATTTTACTTTGTCATGATGTATATGTTTTGAAAAAATCATGTTATATATATATATATAGATGTTGGTTTGATTTTGAACTCATTTGTAATCATGTTATGGATTATGGATGATGTACATGGATTGTAAGTGATTTATTTTGGAAATGGTTGATCTAGTATTGATTTTGATTGTCAATTTTTTTTGGTAAATTGGTACTTTGGATATGTGATTTGATGTTTTTTATATGTTTAAATGTGATGTTTTGATAAATACGATGTTAGACTTATTGATTTTGAATTATAATCGTATGTAAGCAAAAAAAAATAGTAATTGACCAACTTATTTGGATGAATTTGATTTGGTTTTTGAGATTGATAAAGTAATTGGAGAAGCTTAATTTGGTAATATATTTACCTAGATAGGCTAGTTTGAGATTGATGACTTGTTCAAAGGAGTAGATTGGGTTTTATATTGGTAAATTGTTTGGATAAGTTGCATTGGTAAGATTTGGATTTTGATAGGTTGGTATTTGGATAGGATAGTCTAGTTTTGGTTAGGAATGGTTATCTGGAATCAAGAATGTTAGTTTTTAGTATGTGGGGATGTAATATAGCATGATGTGCATATTACTTCCCTAAGAGTTGCTCAAGAATTCAAAGGTTAGCTAGACCTTTGGCTCCATCATTGCCCTACTAAGTGAAACTATGAACTGATGCTAAACTTAATGTATATTGTATCACACTATGTTATATCACTATCTAATCCCTATCAACCACATTAACAAGTGCCCATACTGCTTGTGCTATGTAAGAATGATATTTGTAGTTGATATTATCTACTATGAAGAAGGCTCATCTATCTATAATCAAATACCCTGTGGCCTTTGTTGTGATGTATATGAATGTGCAATATGTTGAGGTGCAGGTAAAACCTATGTTGAGGGCTCATTTAATCTTAACTATAATGGGTTGTTACATGATATAGGACCCTAAAAACTTAGCTATAATGAATCTCTATGGAACAGTACTTTGTAATGTGGGTTCAACTAATCTTAATCATAGTGGATTGCTACATGAGATAGGACCCTGAAAACTTGGATGTAATGGATAGTTCTCTAGAGTAGTACTCTATTGTGGTGATTGTGACTCTACTAGATATTTATATGGAATTGCACTATGTATACCATGGACTACACTACTATATATGGGTTAATTTTGTTTTACTAGTTTCCAAACTTTCTAAATAGTTGGAATAGGAGATATCCTATGAGATTCTATCCTAAAACCTGCATTGTGCTCATGATTAGTGACCAATGATTCCTATAAACGAATGTCTTGGGATGAATTAATCATGGAGGAATGAGGTCTAGGGTTCCATAATGGAGGATATCTCTATGCTCCTAATGTGAATGTGATAATGCCCTAATTAATGCATTTATTAATGCAATCTTTAAGTCCATAACAATTATCATCAATGTGTCCATAGATATGATGATAATTATAAAAGGGTTAATGTGGTCATCTGTGTAAGAGATGCAGATATCATCGGTGAATAGAAGGTAATATGATTAACCTCCTACCTAGTAATGATGATAATATGATAGATGGGTTATCCCGCTCTGAATCAAACTATAGTGGTGTTTTACTATTATTCTCTATAGTGTATATTGTAGGTTATGTTTTGAAAACTTACTCTTTGTTCTTGATTGGTTACTTTTTTTTTGTGGTCTCCTATATTGCCTAGGACATGGTGGGTGTTGAGTGGTAAGAACTATATCTAAAGATGTTGTTGTAAAGTCTAAAGTGATCTGATCAATTGAATATACCTCAATTAATCCCAATTACTTTTCCAAATCTAGAACTATGAAACACAAGTGTCTAAAATAAGCCTCTATTTGATATAGTAGATGTTCAAGGAGAGGTTGGCAAAGGCCCTTGATAAAGATATGTTGAATCTCTAGATCTGCTAGTTTGTATATCAAGGTTAATAAATGAGCTTTGAATCTTAAGATATACTCACTAACTAGGTCCAAATAATTATGATGTAGTGTGGCAAGTTTCTCATATGTAACATGAGGGTTCATGTTGATAATGCAGTTCCTAAGAAATGCCTCCTCTAAGTCATCATATGTGTGCAATGAACTAATAAGGAGTAGATGAAAGAACCAATTATGTGCTTCCCCCACTAATGTCTACTGAAACAATTTGAGTTAGATCAAAGGACTTGTATGAGGTGGCAAATCCTTCTGAAAGGCCTAAAGATGTATGAATGGATCTCCAGTTCCATCAAAGTGAGGTAATGATGGTGTTTGGAAATGCTTAGGCAATGCAAATTTTATGAATGTCTTTAGAACAAGGTTACCATGTATATCATTAGAATCCATCAAAGATTTATAAGCTTTGTTTTTCAAGGTAAGGAGATGTACTTGGTGTTGTATTTCACCAATTGCATGCATTAAAGATATGATCTCCTGAGATGGTACATTAGTATCTTGAAGTGGTTCATTTAATCGTTGAATTTGATTATTAATTTTAACCATGGGAATGTTACATTTAGCAATTGAATCATAAAAAGTGAGTGTGATCACTTAAACCATAAGAGTAATGGTAGCTTAGACCTAATCAGAGGGATGTGGGCTACCATTCTCTTTAGGTGAGGAGTGAGAACTGGGTTCTACTGTAGTGAGGGGTGGCTTGGGAAATTCATTGGTATCTTTATGTTTTATTGAATCACATTCTAATTTAGTAAAAGATGTGCTACTAACACTAACATGTGTATTATTTGACATAAAACATGAACAATAGTGGGATCAATATTTTGACATATATTAGATTTGAGAGGAGTGAGAGAAGGGTTAGAATCATGAGATGCATTTTCTTCTTCACTATATGTATAGTAGTTATCATTATCTCATGCATTGTTATAATCTACATTTTATTCATTTTAAATAGAAGAATTTGAATTATCATTTCTATATTCACTTTCATTCTCATATTCATTTGCATGTTCACTATCATATTCATTATCACTTCCATCATTGTTAGGGAGAGGTGTAAGAGAAAGAGTTAATTTATTTCTAATATGTAATAAGTTATCATTGGAATTTGGAATATCATGTGTATTTATGCTATCCATGGATGGAGTATATGCATTTTCTTCATTTTCAACATGAGAAGTGAAAGTAGAAGAGTTATCATGTGAACACTCTTTTGAAAGAGTAGAGTTAGGAACACCTAATGCATCATTTAAACTATGCTTTAGTAATTTTATTCTATTGCATATATATTTTTTATATTTTAAACATAGTAGTAGCAAAAGGTAAAGAGAGATTAGGTTAACATGGAAGCAAATCATCACCAATAAGAGGTTCACTTGGAAGTGCATGATTAATTTGTGCATTTGGTGCATTGTGCCTAAGAGAATGAGGTGAGAATTATCTTTCCCATTTATCAAAATTATTTTTATTAGAAGGAATAAAAGAGATGGGTTTAAGATTATAATATTCATCTATTTATGATTCACCCTCATCATTATGTATATCATCATATCTTTCATTACAATAAATAGTCATTATCTTCACTATAAATGAAATCATTTTATATAGTTTTAGCTAATGTGCAATTTTTTGAATTTGTCCAATCATTGTCATAATTGTAAGAAATTTTGAAAATTTTATCTAGGGATGAGAAGAAGGAATTGCCTTTGTGGCCATTTTATCACCAAAGAGAATTTTGAAAAGTACTATGAAGCAAATAAATGCACAAAGAACTATTAACATTGAATTTTGAAAATTACGTTTGATAACCCAAATAATTTGTAATAAATTCAAATTACTTTTCTAAAAATTGTAAGCGAGGGAAATTTGAGGTTTTAGGACCTAGTTGGAAGTCTAGGGTTCTTAGTTACAGTTTTATAATTTTTAAAATTTATGCAATAATTTTAAATTCTAAAAATTGTTGGAAATAGGATAAATGCACAAAAATTTATACAAAATTTAGAATTTTAGAAATTTAAATTTTTACAAAATAAACTACTAAATTTGAAATAATTTTTGACAAGGTAATTGATTTGAAAAAATTCCAAAATAGTTTTCTAAAATTAGCAAGGAGACAAGGCTTGTTGTTTGATGATCTAGTTTTGAAATCTAGAGTTTTAAATGAATTATTTTCAAATTGTAGTGCAATACTTTGAAAATTTTAGACAAAATTTGTATAATTTTGCTTGAAATTTTTATGAAAAATCAGAAAATATTTCTAAAATTAGCAATATATTTTTCCTAGTGTTTGTATGAAAAAAGGACCTAGTATGTAAAAACTAGGGTTTGAATAAAATATGTGATAATTTTAAATTAATTGGTATATTTATAGTTTTTAAATTCAATAAAAATAAATAAATTATGGTAAAAAATTATAAATAATTAGCCCTAGGGTTTCTAGGGTTTTTGTGAAATTTTTTGAAGTAAGTCAGGTTCACAAAATGTTTTAATCTTTTAGGAAATTAGGTGTTTAATTATTAAGTAATAAATGTCTAAAATAGGGAGATAATTCTAGTTTTAAGTAGTGAAATATAGGTTTTTTCCAATTTGATAAACTTAATTCACATACGAGAAAGAAGACAAAGAAATATTAAGTTATCTTATTTTGGGCTAAAATAGATGATGTAAAGTCTAGAAATTATTGTGCAGGGATGGTAGACTATCACAAACAGGACCCAAAAACTCTATTTTTGGATTGAATAGGAGTGTCAAACTCAGGACACCCTACTAGTTCATGTTGTAGTCCACTATTTGACATTGTTATCCACTTTTGATGTTGTTGTCAACTTTTGTTGTTATTGTGTTGAGGCTAAAATCTTTTTGGGTTCTGTTCATTTACTCAGTACAACCCTGTATACCAAATTTTAGGTCCTAGAAGTCATTGGATATTGTTGTAGTTCTATTCAATATTTAGTACCTATATTAGCATACATATATTGAAATAACAAAGGAAATCAAATCACAAGGGAGGAAAAATTGGGTTGTGGGAAGAATGATTACACAATCAAGAACCCATGTTGTTCTTATTACTACCTATATTAACCCTCATACTAAGGGTCTTAGATTTGATGTAGTTATCCCTTAGGTAACATGATAATCAAAGCACATGATTGATGCACGAATGAATTTCACGTAGGCCCTTCCTTAATCAAGCATACAAAATCTATGAGTGATGTAGAAAAGTTAAGCTATACTATTGATAGATTTTATTAAGTCTAATGTACCAAAATAGTAAGTGTTAGATATAAAATGACTTGTGTAGTCCTTTATATAAGAGACTCATTATTTTAAATTTGGGAGTTTTTATTGCATTTGGATGACATTTGGGAAACTTAGACATGAAGCAAATAAAAGGGGTAAGACTCATCTTATGGAAGAAGCTGACTCTTGGGGCCAAAATTAAACTTGTACAATAGCATCGAAAACTAGACACCTTAGGTTTTAGTAATGTAGTCCTATTTAGGTGTTATTTTTTAGGGGGTGTGAGACTTGGGGGGTGGCTCTGGGTCTAAAAGAGGTGCCTAGGTCTGAAATGGTTAAGTCTAGAAAGTTATGGATGATTGGGAATAAACAAATAGATGTTTAGGAAATCTAGAAAAACCAAGACAAATCAAATAAAAGGCCCTGGCTAGATGTGAATAAAAAATCATATTCTTCAGTCAGAGTCTCTTGTGAAAGGACTATAAAAATACATAATATGTGTGTTTGCTTAACCAATTTAGGGTGTATATAGTTCACATAAGTGTCAATGAAAGAGATTTACTAGCAATAATTAATGACTCAATAGAAGGAATTTTCCCTTATTGGATGTGACTTATTACTAATATAAATCCATAGGAGATTGAAATATTTATGTAAACAACTATTTTTACATGCTCATTTCATCAAATATATACTTGTCAAAAGATGTCACATGTATGAATAATACAGCTTGAAAAAGAGAGATTTTACATGAAAAACTTGAAATTATATATTAATATTACATGAATAATCTTTAAATTGACATAATTAGAGCTCTATGTTCTAGGTAAAAAGAGGAAAATGACAAGATCAACCATTGGGATAGTAATGGTTAACATTTATGTCTTATTCTGGTTGATTATGTCATGTAGGAAAAATGATAAACTTTTTGTTAAATGTGTGCAAGCAGAGAAATAAATGGTACTTTTTAGCATGTTTGATCATTATTCTAAGGTTGTATAGATCTAGAAAGTAAAGTAGAAAGGAATGAGGCCAAGAATTAAATCTAAACTTGGGGCATATAAGAATGGATCAAATTCTTAGAAAGGCAAACAAATGAAAGAAGAGGATGTTGTAAATTAGAAGCTCGACACAATCATATTTTTATTTTTTTGAATGTGTTTAAATGTTTTTTTAATTTTTTTTGAAAATACAACTAGTTTTCCAATTATTTCAAGATGATAAAATAATTTTTAAGGAGTAGTAATTAAATGACCTTTGATGAGTAATCATTGCTTGTTTTAATATTATCTTAAGACATGGTTTGCTTTGTTTGCCCTTGCTTAATTATTTGTTCATCTATGAAATTTTAACTATGGAACTTTCATGTCTAAATGTGATATAATCATGATCCTTTCCCAACATTTTCCCCCATTGATCTCATCCATGATCTTTCCAATTTTTCATTATACCAATGTAGGATAAACATGAAATATGATGAAATGTGTTTTTGATTCAAGTGTAACAAGTAGCTCAATGGATCTCATGTAGCATTGATTCCCTATAATATGACCCAAATTTTGGAAATAATATCCAAGATATTGGAGAAGTGTCATGCTACAGATATTAGCATCATAAAATAATGCACTTGCAACATTGGTACATTTCTTATTATAATAAGGGGGTTGAGAAACAAAGGTTCAATATATGAAGAATTTTTGTTACTAACTTATTTTGTATTTCCATTGCTATATTTTTATTTACTTTTATATTCCTTTAGTAAATTTTTTTTAATATATTTTCTATTGACCTACTTTTTAAAAGAGTCTCTCCTTGTGTCTGCTTGTGTTGTTCAATGTGTAATTATGCATTCCCTAATTCTTGATTTTATAATTGTTCACTTAATAAAAATTTAATGTGTAATGTGTCAATTTCTAATTGTATGATCATATTTTAATCCTTAGTGATCAAATTTATATCATTACAATCTATATGCATGTCAAGAGGTTGTTTAGTTTTTTAATGTTTTTGATGTGTAGTAATTTTCGTAGCATTATCTTAATAAACTAATGGAGAAATAGGTGTAAATAATGTATGAGATAAATATTCATCAAAAGGACTAAAATCCAATTTTTTAATTTGATCATCTATCATATCAACTATGTTTGTCTCATCCTCATCACTATCATACTAATTTAAGACATATCCATCTTACACTTCTAAATATACCACTAGAGGGATAGAGAGTATAGTCTCTTATTGATTTTGTTTACTTTTCTCTTCTTTTTTAATGTAATTTCATTTTAATCATGACCCAATTTTATTCATATATTTGATTTCTCATGTTTATTCATACATAATTATTCTTGATTTATGTGCTTGTTGGTATTAATAGATTTGCCAATTTCATAAGTGAATTTTTTATCATGTGGATAGATTTGGAAAGTAAGATAAATGTATAGATCATATAATTATGATTGATATGGTTAAACCCTATAATATCAAAAAGGGGAATCATTATCAAGAAACTCATAAGATTATCCTTAACTCATAAGAGTATCCTTCATGCATAAAATTTCAAACATTTGTGTAATGTAGATGGTATTGTTGACATCATGAGTATACAAGGTCTCTTTAATAATAAATTTTAAGTCAATTTATTATATATAACATGGAATCAATTAGGTATCATTTTTGGCCCCAATGTTATGTCTAAGGTGATCAAACCAATAACTGGGTTTGAAGAACCATCAATTCCTTTGATAGTTTGATTTATTTGTTGAATATTACTAATGTTAATATCCAAATTATTTTAAGAATGTACTACTAAAAATTTTCATTCCAAATCCAATGTCAATCAATACTCTTTTAATACCTTTTTTATGTGTTCTTACCTAGGTGTACAATGGTATATTTTACATGATTATATATTGGGTTGGAAACTATTCATTATCAAAAGTGATTCTTGTGTTCGTATCTTTAAAAGTATTTATAATTGAAGAAAAAGTAGTGGGTTATGTGTCACTTATAATAACATTGTCCCTTAATGCATCATAAATAATATCCTTATAGATTAATGAGGTCTTTAATAAGTGCAAAATTGAAATTTTGGCAGGAGTATTCTTTAATTGATAAATAATATCATATACTTTGGATTGATTTTTGTTTTGTGTGGGAGGAGGAGGGGTTTTATGAGGAACATATTGACTACTTCTCTGATGTGGCTTCTTACCTCATCGATTATTAATAGCATGGACTGTACTACCCAATATAAGTCATGGGCAAATAATGGGAGTGGGATGATAACTATTAGAACCTTGGAGTCTAGACAATGAAATTAAATGTGTTATAGATGTACTTTGTCATCTAGTTTTTATTTATAACGTTTCTATTTAAATATTATAACAATGAAAATCTAGTGGAATTTTGGATTACCTTTGTGCAAGATATATAGGATTAGAAAAATACAAATCATCTTGTTCATAGGTTATGTTTGATTTAACAAAATTTTCCATTGAGGATGATTTATTCTTATCAATAATACCATATACTTTGGATTGATTTTCTTATTGTGTTTGGATTTTCTTTGATCCAGATATATAGCATTGAAAACATATAAATCTTCTTATTTATAGGTATGTTTGATTTAACAAAATTTTACATTGAATATGATTTCATTTTATCTTTTGTAACCATATGAATTTAAGTAAAACAACAACAACAAAATAAAATAGACTAAATAAAATGTGAAACCCTAGAAGGTTGAAACTCTAATAAATTATTAGGTTTTGACAAAGTGTTAGGTTATTTATTTGTAATAACATAAATAGCATTCAAATATAATCCAATTTGAGGGGGAAACCTCCAATAATTAGAATAAATGAGGAAAAGAATGCAATATTGAAACTTCTAATGATTATGGAGATCCATGCTCCACCATATGTATATCCATAATTGGGAAGAATCACACCCATAATAGGGAAGGGTCACACCCATTCATTCTAATTATGTCAGCCAAACTATTAAGAATTAATAAATGAAAGATAAAGGTTATGATATCCATTTCATAACCCTAGTACTAATAAGGTTAGGGTTGTAACATGACCTTCCCCTTCATAGAATCATTTCCCTCAATGCTTAGTAAATCAGGATGTTATTGCATGAATTTTTCATCCTCCCATGTTGTATCTTTAGTGGGAAAATTCTTCCATTTGATGAGAAATTCAAAAATGGCTTGATTACATAATTTATTTAGTCGTATCTATATAAAAATCATACGTACCATAATGAACTTCCCTTCATCTAACTCAGGCAACTTGGATTGGATTGAAAGTTTGGAACCAATTAATTTCTTCAAGCATGAAACATGAAAGATAGGATGAATTTTGGAATAAGGTGGAAGTTCTAACTTATAAGTTACACTTTCAATCTAGTGCATAAAATTGTAAGTCCCATAATTTTTTTGCGTGAGCTTAATGTTCTTATATTTTTAAAGTGACCTTTGTTTATATGTTTTCAAGCAAAGGGCCACCTAATCTCCTTCCTCAAATTTCCTCTCACTATGGTACTGTCAGCTTATTGTTTCATCCTATTTTGAGCCATAACTAAATTATCCTTAAGGAATTTAAGCACTTATTGTTGGTATTGAAGATGATCCTTGATTACATAGTCTTTGGAATGACCTTACAAATAATGTGTAGTATAAGGCAAGTGGTAGCCTTAGGGAGCCTCAAATGGTGTCATTTTTTTCACTGTGTGAAATGAAGTGTTATACCACCATTTTTCCTATGAAATCCACTCGGACCATTGTTATTTTGTTTCTAAGGCAAAACAATGTAGGTATCCTTCAAGACATTTATTCACAATTTTAGTTTGGCCATATAATTATGGATGATAAGATGAACTATGGGTAATTTTTGTGCCCCACATGGAAAAGAGTTCAATCTAAAATATGCTAGTGAAAATAGGATCACAATCACTCATAATTATTTTATTAATGCCATGGAGTTTTTATACATTTTTTATGAATAATTATGCCATGGTACTAGCTTGAAATGGATGAGAAAGCCCACAAAAATGTGTGTACATGATGAGTCGATCCATAACCACTAATATCACATCTATTTTATTCGATTTAGGTAGGAGTATAATTAATTCCATTGATATTTCTCCCCAACATTATACTAGAATTGATAATAATTGTAAGAGACTTGGGATCTTAATCACTTCTCCTTTATTTTGTTGACATATCAAACATTCTACCACAGATTTATGTGCATCCCCCTTACGGGCTTCCTAAACAAAATCCTTATTTATATGGTGATAAGTCTTTAAGAACCTAGAATGTCCTCTAATGGGTAAGTCATGCATTTGAGACAAGATACTATATTTCAATTGTAAATTTTTACACAAAAAGATTATGTCTTTGTACCATAATGAGTCTCCTTTCTAATCATACTTATCTAGAGAATATGTGTTCTCTATCAATTATTATATCAATTTCCTAGTTAGAGTGTCTTGTTGCCACTCTACCTGCACTGCTTCTACCCATTTAGGCTATAATAAATAAATAACATAAAGTTTTGCTACCTCTACTTCCTATTAAAAAAGTGAATTAGCTAAAATATTCTCCTTTCATTTTTGTAAATAATTTCAAATTCATAGCCTATCATCTTTGTGACCCATTTCTATTGCTCCTTTGAAGATAGTCATTACTCCAAAAAATACTTTAGACTCTCATGATCTATCTTAACTTTAAAGTTCCTTCCCATGAGATATTAGATCCACTATTTGAATACATGAATGATTTATAACATTTATTTCTCATATGTGGACCTTACCAAGTTCTTTTTTTATAATTATCAACTCTCAAATGCCAAGGGATGCCCTTCTTGCATTAATATTGCCATAATGCCATGCCCACAATCATCACATTCTACCACAAATGTCTTAGAGAAGTCTAGGGTATCTATAATAGGCATGGAAGTAAGAGCTTCTTTTAATTTTTGGAATTCTTGGGTGGCTCAGTCTGACCATGAAAATGAATTCTTATTCAATAATGTTGTTAAGGGTGATACTATGCAAGTATATTTACAAAAAAATATTATGTAGTAGCCTGTTGGACCCAAAAATCCTCTTAAACCTTTGATATTCTTAGGTTTTGGCTAATATTTGATATCTACAATCTTCTTAAGGTCCACTTTAACACTTTCATGTGATACCACATGTCCTAAGTACTCTACTTCCTTCACTCCAAATGCACATTTAAATTTTTTTTCATAAAGTTGATGGTATTTAAATTCCTTTAATATCTTTTCTACATGTTTAAAATATTATTCCAATGTTTTAATATAGTTTAATATGTCATTTAATAACACCAATACAAATTTATGAAGAATTTTGTGAAAAAATGAATTCATGAGGTTCTAAATAGTAGATGGAGCATTAGTGAGACCAAATGACATAACTAATAATTCATAGTGACCCTCATGTGTTCTGAATGCACTCTTATGTACATATTCCTCATTTAATTGAATTTTTTGATACCCTAAATGAAATATATCTTAGTAAATAAAACAACACCATTCACTTCATCTAATCATTCATCAATGACAAAAATAGGAAACTTATCTTTCATTGTGATCTTATTGAGTTCCCTATGATTTGGGCACATTATCCTTGACTCATCATTTTTTAACCATAACCAATGGAGATTAATAATCACTTTTAATAAGATGAACTATACCTGAGTCTAGCATTTCCTTCACTAATTTTTCAATTTATGACTTTTATTTATAGGGGTAGAGGTAAAGTCTAATGTTAAGAGGGATACTTCCTGGACTCAATTCAATTACATGATAATGATACTTTATTAGAGGTAGGCCCTTTTGTTCCTAAAATACTTTTTGATTTTATTGAATAATAATTTAAAAATTTAGTGGTTCCTAATTTTCTACATCATGTGCTTCCAAGAAATGTAGTTGTGCCACTGTGCCATAAGATCGTTTCTTGAGTAATTTCTCCATCTTATGAGAGCTAATAATTTATCTTGGTGGATATTTCATCCCATTAAGTGTGTGTTTTTTTCCATTTATAATAAAAACCCATCAATAAGTATTGAAAATTAAAAGGCACTATACCTAGTTGTTTAAGCCATTGCACTCCCAAAACTACATTTACTCCCTCAATCGGTATGGTAAACATTTTTGAATCTATCTGATAGTACCCCATTGAGGATTGATATGATGAAATTTACCCCCATAAGAGAGTTTTTTCCCATTGATAATAATTACTTGAAAATTGGATAATAGATACACAAATCAATTGAGCTTATTAGCTAATTTTCAGTCAATGAAGTTATGGGTACTCCCTGTATCAACTAAAATTATCACTTATTTCTTCTTAATATAACCCACCACTTTGAGTGTTTGTGGTGTGTTTATCCCATATAATGAATTTAGAGAGATATTAGGGCTTTCTTCCTCCTCATAATTTTAATATTCTTATTATATTGTTGGTTCCTTTATAACTAATTTTTCTTACTCCAAAATCTCATTCTCAATAATCATTAGTCTTTTTTCACCATTGGAACACTTATGTCCTCTAAACCAATTACTAACACAATGAAAACATAGGCCCTTTTCTCCTTTTTACACCTCCTATTTAGGAGATATATTTTTAATTTTCCTTATGTTAAAAGAGTTGACCATATTTCTTTCAACAATATTAGTCACATTTCTATCTCGCCATCTCGAAGTTTGACCTTGTGTGAATCTCTTGGTAGTAGAGTTTCGTTTCTCAATGTGTGGTGCTTGTTTAATTAATTTCCTAAATATACATGTTTCCAAAAAATTAACATCATTATTAATTCATTCATTTATCCCATTTATGTAAGACTACAATCTATGATTAGGTGTTGCTTCTGAAATTTGGATTACCAATCTTATTTGCTTTGCATTATATTCTGTTATGGATCCTATTTATTTCAAAAAAATTAGTTGGGTGAAATAAATTCCCTTACATGGTTTTTCATAATGGGATACTAATTCCTTATTAAATTCAACCCAACTAATCCCTTTCCTTTTCTTGTCACTCATCATCCACTAGTACCATTGATAATGTTCATATTCTAGATGTAGTGAGGCTCTATCAACATTTACATTCTTTGGTATATTGTGAAGCTTAAAATATCATTCCATGAGACTTATCCAAGAGGTTAAATACATACCATACAACTTTTATATTTCCATATTTTTTAGGTTTAATTTTGTCCCTTAGAACTATTGTCCTATGTTTTCTTTATTGTGACCTCTACGATGGTTTAGTTGTGTATGAGTGACTTTAGGATGTGTATTAATTAGGAAATTCAATTCAAACATTAGATATTATTTTTAAATGTCTAATCCATAATTCAATGATGTTTCAAATGATCCAAATAAATTATCCTCCATAAAATTGACCACTATTTCACATCCCTTAGGTATAATTCCTTCAATTTTAGATGGTGGATAATAAAGGGAATCAATAGGATTAGTGGTTGAATAAAAGGTATATGTTCCAAAATGCATGGCTATTTATTTAGTTTTGTTTTTATCTCTATGTTTATTCTCAATTATTGGAGAAAAGTATCCAGAGCTAGTGATAACAATAAACAGTTAAAACTTGTGTTGTATTAGGAGCATATGTTCCACTGTTGACCAACTTTGATCAATAAATTTTAGAATGTAATATGCCTCAAATATCAAAATAAAAAGAAAGGAGCCTAACTTAAATTTTATTATCTTTCTAAAAATATAAACAAATTAGAAAAAATCATAAAACTGTGGCATGTATATTTGTTTTATAAAAAATCATAAACATGCAATAAATCACTCAATAATTATCAACATATCCCAATTTTTTTCTTGTAAACTCCTTGGTTGATTTTTCAACTCCACTAAAAAATTTTAGAAAATTTCACCATGGTTTGAGAGATATAGCCAAAAAAACTCTTTACCAAAATCAATGCTTTGATACCACTTGTTAGGATATTTCTTTAAGTAACATAAATAACATTCAAATATAATTCATTTTGATGGATATATCTCCAATAATCAGAATAAATGAAGAAATGAATTCAATAATGAAACATTTGATGATTATGGAGATCCATTCTCCACCATATATATACCCATAATTGGGAAGGGTCACACCCATATTAGGGAAGGGTCACACCCATTTATTCCAATTATGTCAACCTAACTATTAAGAATTAATAAATGAAAGATAAAGGTTATGATATCCATTCTATAACCTTAGTACTCATAAGGTTAGGGGTGTAACAAAAAGCTAGATCAATGCACAGGTTCACCAGAAGTTTTATCTAAAATTAAATTAATGTGGTGATTAGTTATAAATTGATTAATGGAATAAAATAATAAAGGGTGTTATAAACATAATTTTAAACATCAAACTAAAGATAGTTGATTGAAATAGATAAATTAAAATAGAAGTGAATAAGGATAAACTATACAAAGGAGATATGAACTTATATTTTTGAGTTGTTAGGTGACTGAACAGAAAAATAAAATGTAAGAATAGATAAAATGTAGAAAACTCAAGAAACCTTCTAAAAGTTAAGTTTGGGTGATCTTAAGGACAAGAATGCCTAGTAGAGGATAAGAGAAATTTTTGATGTTGTCCCTATTAGTTGATCTTGTCTTTTTATAAAAAACTAGAACTTTTAGAACAATTGGGTATGACACTGAAAATTACGTCTTCTTTCACTCATTTCATCTTTGGAAAGTTTGCAGAGACCTATTTATGCCTTCTTGAAGTTGAAAATGATAACTTTGTGCCATAAGAAGATAAAATAATATGAAGGAGTAAAAAGGGGTTATCAGTTAGAGTTATGCTAGACCTCAACACCCCATTGTGTTGAGTGTTGCCTACATACCAATGATCCAAAGAGGGATCAAACCTCCATGTAGGTCTCCCACCTAAATGCTTTGTGAAATTATGATAATTTGACTATATGAATGCATATAGATTTGGATTGAATACTTAATCATGATTAGCTATGGTTACATAAAACTAAATTTGAACTTGGATTATAACTATTTGAATTTCTTGGAAACTAATTTGGGAAGAATATAAAACTTTTTCTCAATGTGTACTTATTTAAATAAGCTCTTGTAATAGAACTTATAAGCTTGACAAGATGTCTAAAATGAATGAATTGAATGTATTTTTATAGTGGTTCAAGTAGGGAAAAGACCCATTGGAGAGTTTATAAATATAGAGGTCGATCCTAAGGATAATTTCCTTTTTTAAATTATCACTATTTTGATGGAAAGATAGAAATGGAAAATAGGGATAGGAATTCCATGTTGGGCATTCTTGTCCCTTCAAAAAAGGCATTGAGTTTGGGATCTGAGTCAAGAAATACATATGCATAAAGGTGTTTTTATCTATAAGCTCATTTTTGTATGTGACAATAGATGGCCTTGTGATAAAAGTAGGTCTCCTCTTACGCTTACATAAATCAAATTGGAAAAATAGGTGTCAATTAAGTGCACATGTAAACTAATAGTAAAAGGGGATAAAAATAGGCATGATCAAGTATTATGACCAAATTTAAGTTACTAAAATATAATATATAATTATAATATAATTATTTGTAATTACAACTAATTATATAATTTTTTTATTTTTTATTGTATAAAGTTGGTGTTAAATTGAAATGAACCTCTAAAAATAGTGTCAAATTTGCATTGTTATTATCTTCATGATAGTGGATACAATCAAGCATTTGCATCAACTTTTTTTAATGTAAATTCAAAACAAAATTAACATGGTTACTCACATAAAATTTATATTGATTATGTCTACTTAAAATCTTGAATTTGAGGCCAAAAAATAAACACAAAAACATCAATTTCTAACATATATTCAATGTAAATGATAATGTGAAATGCACATAGTGTAGTAGTGATGAAAATAGAAGATTGTTAACCTTTCCACAGTGTGTTCCTTTCTTCTAAAACACTAATGGAGCCATAAACCACTATGAGGATTAGGTGCTTATATAAGAAGTAAGTGTTAACTCACCAAACTGCACCCTTAGGAGAGGATTGTTTAGACCTCTCCAAGTTTGGGGTAACATGTAATTAGTCCAAGGCTATGGGTGGCTTGTGGATAGACTAAGAGTCTAGTTTATGGGGATATCTCCCATTGTGAATTTATTATATCTTATTTCTTGAAATATACTCACTTGATGATGAAAAGAGATAGATAAATGCTTGAAATTGAAACCTATACTACTAGAGGTGATGCACCAATAAGATTTATCCACTCCATTTAACCTTAAACAACACTAATAAACAAGACATAAACTGAACCACACTCTCCAAAGGATTATATACATTATTACTTGACATGAAGGTTATGGCAGAAGGATACAACTTGAAGGTGATGGATCAAAGGTCTATCTTAAGACACTACCAACCAGATTACACTTCAAGCACAGTAACCAACACTTTCACACATCATATGACCTATATAAAATAATATCCTAGCAACTAATGAGAACAAGGACTTACAAAGGGGAATGAAAATTGACCACTTCTGAAAATCAACAATAATATTACACACTAAGATAGTAAGAGAAGCTAAAATAGTCCTTCCATTAGTTCAATAGGTCTATAAGATACAAACTTAAGTAGAGTGTCCTCATACCCAGTATAGGGATTAAAAAAATGGAATTAAAGCCTCAATTTATAGAACATGGAGAAGGTGAAATAATAAAAAATGGAATAAAAGTGTGGAAAATATGTCATGAATGATCCTCATTCACTCCATCATCAGTTACAAGCATCAACAACAGTTGTATGCTTCTTTCATGTGTTGCCTTAGCTAGTTGTTGTCCTTCAATGAGAGTATTGTGTTGAGATGGAGTGGTGGAGGCTGATTAAGTCTTGGATGACCCCATTAATAGCATGTTAATTCAAAATTGGTCAATTCCCTCTCCTCATGATATTTACATAGGTGGCATCATGGTCTAGTTGGCCTTTATGGGTTATTAAGTAGCCTCCTTCTCATTTTTCATGTTGACTAGGCTTAAGAAACTAACATATAATCCATAATGGGTGTTAATTTTTTATAATAACCTCCATGTGGTAATTAAAAATGTTTTATGACCCTATAATGACTCCCTTATCATCCCTCTATGCCAATACTCATCTTCCCTTGTTGGCTAAATAGGCTTATTAGGCAACTAGGCCTAGTAAATTAGTTTTTGTTTCTTAGGTGGCCATGAAACCTGAAAATAACATTTATAATAGGTAAATAATCATGAATTATATAATAATAAACATGTTAAATTATGATGTGTGCCTTCCCAATAGTATACACCTACAACTTTACCCATCTAGGTGACTAGGTCACCTTTTATTAGCTTTTTTGGACTACCCCTTTTACTCAAACTTGTAGAAGAATTTATAGGAGGATATAAAAGAATTTTTTGATCTTAAAATATTAAATACACTTCACACTACCCTCATCAATGATATAAAATTATTCAACATGCTTAGAACCCTATTTTCTACTAAAAACCTTACAAAAGTACAATTTATGATGAATCTATATCGGTGTTCATACAAATAATGGCCTAAATAGGACCTATTTAAATTTAAATATTAGTTTTAGGTGTCTCTAAATCCATTCTAATTTATTTGGATGAAAATTATTCAATATTTCCTTTATTGGGTTCTTTTGACTCGTTTAGGCAGGTTTAGGCACGTTTGACTTCTTATTGATTGTTCATTGCCCTAAGGTCTTAAAATGAAAAATAAATTCCAAAAAAATGTACTATATAGCCCTATTATATATTTTATATCAGTTTGGGTCCCCATGCATTTGCTCTATACAGTTCTAATGTGAAGAAGGTTGCTCTCAGATTTAAAACCTTACCTTCTGGGAGGTTGAGAGAGAGAAAAGGGCTTGTGTTGTTATATATTCCAACACCTATTAGAGGTATATGATAACCCACTTAGAATTTTTCCATGGTTTATTTTCCTTTTCCACTCCTCCAAGTGTCTACATATCTCCTTAGCTCTTGCCTAGGGTTTTTGGGTCTCTAAGTTAGTTTGACCCTAGGGGTCTACAAATGCCTTTTATTTCATATTTTATAAGCTCAAACTTCCATACTCAGCTTATTACATTGTTATTATCCATATTCTAGTTTTTTCCAACCTTGAACACTTCCAAAATGTGTATTTTACCCCTAATTTCCATGTGTAGGCCTGTACATGCCAGTTTTAGGCCAAATAGGTCTAATTGGGCCATTGGGCTCTTTCTTGTATTCAAAGGACCAGGGTACTCAATGGGCTAAAAACTATTAGGAAAAAATTCAAGAGACTTATTTTTACCCTTATTCTTCACCTCCCTATAGGTTTCAACACACTTTTTCTCTACTATGTCTGTTTATTTAGGCCTAATAGGTCTAACCAACCTGTCAAGGATCTCTTTTACATTCTAGGTACCCTAGAATTGAAAGTGGTATGAGAGCCTTTAGATAATAATTCTAATTCCATGTTTTCACTCATCCACCTTAATTTTATATAAGATTCAAACTTAGTTTAACTCTTTAATAAGGACTTGCCTATAAGTGGTCTCAAAACTACCTAGGTTGTGAGTATGAACTTCATCCTTTGTTAACACTTGAGATTGTTTTGAATATCATACTATGATACATATTACATCCATATATGAAAAATACATATAAAAATTTTCCAACCTCATATTGTCCCCCTAAACATGCAAAAACCCTTAGATTCTAATTCTAGGTCTGTACATGTCAATTTAGGCCTAATAGGCCTAATTAGGCCATTGGCTCTTTCTAGTCTCAAAGTATTAATGAAATTAAATGTAATATATTTTGAACCATTTAAATTCAAACCAATATACCCTTGTATCATTCATACACCTCAAAGATATGCATATCTCTTCACACTTTCTTCCTATAACCCTATTTATAGGTGATAACTCTGTGTTTTTTGACTATGTGGTTAGATGAGTCTCCTTTTGTTGAGTGTTTCTAACTTTAATAGAGTCTCTGTAATCATTATGACCTAGTAGATAATGCTCCCTTCCTATATAAAATCTTATATAAATCTTCTAGTTCATCAAGAATGGCCTGATCAACTACTTACTCCTTGCCTTACATACAATCCACTGAGTGCTTTATAAGCCCATTGTTATGAGAAGATCAAAAAATTCATTGTGACCTATCCAATTTCATATTTATTTATTTAATTTTTATGAGGATTTGAAGAGGCTTTCTTGTCTCTTAATTGATCTTATTTCTTTAAACCCCAAATTTTCCTATTGGATTGCCTTGAGCCTCACTAAGTTGCTTATATATGGTTGAGTACATGTTTGCCTTCTTAGAGTGCTTCTGATGTCTTTAGTAAAGTCTATTGGGTAACTTTATTCAAGTTATAATGGATAAAAATTGTTATGAGGGATTAATATCCATTGGTCTCTTGCAAATCACAACTCTCGAGGCACTAAAAATCTCTCTTAGACTCCACAAGGAAGTTAGGTCTCTTAAACAGGTATGTTCAACTTATCTTAATGTCTCTTTTCCCTTCCATAGAACCTCAATTCTCTCAAACTTATCATAGGGTCTACATACCATATTTATCCCTCACACAAGAAATCTCATGACATGATTATGGCATAACACTCTTGGAGGTTTTTATGCACTTTAAGAAGAACATCTTCAACTTCCCAACAAAGTTTGGGCTGACTATAAATGAAACTTTAGGTGATGGTGAATCTAATTAGTGACATGATTTTTGTATGCACATAATATTTTCAAAATTTTCTTGATTACTAACACTTTTTATCTTACAAGAACCCATCGAGTCTCAATCTCTCTAAGTAGATACCCTAAGGGGTGCACCAAGAAAGGGGTGGGCAGACCATTAGTGCTTCTTAAGATTGTTGTCCCTTTTTCCACTTGTTATCTACACACTTGTCTCATAAAAACCATTATCCATAAGCTTGTTCTTCTCTATTGTACCCTTTCTAGTCATTTTCTACCTTTTATCCTCCTATTCCTCACATTAATCCCATTTTTTCAGTCAGTTGTACTAGGTCGACGGGGTTGATCGTATACAATTTTGGATTATTTTCAGTTAGGATCTAGTTTAACCTTTAGCCTACCTAGTTCATGACGTAGTGAATTATTTTCTGAAATTGTGCTAGGTTAACTAAGACAACCATGTTGGGTAGGATTTTTGGAAGGGTTTAGGGTCAAATCCACCTATATATACAAGTTTATTTCCATCATTTATCATGAGAAGAAGAATAATTAAAAGTGAACAAAAATCTACTTATTGACCATTCTACTTGAGAATCAATCTTAGGGTTTCATACTTTCATTGGAGATATGAATCTTATCTTGTGGAGAAGTCTTTTGGATGAATTGATAGGTTGTATAGCCTAGAGTTGATTTGTCTTCGTCATCCTTACATACATTAACAACCTCTTGTGAAGTGCCTTGTCCAAGGGATCAATTGAGGCTCGATAGGTTCATATTCAGGGTAAGTATTCCTAACCTTTACTTTTCTTTTGATGGAGTAGATAGATATGCATTTTTACTATTGTTTCATGCATTAGGGTTTTTTTATACATTGATGTGAGTATATGTCTTCTATGCATGTTTAGTTTTTGTTTTTTCTAACCCCTAATTTGTGCTACAAGCTTTGGTGAGCACTAGATTAGATTTAATTTACTTGTTATTAGATTAAGTGAAATATCAAACCTAAGACCCCCTTAGGGTTATTATGTTAGACTTGAGGCTTTGGAACCCTATTTAGCATAATTTATTATGATAAATGATCCCCTAATCAGGTCTAGTAGATCCCCATATTGGTCATGATCTCACTTCACAAATGTGTTCCAATCAGAAGTGTGGGTATGCTATATCTTTTTCAATCCAGAATTCATTTATAGACATGATGCATTTTTTATTACATACATTCTAGTGAACCCATCATGAATCTAACCCTTGTAGGGTTTATTTAACTTATTTCTTTATTTTATCATTTTATTTTCCATATATTTGTGATTTTAGTTTGAATATATCTACATAATAATTACTTCTATGCACATGTTTAACACATAGTTGTATCAATATGACTCAGTTGTATTTGTGCAAGTTCTTTTTCAAGTTTAGGATACTAGTTCAACCCAATCGACATAATATAGGTTTTCAAGCTTTTTAGACATCTATTTCAGACTAATAGGTTGACCCAGTCAACCCTATAAATTTTAGGCATCTAATTTAGCAAGCTAGGTTGACCATATACTTTTCAAGCACTTAGTAACATGCTTTTGTAAAGCTAGGTCAACCTAGTCGACCAGTTAGCAAAATTTTCAAGTATCAATCAAGGTTATTCAATAATAATCTAATTTATTTTCATCTTCCAACCCACCAAGGTTCATTTTTATTCTTCTCTATCTTTCCTTGTAGTTCTATTTTTCATAATTTACAATCTTTAAAACTACCCCTATATAATCAACTAGGTCGACCCTATCGATGTAGTTCTATATTCTATATTCTATCTAAAAATCTAGGTCAACTCTATTGACATATTTCATTTTTAATCCCTTGATTCCAAAGTATAGAGGCAACAATATTGACCCTATTATATATTCTATACATACACTTTCGATAATAATAATAACACTATATTATGTTTCAAAGTTGGAATTAACCTTTCTATGATAGTAATTAGCTCACACTTTCATTTCCTGTTGCTTGCATGCTTAGAATAGATCACATAGTCTAATTATGTGGTTTTAAATATACCATTTAGTTTCATTATCTTCTCTTTTAATCACACACTTCAAAATCATAAAATCTTATAACATATTTTAATAATTGTCTACCCAATGCCTACCTACTTAGATTTCATCACCAAGGGGAAAGATGAATTTATTTTATAACCAAGTATAAACATGTGGTTAATGGTATATTTTTTCTAATCACTTGACACCCTTATCACTATGGTGTGTAAAGTTAGGGGGTAAGCCCCAATACCAAGCTAGTACCATTTCCAATACATATCCTTTTCAGCACAAACATCCTGAAACCATCTTAGATTATTTTTGAGTTATTTTCTTATAGACAACTTCCTATCACATATAAAATTATATTCTAATGATCTAATAACACTCATGTTGACCACTTAGTTAGATATTTACTTTCCAAGTTGATTACTTACTCTTTACCCAATTATATGTTGTATTTCAAAAACTTGCATTAACCAGCATTGGTGTAAGGTTTTGTGTTATGTGCCTCGATTGGATCAACCTCATTGATCTAATTGATTGTGTGTTTCCTTTCATTTCTCACTTTCATAATTACTTCTTAAAATTCTTTTGTTTTAGTACACAATCATTTCTATTTACATAGTCTCTTATTGGCTATTTATTTTTCCCTATCTATTATGCTAGGTCAACCCATTCGACCCTATACATATTTTCATCTTATGTCTATTATGTTAGTTTGATCTATTCAACTCTGTATAATTTTTAAACCTTGTTTGTTATGATAAGTTGACCCAATCGAATCTGTATAATTTTTATCACTTCATATTTTCCTATTTTTATATCTCTCTTACCTTGTTAATTCTTTATACTTCATCATGAACTTTCTATTTGAAGACAACACTGAGTTGAATCAACAAACATGATGATTTTTACCTACCCTTATAAGGTCTCTCATAACAAGATCAGGGATCCTCTCCTAGATGAGAGTAATTTTCATATATCCATTCACATTATGAACTATCTTACCCCTCCTCATTCCTCTTCAAAGTGTAATCCTCTCTTCTTACTAGAATATTAACCTGAATTAGAGTATACGCCTAAAATGTTCTTCTTTACCTCTAAATTTCCTCAACATCAAGGAAAGGATCCTTCTACCATTTACCATCTCATAATTAGTGGTTAATTCAAAGATCCTCGTTCACCTTCTCCTACATTCTCACATGGATTTAGGGAATCTAGTTTCTTTTATTCTCATCCTCTTCCCTCAATTATGACCCCTTCTCATAACATGACTTCTTCTTCTTTAACATCTTCTACCTCTGTACCTAGTATATCCACTAACATGGTAGGTTCTACATCTAGTGGGCCTCTACCAAGACCTAATATCCTCAATTCTTCTACTAGTACATCATTTTCTACCCAAGTTAATCATGATTCTAGTGCTTCCTCTTCTCATCCCTTTATTAGTCCATATTTTTCTACACAAGCAAATTTTTCCACTAGTGCCTCACATTCTAACAATTCCTCTCAAGATCTTATCAACACCAATAAAGGTATCCAAGACACCAATACCAACACTATTACTTCAAATAATGATAAAAATTTATATCAAACCCACCAAATATTGTTACAAACACTCAATCAAATGAATACCTTTCAATATCATAATATAAATCAAATGATTAGAATCCAAAACCACCTTCTCCATCTTCAAACTCATCTCAACCAATGCCTTGGGGCATGTATAATAAAAAAATTTCCCCCTCCTCTTTGATATTCCCATGGTAACCTCATACCTCAACCTCCTCTTGTCAACAAGATAATTAAACATCTTCAAAATGAGCCTCTTACCACTCAAATTTTTATTATTGATAAAGGAGGTATCACCCCTATAGTTTCCTATATTGGATCAACTAATCCTACTTTTCATTTAAACAAATTTGGAAATATTTATAAGGATTGGTTAAAACTAAAGACCTTTGTTACTACCAATATAATATCCAAAACCCTCACAATTGATGCTTTATATTGGGACAACCAACTTAAGACTCATTCTATTACTATTTTAGAATATTTAGTAAATTATTTAGTCTAAGAGCTCAAAACTAGTGATCTTCTTGAAAACACTTTGGCCCATTTCATAAACTATAATTAACTTGAAAATAAAACCACCCAATATTTTTTTAAAGGGTTGAAAACTTTTTCTAATAAATGTGAACATATCATGGTTGATGATAACGTTTTTCATCTCTTTACCAATGCCCTTTTTCCCAAGTTATAATATTGAGTCCTCACTCTTTCTCCACATACTTTGGATGAGGTTATTGACCAAGCTAAATTTCAAGATTTCCTTATGCATCAATTCGAGCCACCCTAACCTTTTACAAGTCCTTACATCTTACTTAAGGAAAAAATCATAATGTTACCAATGATGGTGTCATAGATTTTTACGACACTATTCACAATATTCAAGTTATTGTTCCTAACCAATATTCGAAACTAGGTCCCCCTACTCAATAATTCACCAATCCACATTTATCTTCACCTAATAACATTAATTTTCACAAACCCTTATCCTTAGATAAAGTACATAAGCATCTACCTAATCCTCTTCCACAAGAGCTTGATCCCACTTGTCTTATAAAATCCTAGTATGATCCTAACAAGTTTTGTTGGTTTCATGCTAGTTGGGGTCATTCTCATGAAAAATTTAGGCAAATTCATAATTTAGCTATGAATTTTCTTATTAGTCCTAATTTTTATCATGATTCAATCATCCAAAAGTTTTAACAAACCTACGACATTAATTTTAAGGCTTATGAATCACATACTAAATCTCAATCCTTGAATCTAGCTAATGCTCATTTAGTTATCTATAAAGACCCTCTTCCTAATCATCAACCTAATCAAGACACCCAATACAAGCCCACCCCTTCTACCAACAATTTAGAAATTCTTTTTGACCTAGTTCCCAGAGATAATGTGGTCAACATGACTAACATGCAAAGGGTGGTTATTTTTATTGACCCTCAACCTATCTACACTCCTCTATTGTTCCAAAAATTCCATGTTATCTAAGATTATTCTCTAACTCACTTAAATGATTTGAGGCAAGATGAACTTATAGCCTTTGATGAACCAATTCCAACCTCTCCTTTGGATAACACTTCCCATTTTATTTCTACCACTCCATCTTCCTTACCTAACACTAACGATAATCAAGCTTATATTCACACTTCTTGTATAGGTTCTCAAAACCAACTTGAACTAAGTGCTTCATCATCACAACATAACTTGAAACCTTTTTTTAAACCTTCTCCTTCTTATCAACACAAATTCCAATGCACTTCAGATCCTCCTTTCAAAGACCTCCTTCAACATTATGCACCTATTTCTAACAACCTTCTTATGAGTTATGATGACTGGGATCCCATCATGGAACTCACTAATATCCCATCCCAAATTCCATTTATTGAGATTATGAGGACCTCTCCATATCATATAAACCATCTTATACAAATCTTATTATAAATGAATGTCCTTCATCCTCCCCTAGCAGGACATGAAGTAACCTTATCTAGATTTGAAGATAGTATATTAGAACAATATGAAGAGATGTTGATCAATGTTGATGAAACAATGTATACTTCTCTTTCCTTAAAAGTTCCTATCACTTATATGATCCATGAAGAGATTTTAATTTATGTAGATAATCCTCCTCTATTCATTAATATCTAAATAAATGATATCCATGTCAAACGTGCATTGATTGATGAGGGTTATGACACCTATGTTGCCTCTCTTAAATTTATCAAAACCCTTAGATATTTTGAATGTAATCTCAATTATACATGTAGCACATGTCAAGGATATGATCAAATTTAAATGCCTCCTTTAAGTTATGTTTGGCTTCCCATTACCATCTTACCTATCACCATTCATGTAAAGGTGATGATATTTAACTTTCCTTTCTCTTATAACATCTTGCTCGGTAGGCCATGAACTCACTGTATGAGAGTAGTTGCATCTTTTGACAACCAATGTGTTAAATCCCCTCATAATGGAGTTATTTATAGTGTTTAGGGTAACACTAACCCTTGTAATTTTAAACAATTTCAAAACTGTGATGTCTTTAATATTCCTAATCTTAAACCTTTACCCAGTGTTCTATTCTGTGAGTCTTAATAATTCAATTTTCCCATTAATTCCACTCAAGGTTACAATGGTCATTCCAAACTCATTGGGAATATTCCTTATAACCTCTTAGATTCTAATGATGATGAACCTAATGAGATCACCTTAAAGATTAAAACTTTTTATCTCTTACTTTATCTCATCTCTCATCTTCCAACTTCTTTGTAGCCTTATTCTCATAAACCTCCTTGTGTTGACATTTCCATTGTCTTGATTAAGAATCAGCAATTTATTCATCACACTTTATTGGATGATAAATTCATCTCTACTCATTCCATTTATCTTCACACACTTGATTACAATGATGGTTATTTTTTAGATGATCCATTCCTAGGTGGTCTTGTTTATGCCCATGATGTTGAGATTATCCATTATCATTCCTCTTTGCTTCATTAATTTCATGTATCTTCTTGTATTCCATTATTTATATTTCCTAATTTTAGTATTTTTCCTCTTTATCATATGGTATAGATGGTGTAGATACCTCTAATTTTTTAGGAACCTCATCGGAGTATGCTCATGGATCGTGTTATGACTAGGCCTTACCGATTTGCTAGGTACCCTAACCACCATAGCTTGCTTATCCCTAAGATGTGTACAATCCTTATTCAGCCTTCTATATACCCTACCCCTCCCTAAATAGAGCTTGATATAGTTAATCCCATTATTTCTCCTATCATATTTGAGCTTATTTCTATCCCCACAGTTGATGAGTCTATTTTTACTTTTGATCCCATCGCTCCTTCCATTGAGACTATTCCCATTCTTGCCTAACCACCACCTACTCTTGGTGATGGTTTAATTATCTTACCATTTATGTCTCTATTTCCCACCAAATGGGAAAATGAGTCTTCTCAAGCTTCTTCCACTCCTATTATACCTCATATTATGATTACTTCTACCAAGACTACTCACAAGTATATTTGTTTCTTTTATGGCATAGATAATCATTCATCCACCCATTGTCACAAGTTGAAATAATATATTAACACTTTACATCCTTTTTCCCTTTATTCCTCAGATAATGGCACACCTCCCCTAAAGGTAATAGCTAAGTATATTTATAAGTATAGAGAGGTGTATTATCTATGGCATCAATGTAGCACTCATCATACTAATCTTTGTTGCATCCTTCAACAACACCTTAAAGATCATATTTTAACTATTTTCTCCCCTTTTTTGATTCCTCCCATAGGTCATTCCTATAAGAAGGCTTCTCCTTATTCTCCCATGGTTCCATCCCCTCCTATGGTCCCTTTATCATATCTTGTTTCTTTACCCATAAATCCTTCACCCATGGACCTTCCCTCACCTATGGATCCTTATATACCTATGATTCTTACACCTATAGATCCTTCCCCATTGATGATCCCTTCATCTCCTGTAGAGTCTACTCCCATGCATTCTTATAATCATACCTTTCCTAATAGCCCTCCTCAACATGATACATCAATCATTCCTACTTTTTCTATTGAGGAGATTAAATCAGAATTATTTTCCCAATTTTCACTAAAGATAGATGAGACATTAGTATAATTTCATGTATGTAATTAGAAATACATCATGTCTACAAATCAATCATATCTCAAATAAGATAGAGCATACCTACACTTTTTATATGGAATATATTTTTTAAGCATGTGCATGACCAATATGGGGATCTACTATACTCGATTAGGGGATCACTTATCACAATACACCATGCTAGGAAGGGTTCCAAAGCTTATAGTCTAAAATAATCACACAATAACTCTAAAAGATTCCTAGGTTTGATATTTTACTTATGTCTAATAACAACAAAGTAAATATAATCTAGTTCTCACCAAATTTTATGGCACAAAATAGGGGGTTATAAATAATAAAACTAAACTAAACTAAACATGCATAGAATACATATAATCATGTCAATGTATACAAAATCCTAATACCTAGGAGAGAAGCAAAACTACATTATCTATTTGTTCTTACAAAGGAGAAATAAAGTTAGTAATACTTACCTTGAAGATGAACCTATTGATCCTCAATCTCTCCCTTAGCCAAGGTGTTTTGCAAGATATTTTTATGGTATGTAAGGATAGAAAAGACAAATCAGCTCTAGGATACACAACCTATTTATGCATCCAAAAGACTTCTCCATAAGATAAGATTCATATCTCCAAATAAAGTATGGAATCCTAATCTTTACTTCTCGGTATAATGGTCAATAAGCAGATGTTCATTCACACTTATTCTTTTTCACTTATCTCTTTTTAAATGGTTAGAAATGAACTTATATATATAGGTGGATCTTACCCTACATCTTTTCAAAAATGTCAATTGTACAAGGTTGACCCAATCGACCTGTATGTTTTTAGGATATAATTCACTAGGTCCCAAGATAGGTTAGCCAAGGGCCAAAAAGATTAAAAGTGAAAAATACCTTACAATAGTATAGGGTCGACCCAGTTGACCTAGTATAATTGATTAACCAAAAGGAGATAAAGTAATGAAAAGGAAGGTAAAGATGTGGAAAATGATTGGAATGGGTATAATAAATAAGAATAAGCTTAGCGTAAATAGTTTTAGGAAACAAGTGTGTAGATGTAAAAGGGCAAAAGGGACAATAATCTTATGAAGCACCAATGGTCTAGCCACACATTTCCCAATGCACCCCTTAAGGCATGCACTCAGAGATATTGAGACTTAATGGGTTATTAAAATATTAAAAGTGTTATTAAATGATAAAATTTTGAAAATATTACATGTATGCATATGCCCCACTCAAATCTCATCACATGTCACATTAGTGCAACATAAGATGGTGCTTTAAGAATAGAACATGATAACAAGAATGTTGATGCTAAGCAAAGTGCAGTAAGAAGAAAATAATATATATTAATGGATAGAATTGTAAAACACATACCTTTACTTACCTTAATGTTATAGATAAATAAGTAGACTACAAGAAAAAAGTGAAAGCATCTGATATGAAGAACATTAGATGAACCTGTAGAAGTTAGTTCAAAAAATAGCCAAAAATTAAAAAATTTGGAAAGTAACCATATAACAGTGGAAAATATTCTCTACATCATCATGAATTTTATGGTTTAAAAAATGGATAAGTAAAACAAAGAGATAGACTAAACAAGGAAAACACAAGTCATTAGATATTTTAACTTGTGAAGGAGAGAAAAAAAATCTATGAGATACCAAATGAGCTAGGATGGTGAGGAGATTATAGGATAGATGAGAGGGAGCTCCAGAGGTAGCAACAGGTGCAGGATAGGTAGGCCACTATGAATCTTAAGCCAATTTTTAAATATTTTTGTGATTTTAGTATATTTTTAGTAATTTATAATTTTTAGCATATCTAAACACCAAAATAAAACCAAATAAGATTATATAGGTAGGAAACACCAATTAGGAAGAAAACTACTAGAAGGCACTTTTTAGGAAAATACAATGGGTCAGAAGGGATAAACAACTGGGTCGACCTAGTCAACCGAGTAGGCTAAAAATGTGCAAAATCCACACTGTTACCTAGTAAGTATGTGTTAACCCTTATGTTTTTTAGAATACCAACCCAATAAATTTTTTCCAACTGATCTGAAAAGTTCAGTATGACAACTCAGTACTAAGAAGGGGAAAATAAGAGGGTTGACATAGATTTTTAAGTCAACTAGGTCAAAAATAAGGAAATTTTTGTCAAACTAGTTTGGCCAAAGAACTAAAATAATAGGAAAATGTGTGAAAATGACTAATACATAGTCACACTAGTTATAGTGAGGATGGAGGTGTTTGGGTACTACACCTATTTGAGGGAGTCACATCTAGTGGCATGAGTACTACAACAAATGGGGTTAACTCACCTAGTGGTACCAATATTAATGCCTGAGTTATGGGCTAAGCATATGAGAGAGCCATGGGGGAGGAGATGACTAGGGCCACCAATGGTGAGGTTGATACTTAGACCATATTGTGAGAGACCATAGACTAGTTGAGCATGATAGGGAATAGAGCAGGAGGAGATGGGTGCAGAGGTAGTAACACTAGAGATACCACTACCAACTCCATAATAAGATAGGAAATGACCACCAATGACATGATGCCTATGGAGGTAGGAGAAGGAAAGAGTAGATACTATTGTCATCCTAGATGACTGAATAAGTGAGCTAGGGGAGATATAGATGATAAAGAGGCCACTCAGGAATAGGTTGAGGTAGACATGAGCCATGATAGCCATATTTGTATTAAGGAGGTGACCTATAGAGGAGGTGATAGGAAGCCATGTGGATGGGGATAATATGATAGGAAAATATGGTGAGACCATAGTATCTGATACATGTATAGGTAAGAAAAGATGATTAAATTATTAATTAAGTTTTTATTTTGAAATAGAGTAGAGATAGATAGATATTTTGAGATACACTAGTGATCTAATATCTATCTAATGTGATTGTGTAGGCATAGATGAGGATGAGGAGGAGATATGGGGTTCCCTTTTGAGGGGAACACTCCATGATATAATTGATAAGGCACTATATTTGTATGACCCTATTGCATTAGAAGACCCTAGCATACTATCTTTCCCAGCTCATGCAAGCTAGTCTAGATTAGTTGGAGAGGTAGCAAGGTAGATATGAACATAGAGAGAGGATACAACCACTAGTAGAGATGGGTTTAAGATATATGCATGCCTATCAATCCCTAGTAGAGGAGAGAGCTATGCATCTAGATATAGTGATACATATGACATAGGCACATATAGTGACCCTGACCTAGTTAGCATAGGCATAGGCATAGGTAACTCATTTATAGAAATAGATAGATGGAATGAGATCTCAGATAGACTATTTATAGTAATTTATGTAAATGATTAAAAATGATGACTTAATAGGTAGCATGTCTAGGCCATGACATAGATAAGATGGAGCCCAGTCATAGAGCTAGAGCATTGTATATGGTTATACTTGTTGTATGAAAAATCATAAGATATATATATATATATATATATGAATGATCATTTTAGCATTTTAGATATTAGTTATATGTTGTTATTGTGGTTGTCTTTGTGGATGATTTTGATATATTTCTTTCTAGCACATGTATTTATCTATTGTTGTATATGTTATAATAAATATATGAGCTGTGGTTTTTTTTCTAGCATTATATAGAACACATGCATGGTTAAAAATAAATAAGTTAAAAAAGGACTTGGTAAAATATAATCAATCAAAAATGTACTAAAAACTATTTTAAGTTGGTAAATGTTTAATAACAAGAAAATGACTAAGTATAAAGAACCAAAAGAATGGTAAAACAAGATGGTAAAAATAATTTGTTTTAAACCAAAGTGAAAGATTTTTACACCAAATTAAAACAAGTAAAATCACACTGAATTGCATTAGGAAGTATGAAAATAATGTAATAAAATGGAAGGTATGTAAAAGAGAAAAAATGGGATAAAAACAAATTAATTAAGTCAATCGATTATACTAAATCATGCTGGGAAGTATAAGAGAAAAAAAAATTGGCAAAAAAATTGATCTTAAATTTATCACAATAATTCAAGCCGAGAACTATGAAAAATTAAAGAAACCACTAGACTCTTCCATGCACTCAAAAAATAAGGAGATAAGAGTGAAAGATAAATGAAATGAGCGTAAAACATACTAAATCAATATTGGAAGCATGTCAATAACATGTAACTTCATAATTAGTTGAATCTTATCTCATATTTGACACATGTAATTTTATTTATGACTTGTATTATTGGAGAATTTTGTGAGGAATGTTGGGTCATATCTACAATATTATGGAAAAAATCACAAAGAGAACACCACTAGGGTGGAATAATCAGGAAAATTAGGTAAAAAAGGATGTGGGTAATAGGAAGGCAATATGATGGTAATGTGTGAGAAACATTGGGTCCTATCTGCAGTCTTAAAAAGTAACTCATGAATGAAATCCCAAGAGGATTGATTAGTAAACACAACAATATTTTTGAAGAAAAAATATGAAGGATATAGGGAATGAAAAAGAGAGTGTAAATAT
Organism: Torreya grandis; assembly: GCA_037957365.1. Classification (NCBI taxonomy): domain Eukaryota; kingdom Viridiplantae; phylum Streptophyta; class Pinopsida; order Cupressales; family Taxaceae; genus Torreya; species Torreya grandis. The sequence goes on along the minus strand of JARHVA010000885.1, from coordinate 1,562,782 downwards.
CATAATGTAGGGGTCTGATGAGAAGACTTTAAGAGACAAGAGGCATATGAAGGACATGAGAATACACTAAGTGACTAGTGACCATCAATGTACAAAGGAAACTTGTTTACTATAGACACAAAGCTTTGTATGAAAATAAGTGTTCTACTAAGATCAAATCATGAAGGTAGATTGGTGCATGAAAATTAAAATGGAACTACCTTCTCATGATGTGTTCCCTATTCCTCAAAACCTCTTATAAAACCATTAGTCTACTATGATGATTGGGTACTTGCATGAGAAAGTAGGTAGCACTAAGAGATTTTTTATTTTCCTCTTCTAATTTACTGGCCTACCACACCTCAAAGGACCTTGGCTCTATCATGAGGCCAACTATGGAGTTTGAGCTTCAAATATAAGAGGGATATGTGCTTTGAATCATGTCTTTTAGTGTGATTTTACTTTTAAGAATTTTGAATATTTTTACCTTTTGGTATCATTGCCTTTTGTTAAAATATTTGGATTTTAAATTTTTTTTAGGCTTTTTAAGATTCCTCCTCCATATGTGTTTGGAATGACCAATCATGATATATGTGATGATACACAAAAATAAGTTGTAGGCTAAGGCTAAAATAAATTAAGTAACCAAAGTCAAAGACTGACTAGGACATTTAGGTTTAACAATGTACTAGCATGTTATCTCAAGTCTCAATTGTGTATATGTTTAAGTTATGAAAAAGGAAGTGAAGGGAATAAAGGAGATCCAAAATTGGATTAGTTAAAGAAGATTATAATGATATGAATTGTTTGTTAATTGATCACATGGCAATAGGACGTGACCAAAGGGAATTTGGGTTTGTATAACTAGGTCACAATGACAATTATTCATGAAAAATGGAGATATTATAGAAAACAATCATGAAGAGAAATAAGGGAGTTTATATAAAAAAATCAAGGAATAAAGATAAATAAATACAATCATATACAAATATAAGTGACAATATAAGCAAGATATAGTATAAAAGGTAAAATCACCATGTAAGATAAGTAAATATTTGACACAGTGTTAAATGATATAACAAATAGATAAAGATAGGATTGGATCACATGTCCAATAAAAATTTAAATGTAAAATCACCATGCATATTCTTATAAATACTAATAAATCTTCCCACACACATTATCCAAGACATTAGATAGATCTCTATGAAGTTGGGTACGAACTGCTACTAATGTCTCATCTACCTTTAATGAAAATTGGTAAAATAATTCTCTTATAATCTCCTCCATAAAAAATTTATGAATACTCAATGGATCATGTTGAGGAGGGAAATTGGGAAAGGGATACTTAGGAGAATTCATGGGAGTGATCTCTATGAGAGATGCAAGAATCACCGATGGAAAAGGATCCATAGGTGAGGGAAGGTCTACAAATTAATGAATCATAAGTGGAGGCTCAAAAGGTGACAAAGGGACCATAGGAGGGGATGGAACCATTGAAGGTGGGACTGTGGGAGAATAAGGAGGATCCTTCTTGTAGGAATAAACTATGGGAGGAGTGGTATAACGTTTAGTAATAGTTACATGGTGATTCTTAAGGTGTTATTAAAGGATGTGATAATGATTAGTGTGATGGGTGCCACATTGGTGCCATAGATAATATACCTCACCATACTTAGGCATATATTCAATTATTACCTTCAAGGGAGGCATGGATTTGTCTAAATATGGATAAGAAGGATGCAAAGAATCAATATATTTTCATAGCTTATGATAATGGGTGGAAGATTTATTATTTATCCTATGAAAGCAACAGATACACTTGTGAGTGGTCTTAGTAAAATCACTCATAGAAGGAGGTGTAATAGGAGTGAAAGAGGTTGGAGAGGACTCATCATCCCATTTGGTGGGTAACATATCCATTTAATTTAAAGGAATAAAACCATCACCAAGAGAAGGTAAGTCATAAAACTAGGCTCAATAAAAGGAATGATCAGATTAGAAGCAATGGTAGACTCAAAAATTATAGGAGTGGAAATAGACTCAACTATAGTAGGAGCAAGAAGAGGCTCAACTATAATGGGAATGAGAATGGGCTCCAATGTGGGTTCTACTGAGGGAGGGGTAAGATCTACGTAAGGTCTAATAAGGGTCACACTAATCTCAGGTGTAAACCAACTATGGTGGTCAGGGTACCTAGCAAAGCAGTAAGGCCTAGTCATAGCATGATCCATGAGTATACTCCTATGGGGACCCTCAAAAATTAAAGGTGTTTATTCCATTTATAGCCTATGATAAATAATAAAAAAACTAAAATTAGGAATTGTAAATGAAGGAATAGGGAAGATACATGAAAAGACTTAAATAAAGAATAATGATAATGGATAATCTCTAGATTATGGACATATACAAAACCACTTAAGAGTGGATCATCTAAGGAATAGCCATCATTGTAATCCAAGGTGTGAAGTTCAATGATGCAATTAGGGATGACTTTATCATCTAAGTAATTATGGTGAATAGAATGTCAAATCTTGGTTAAGAATATGGGAATATCATCTCAAAGAGGCTTGCAAGAATGAGGTTGCAAAGAAGAAAGAAACTATAAGATAAAATGAGGTGACACATCATAAGTTTTGATCTTTACGTTAATATCATTAGGATCATCATCATTAAATCTAAGAGGTTAGGGGTAATGTTATTGATGAGTTCAAGATGCCCATTATAACCTTCATTTGAATTAATAATAAATTTAAAATTTTGAGACTCACAAAATAGAATTCTAAGCAAAAGTTCAAGAGTAGGAATCTTGAAGACACCATGATCTTGGAATTCTTCAAATTTTCAAGGGTTAGTGTCACCATGAATCCTATAAATGGATCTATTATGAGAGAATTTAATGCATTAGCAGGTATAAGAACTAACAGTTCTCATATAGTAAGTCTACAGCCTGCCAAGAAAGATGTTATAAGAAAGAGGAAAGTTAAATATAATCACCTTCACAAAAATGGTGACAGGTGGGATGGTAATGCGAAGACACACATAACCTAGAGGAGGTATTTTCCTTTGATCATATCCTTAATATGTGTTTCATGTGGATTTGAGATTGCATTTTGAATATTTAAGGGTCTAAGTGAAATCAAGAGAGGTAACACAAGTGCCAAAAACCTCATCAATCAATGCATACTTAACGTGGATATATCCTATTTAGATGATAATTAATAAGGGAAGATCATCTGTATGAATTATAATCTTGTCAGGAATCATAGAGGCTATAATAAATTTTAAATAAATAAAAGTGTCCATAGTTTCATCAATGTTGATAGACATCTCTTCACATTGTTGTAATATACTATCCTTGAATCCAGATAAAGATGCCTCTCATCCTACTAGGAGAGGATGAGGGACATTCATCTTGAATAATAGTTTCATAAGATAGTTTTTATGATGTGGAGAAGTCCTCATAAATTCAAGGAAAGGTATTTAGGATGGAAGATTAGTGATCTCTATGATGGGATACCACTCATCATAACCCATAATAAGGTTGTTATATATAAATGCATAATGATTAAGAAGGTCATTGGAAGGAAGAACCAAAGTAAATTATAATTTATGTTGATAATAAGGAGAAGGTTTAGAAAAATGTTTTAAATAATGTTACGAAGAGGAAGTAATTGGTTTATGTTAGTTTTGAGAATTGGTAGAAGAAGTGTTAGTAAAATTTTGATTGTCATTAATGTTATAAGATACAAAAGAGTGGTAAAAATAAAATGGGAGGTGTTATCTAAGGGATAATAAAAAAATTGGTTCATCAAAGGTTATAAGGTCATCCCCCAACTCATTTAAATGAGTTGGGGAAGAATCTTGGATAACACAATATGTTTGAGATGGAGTATAGATAGGTTGAAGATTAATAAAGGCAACCAACCTTCACATATTAGTCATGTTAACCATATTCTCTTTGAGAGTTAGATAAAAAATACTTTATACATTATTGGTTAAAGGGGTGGGTTTATCTTGGTTGTCTTGAATAGGTTGATGATTAGGAAGAGGGTCTTTGTAGATATCCAAATGAGCATTAACTTGATTCAAGGTTTGAGATTTATCATGTGTTTTATAACACTTAAAATTAATTTCATAGGATTATTGATGCTTTTGGATGATATAATCATGATAAAAAAATAAGACCGAGAAGAAAATCCATAGCTTAATTACAAATTTGTCTACAACTCACATGAGAATGACCCCAAATAGTGTGAAACCAACAAAACTTATTAGGAACATAACAGGATTTCCTAGAATGGGTAGGTCAAGTTCTCATGTAAGAAACCTAGATAGATGCTTAATCAATTCAACTAGGGATAGAGGTTTGTGAACATTAATGTTATTTGGTGAAGATAAGTAAGGATTGGTATATTGTTGAGAAGGGGGAGCTAGTTCTAAAGATTGGTTAGGAATGATAGCTTGAACATTGTGAATGGTGTCATAAGAATCCATGACACCATCATTGGTAACATTGTGATTTTTGTTCCTTAGTAATATATGAGGACCTGTATAAGGTTGGATTGGCTCAAATTGATAGGTAAATAAATATCAACATTTATCTTGGTCAATAACCTTCTTTAAATTATGTGGAGAGAAAGTGTGGACCTAATATTTAATTTACAAAAGAGGGTATTGCTAAAGAGATGGAAAATATTATCATCGAACATGTTATGTTCACATTTATTTGACAAAGTCTTCCACATTTTAACAAAGTCTTGACAGTTTTGTTTTCAAGTTGTTTTCAATTTATGAAGTAGGCCAAAGTTTTTTCAAGAAGGTCACTAGTTTAGAATTATTGAACTAAAGCATTCACTAAATCCTCTAAACTAGTAATGGAATGATTTTTAAGTTGATTGTACCAATCTAAGGCATCACTCGTGAGGGTTTTGGCTAAGATCATGGTAATGATAAAGGTGTTTAATTTGATGCAATCCTTATAATTATTTCCAAATGTTTTAAGATGAAGGGTAGGATCATTTGATCCATTATAAAAAATTGTAGGGGTGATACCTCCTATGTCAATATTAGAAATTTGAGTAGTAAGAGGTTCATTTTGAAGATGTTTAATGGTTTTATTGACTAAATGAGGTTGAGGGATGATATTTATTTGAGAATATTGAAGAGGAAGAGGGGGAACATTTTGGTTTTATGTCCTAAGCCATTGGTTAAGGATGATATTGAAGATGGAGAAGGTGGTTTTGCATTCTCATCATTTGATTTGTGTTATGAGCTTGAAAGGTATTAATTTATTTGACAGTTTGTCACAAGAGTTGATGTGTTTGATTAGAATTATTATAATCATTAAAGGTGGTATTAGCATTGGTATTAGTGGTTTGGGTAACATTATTGCTGTTGATAGGAGATTGAGATGTACTATGAGAATGTGAGGCACTAGTGGAAAAATTTTCTTGTGTAGCAAAAGATGGACTAGTGAATGGATGAGAAGAGGAAACACTAGAAGCATGATTACCTTGGGTAGCAAATGAAGCACTAGTGTAAATATTAAGGATAGTGGATCTTATGAGAGATATACTAGATGTAGAACCTACCATGTTAGTTTATATACTAGGCATGGAGGTAGAAGAGGTTAGAGAATAAGAGGTCATGGTATGAGAAGGGGTCATAATCAAAGGAAGAGGTTGATAATCAAAAAAAGTAGTACTGCCAAATCCAGTTGAGAATGTAGGAGTAAGTGAATGAGGCTCTTTGGCTTGACCACTAATCATAAGATTGTAAATGGTAAAGGGATGGTTTCTTTGATGTTGAATTAATTTAAAGATAAAGAAGAGAACTTTAGGGGTATACTCTAATTCAATTTGGTCTTCCAATGAGAAGAGAGAATTACGTTGTAAAGAGGTATTAGGAGGGGACCCATAGTTCATTATGCAAGTAGAAATATGAACATTACTAACATCCAAGAGAGGATCCCTACTCTACCTATGGGAGACCCTATGAGAATTTGTAAAATTCATCATATATTTTGAATAAAACTCAGTGTCATTTTTAAATAGAAATTTCATGATGAAGGGAAAGGAAGAGAGATGAGAAAGCAAGGAAACAAGAAATGATAAAAATAGTACATGGTCAACTCAGTTGACCTAGTATAGAAATAGGGTCTACCAACTATGCAGGGTTGATTGGGTTGATCTAGTATAGAAAATAGAGGCTAGAAAAGAGTAAATAGGTTCTGCAAACAATACAAGGTCAACTAGGTTGATCTAGTATAGTGAATAGAGGCTAGAAAAATGTATAGGGTCGACTGGGTTGGCCTAGTACAGTAGATAGGGAAAATTAGGAAATATATAATAGATTGTGAATTAAAACAAGATAATTTTTAAGTAATTTTAAAATTAAGAATTGAAAGGAAACAAACAATCAATTGGATCAACACTAGCCAATCCAATTGAAGCACACAACATAAAACCTTGCATCAACACTGGCTAATGCAATTTTTTACAATACAAAATGCAATTGAGAAAATATTAAGTAATTAAATTAGAAATTAAAGAGATAACTAATTGGTCAACCTAATTGTTTATTAGATTATTAAGAATATGATTTTAAATGTAATGGAAAGTTGGTTATAAGTAAGGAACTATAAATCAATCTAAGGATGGTTTCAAGTAGTTTGGGCTAAAAAGGATCTATAGTGGTAATCATACATGATTGGTATTGGGGCCTACCCCCTCACTTCACACACCATAGTGATAAGGCTATTGGGTGCTTAGATATAATATACCATTAAGCATGACTTATACTTGATCAAAACATCAAGTCAATTTCTCCCTTGGTGATGAAATCCAAGTAGGTTGGCCTTGGGTAGTCAAATATTAAAATATTTGTTTAGATTTTTTGATTTGGTCATGTATACATAAAATAGAAATAGTGAAACTAAATGGTTAATTAAAAACTTCTTAATTAAACTCTATGATTTATTATAAGCATGTAAGCAATAATAAATTAAAGTGTGATCTAATTACTAGCATACAAGGTTAATTCCAACTTGAAAACATAATATAGTGTCGATATAGTTAATAGTGTATTCATAGAATATAGAATAGGGTCAATAGGGTCGATCTTATACTATAGAATCAAGGTCTAAAAATAAATATGGTTGGTAGAGTCAACCTAGTTATCTAGACATCACATAGAACATAGAAGTGGGTCAATAGGGTCAATCCAGTTGACTGTGCAGAGGTAGTTTTAAAGACTACAAATTGTGAAAGGAAATATTATAAATAAAGAGATAGAGAGATATAAAGGAACCTTGGTGGATAATATATGTAGAGACTAAATATTTTTATTTAAAAACCTTGAGAAATGCTTGAAAACTCTACTAACTTAGTCGATTGGGTTAATCAAGCTTTGTAGAGACCTATTGTTGAGTGCTTGGAATGTACAAGTTTGATTAGGTCTACCTAGTATGTTTAACCTGATGTCTAAAAAAGTACAAGGTCAATTGGGTTGACTTAGTAGTCTAGACTAGATGTTTAAAAGTGTGAAAACCTATACTAGGTTGACTGGATTGATCTAGTATCTTGTACCTAAAAACTTGTGCAAAAAATTTAGAACTAGGTCGATGCATTTGACCCAATATGGAAAATATATGATCATCAAAATGTATGCAATTAGAAATGCATCATATCTATAAATTAATCTTGGCTCAAAGAAGATAAATCATACCTACACTTTTGATTGGAAAAAATATTTTTTAAATGAGAGCATGACCAATATGGGGATCTTCTATATTTGATTAGGAGATCACTTTCACAATACACCATGCTATGAAGGTTTCTAAAGCCTAGATTTTAACATAATCACTTAATAACCCTAAAATAGTCTTAGGCTTGATATTTCACTTATATCTAATAATAAGAAAGTAAATCTAATCTAGTGCTCACCAAATCTTATGACATAAAGTGGAGGGTTAGAAAAAATAAATCTACACTAAACTAAACAAGCATAGAAGACATATACTCACGTCAATGTATACAGAATCCTAATACATGGGAGAGAAGCACAAATGCATTATCTATCTACTCTTATAAAGGAGAAATAAAGTTAGGAATACTTACCTTGAATATGAACCCGCCAAGCCTTAATCTCTCCCTTGGCTAAGGTACTTCACAAGATATTGTTTTGGTATGTAAGGATAAAAAAGATAAATAAACTCTAGGCTACATAACCTATTTATGCATCCAAAATACTTCCCCATAAGACAAGAAATGTATCTCCAAAGAAAGTATGGAACCCAAAGCTTTAATTCTCAAGTAGAATGGTTAATAAGTAGTTTTTCATTTGTACTTATTCTTCTTTACTTCTCTCTTTTAAATGGTTGGAAATTAACTTGTATATATAGGTGGATCTTACACTAAATCCTTTTGGAAATGTTAGTTGTACAAGGTTGACCCAATCGACCCTATATGTTTTTAAGGGATAGTCACTAGGTCCAAAGCTAGGTTAGCCAAAGGATAACAAACTCAAAAGTGAAAAATACCCTGTAACATTACAGGGTTAACACAGTCGACCTAGTATAGCCGACTAACCAAAAGGAGATAAAGAAAGGAAAATAAGGGTAAATATGTGACAAATGATTAGAATGGGTACAATAGAGAAGAAGAATCTTAGGGTAAATGGTTTTAGGAGACAAGCGTGTAGATGGCAAGTCAAAAAAGGGAAAATAATCTTACAAATCACCAATGGTCTACCCACCCTTTCTAGGTGCACCTCTTAAAACATGCACTGAGAGAGATTGAGACTCGATGGGTTTTTTCAAGATATAAAGTGTTAGTAAATGATAAATACTTGAAAATATTATGTGTATACAATTTGTGTCCAACTTCATAGAAACTTGTTAGATGTTTTGGATAATGTGTGTGGGTAAATTTATCAGTATTTATAAACACCTGCATGGTGTTCTTTACATTTTTATTTTTTATAGGGCGTGTGCTCAAATATTATCTTTATCTATTTGTTATATCATTTAATATAATGTCAAATTCTTATTTCTCTTACATGATGACTTTAGTTTTTTAACTCTATATTTATTACACTATCAGTTATGTTCACTTATGGATGTCTTTTTTATCATTACTTTCTTTTTCTCTTGAGTTTCTTTCATAAAAATCTCTCCCTTATTTTCCCTTCATGATTGTTTGTTTTCTTATTTGTTTTTACATAGGTAATTGTCATTATGACTTTTTTATACAAACCTTGTTCCCTTTTGTCATTCCCTATTACCATGTGATCAGTTAGCAAACAATTAATCTCATTATAATCTCCTCTCAAAAATCCACTTTGGATCTCTTTTATTTCCTTTTTCCCCCTTTTTATGCAAACTAAGCATATACATGGTTGAGCCTTGAGATAACATGTTGGTTCATTGTTAAGCCTAAGTGTTTTAGTCAATCTTGTCTTTGGTTACTTAGCTTCTTTTAGGCCTAATATTACAACTCATTCATGTGTATCACTCTATCTCTCATGATTGGTCATTCTAAGTCTATATGGAGGAGGAATATTAAAATAACCTTAAAAACATTCAAAATCCAAATCATTTAAAAAAAGGTAATGATACAAAAGGCAAAAACATTCAAAAGTTCTTAGATCTCAATCCCAATACCTTTTCCTATAGATGAGCCACTTGAGCCTACACTATGCCAACTCAGCTAGGGTCACTAGATGTGTCACTCTCTCATACTCCTATACCCATGTCATATGGCTCATGATTGCTACATGTGTTGCTCTCTTTTAGGTCTATACCTATCCCATCTATGTTATGATCACTAGATGTATATCTCTTTCCTCAACTAGGGCCTGTCATGCCCATGAATCTCCTGTACTCACCTCTACTAATGGTTGCATCCCCTCTTTGTGCACTCATAACTACATCATGGCCTCTCCCAAAAATATGAACCAACTCACTTGAGTTGGGGCATATGGTATCATGGGATCTTCTAAGGTGGCAAGGTTGTATGGCATTAGCACCTAATATAAGATGTCATTGAATGTTCCCCTCACCATGGACCCCCATCTGATCTCTTCATCTTATGTCACACCTACAAAAATTACACTAGATAGATATTAGATCATTGATATATCTCAAAAATCTATCTCTAGTATATTTCAAGAAAAACTTAAACACAATGTTACCATCTTTTATTATATGTCTATGTGTTGGCCACTACTATCTCATCATCTATGCAACCACTAAGCATGGTCTCCCCATCTGTACATCCTCTAAGAACATCCTATGTTGCTCACTATCTAAAAACAAATCATAGAGTCACATCTCATGTCCATCTCATCCTACACTTGATCAACCTCTCTATCATCCAACTCTACTCTGGCCTACTTGTTGGGTCATTTGAGATGGTGATAATCTCTACTCTCTCCTACTCATGTTACCTCCATCGACACTATGCCTGTAGTGGTCACTATTCCTCTTAATGTAGAACTAGTGGTGGTATCTCTAGTATTCCTACTTCCAAATCCATCTCCTCTCACTCTATTTCTTGTCATGTTCAACCAATCTATAGTCTCTCACAACATGGTTTGAGATTTGGCCTAATAACTAGTGGCCCTAGTCCTCCTCTCCCTCATGACTCTCTCAAGTGATTAGCCTAAAAGGTAGGCACCACTATTGACATCATTGGGTGAGGTTTCCCTATTTATCTTGGTACACATACCACTAGATATGGCTTTATCCACTATTCATAGTGCCTTTTCACCTCTATCTATACCAAAGTTGATCCCACTATCTCCCAACTAGGTCATATCATAGTGATGTGACTATATGATTTCCATATAATATCTTCTCATCTTACCATTTGTAGTGTTGGCATGTGGGTCATGGCTTGTACTACCTAGTCCTATATCTATCTCTATACTAAGGTAACCTATCATCAACTACATGGGGAACCCCAACTAGTCGATACTTGGGGAACCTCTTATAGATCCATGTCATCAGTAATATAATTGATAAAACTAACTTCTACCTTTTGGATAACACTCCGTACATGTCATGCATGAGTTGTACCCAAATGAAAAATGCCAAGTCATATAATACCCTCTGCTCTAGTATTATCCAACTCAAGGCTATCACAAATAGTGGTACCTTTCCATCTAACTTGTGGCACAACACTCATGTTGTCATAAGTCTTATCATAGCCTTCTTTATATCTATAATATATAACATATATACATCAAACATGTTCAACCTCAATACAGGGTGTATCATCTCTAATCCCATCACCCATATGGCTAAGGATCTCCTCTCCTCCTTGTTATTTAGTACACATGTAATTATGAATGTCCCTATTATAGGTAATCCTAGGATGGCATGTACATCCTCCAAGGTGATACCCATCTCTATGGTATACCCTTCCATCTCCCACCTAAAGGTGTTAGTCAATCATTCTTAGCATCCCAAGAACATGAATAACAAATGTAAACTAAGTGGTATCCTACACATCTCTGTTATGCCTCCTAAGCCTACCGAGATCAATCTATTTGTATCCTCTATTGACAAGCACTCTAATAAGTCCAAGAGCCATGATGCATCCACCAAGCACCAAAATTTTAGATGCCCTTGAAACCAGGAAACAACAAAAGATGTATTAGATCTTCCATGTCATTCATAAGTAAAATACATTTTTTTTTAAATTTTAAACTAAAAACAAGCCTAATTTGCTTTAAAATATTCACTTTTAATTTATTCAACCTATTTTTAGCCTACTCAGCCCTTTTATCCCTCAATTGATCATTTTGGACCATTCTAACACTCTTTCAACCATTTGAATGCATTTTCATACTATTATAGTTCTTTGGTCAAACACTAGTTTGATCAAAATTTTCCTATTTTAACCTAGCTAACTTAAAAATCTAAGTCAACCCTCTTATTTTCCCCCTTTAGTACTACATTGTCACACTGGACTTTTTTGCTCAATCAGTAATAATGTATTAGGTTGGAAGTCTAGAAAACAAACTACATTGGCACATACCTACTAGGTTGGTAGTATGGATTTTGACACTTTTCAACTTATTAGGTCGATTGGGTTGACCTAGTTGTTTTTCCCTACTGGTCCCTTATATTTTATGAAATAAATGCCTTCTAGTAGTTATTTCTCCAAACCTTTAAAACCCATTTCCCCAAATGGTTTTTTCTACCCTTAGCATCTAATTTGGGTTGATTATGATATCTATAAATACTTTAAATCAAAATTTTCTAAAAAACATTTAAAATCACTAAAATATTCAAAAACTAGCTTGAGATTCTCAGTTGCTTACTTGTCTTGCATCTAGTACCACCTCCAGAGGTCCCTCTCATCTAACTTATTGTCTCCTTGATATAATAGCTCATTTAGTCTCTTAGAGCTCTTTTTCTCTTCCAATAAGTAAACAATAACAAATGACTTACCTTTGACCCTATTTAAAATCACTTTTCAAAAATTTAATCTTTCAAATCTTTTCTGTCAGATTTCTTATTTTGCCTATATCTTTATTTTTACTAATCTATTTTTTTAACTATAAAATATTCTATAAACGTGATCACATAGAGAATATTTTTCAATACTATATGCCTATCTTCCAAAAGAAATAATTTTTAACTATTTTTTGTACTAACTTCCATAGGTTTGCCTAATGTTCTTCACATTGGACACCTTCACCTCTTTTGCAGTCTCCTTTATCTATAGCACTAAGGTAAGTAAAAGTATGTGTTTTTCAATTATGTCCTTTAATTTCTCTTATTTTATCCTTACTTCACTTTACTTATCATCAACACTATGTGTTATCTTGTTATATTTTTGAAGCACCATCATGTGTTACACTCACATGACACATGATGAGCTTTGAGTGGGAAATATGTATAGACATAATATTTTCAATTTTTTATTGATTACTAACACTTTGTATCTTCAATAACCCATCGAGTCTCAATCTCTCTAAGTGTACATCATAAGGGGTGCACTAGGAAAGGGGTGGGTAGACCATTGGTGCTTTGCAAGATTGTTTTCCCTTTTACCACTTGTTATCTACATAATTATCTCACAAAAACCATTACCCCTAAGCTTGTTCTTCTCTATTGTACCCTTTATAATCATTTTCTAACTTTATACTCATATTCCTCACATTAATCCCATTTTTTCAGTTAGTTTTACTTAGTCAACTGGGTTGACCCTATACAGTTTCAAGTTATTTTCACTTAGGAACTAGTTTGACCTTTGGCCAACCTAGCTCATGACCTAGTGAATTATTGTCCAAAATTGTTCTACATTAATTGGGTCAACCCTATCAGCTAAGATTTTTTGAAGTGTTTATGGTCATATCTACCTATATATACAAGTTTATTTCCATCATTTATCATGAGAAGAAGAAGAATTAAGAGTGAATGAACATCTACTTATTGACCATTCTATTTGAGAAACAATCTTAGGGTTTCATACTTTCTTTGAAAATAAGGATCTTGTCTTATGGAGAAGTATTTTGGATACATTAATAGGTTATGTGGCCTATATCTGATTTGTCTTTGTTATCCTTATATACCATAACAACCTCTTGTGAATCACCTTGTCCAAGGGCGAGATTGAGGCTCAATGGGTTCGTCTTCGAGGTAAGTATTCCTAACCTTTGCTTTTCCTTCGAAAGAGTAGATAAATATGCATTTATACTTCTCTTCCATGCATTAATATTTTGTATATATTGATGTGAGTATATGTCTTCTGTGCATATTTAGTTTTTGTTATTTATAATCCCCACTTTGTGCCACAAGCTTTGGTGATCACTAAATTATATTTACTTTACTTGTTATTAGATTAAGTGAAATATTAAACCTAGGAACCCCTTAAGGTTATTACATTATTATGTTAGACTGAAAGCTTTGTAACCCTCCTTAACATAGTGTATTTTTATGAATGATCCCCTAATTGGGTCTAGAAGATCCCCATAGTGGTCATGATCCTGCTCAACAAATGCATTCCCAATCAAAAGTGTAGGAATGCTCTATCTTCTCCAACCCAAGATTGATTTATAGACATGATGAATTTTTGATTGCATACAATTTATCCTCTTGAGATCCATCCCTTAATAAATTATGAGAATTTAATATTTTGGCTATATACCTGAATATCACTTACCACCATAGGCTTTACAACTCTTTTTGACCTTTGAAAACATGTTTGTAAGTCTTCAAGGAGGACTAAAGACTCATTGATTGAATCTAGGTCATAATGACAACTCAAAAAGTATGAAAATTCCCACCAAAAGCTTTTCCATTATGTCATAAATCTTGGATTATCTTAACTCCTACCTAAAACCTCATGAAAAATCTCACTAGACTTTGCAAAACCTTAGAAATATTATGTTGGAAACCTTTAGGTAGGTTTATAGACTCATTGGTTTGATTTAGACCACTTAATTGCATGTGTAAATATGAGTAATGACCATTTTTTGGGTTTTAAATCCATGCCATCACTAAAATTCTATTTCTATAGATCCTCAATGAGTTTTGGAATATTTTTGAGACCTAACCAACACTTTACAACCATTGGAGACCCTAAAATCTTAAAAATCCTACTGTTGTCAACCTGTAGATAGTTCCACAAGAATGTTTCTTATCTCCCTAAGGTCACATGTGTAAAATGAGGCTTTATTATGGTGTATAAGAGTCGTGTAGACCCTTTATAATTCACCCAAAATTTCATTCCTTTTTTATCATGCTCAAAAATGGATAAAATGAAGTAAACTAGAACCCTGCTTGGATTGATAAGACATTATGATCCCTTCACCTTATTAGTGATTATTCATAAAAGAGGGGAGTTAAATTTTAGAAATAATTATACAAAATTTAATTTATCTAGGTTCCCCTCTTCTACCAAAAATATTAGGTCCTCACCTTCTCTCTCTTGTCTGTACTATTCACAAACTTGATTGGATTTTCAAGGTTGCCAAAGAGTTTAATGGAGAAAGGGGGTCAATTTTTGAATTTTTTTTACTTTAAACTCCATAAAAATAATTTATATGATCCTGGGAGGCATAAGAGTATCCATGTGTGTTTTTAAACGTGATCTTTCTATAACACACTTGTATGGACCAGCTAAAAACCTCTAATTTCTACCATGAGAACTATCTATTCTGACTAAAAACTGATGGAGATGATATGTCAAGTGTATCTAAAGCTTGGAAATGTTTTTATGGACCTATAGTGATATTTCCATCTCCATTTTATATCGTAAACTTGACCTTGTATTCATAAAACCTTCTTTAGATGTTACAAAGTGGATAATAAAATACCTTGAGAATGGGATAGAATGTTATAAATTTAATTTACCACCTTTCTAAGAATGGTATGGACTACAGGGGGATTAATTTGACTTGGAAACCACTTAACATGTTCAAAATTACCCCCTTTATACCAATTAATCACATTTGACCTATTTTACCATGTTATAAATGACTATATAACCATAGGGTCAAGAATAACACTTAACTTAATATCGTCAAAATAACCTTAAATAATGTTAAAAGAGGCTTGAAAAGATCATTTTAAGGATTTTACAAGGCATTTTATGACCATACACAAGGTTAAAGGATATGAAAACTAAATTTTTGAATTTTAGGGGTTGAAATTTAGTCTGGGAGGCCAAATTATCATTAGGAAGGCAACACAAATGATAGATAAGAGGCTTCCTACCCTAGTTTATTACCCTATCACACTTCAAGATATCATATCTATGATGAGGAAAACTACAAGGATTTTGAGCTTTCCACTAAGGTAGGAGGTATGTTAATTATTGATAATGTGTTCTAAGGTATGTGAGGATTTGTCATTGATGTCATTCTGAATTGTCTTTGTTATTTTTGAGGTTGAGTTCATAACCCATGTACTTGAGAGACCTAGTGTGAAGATATAGGCTTGGTTGCATGTTGAAGTGAGTAGTATGAAGCTTATGATAAGAATATTGGTAGTATGTGAGAATGGTATGAGGTTTTACAACATAATTATGATGTGTTGAGATCATTGCAAGAGGTTTCAAGGAGTGTTTAATGTCTAAGTGTGACTGGTAGTTCAAGGCCTAATGTGTAAAGAGACCTAGTGTGGCCTAATGAGGGGTCAAGTGTGTTTTTCAAGGTTCTAGAGATCATGAGACCATTTTAATATGTTTTAAATGTTCTGTCAAGTTTTTTAACCAAGTTTGAGGTTAAATTTTGAAGGATAAAGCATGAAATGTGGTTTTGAGGTTTTTTGTGTGCATAGAATAAGGTGTTGTAGACCCAAGAAGGATTTTTTGTGCTCATTTTCACATGAAATTTTTTCAT
Source organism: Torreya grandis (assembly GCA_037957365.1). NCBI lineage: Eukaryota > Viridiplantae > Streptophyta > Pinopsida > Cupressales > Taxaceae > Torreya > Torreya grandis. Next base: position 1,546,444 of record JARHVA010000885.1, on the reverse strand, counting down.
GAGATCCTAATAATGTCATGTAATTTTGGTAAGGCTCCAATATCAAATTTCCTATCAATGGTTTTGAATTTAAGGGGCAATCCTTTATTAATGATTGTTAAGAATAGAAACTTGTTTTTAGCGTCTAAAAACCTTAAGGTGAACTTGATGTTAGAGATATGATTCAAAATGGATAAAAATTAATCTTATGACCTATTTATATTATTTTATCATGTCTATGACTCTCCCAAGTACATGTATGTACCATTTGTTTGTCAGATGAGTGAGTGGAAGTTATAAGAAACCCCTTATTTCTCAGATTTTTGATGTAGCAAGCAGATTTGACAAGTTCAAAGCATAAAAATGATTGTAAGATAATGTTTTATAACTTTATTTTGTTTCCATGTAATTTTATTATCATGTTATATACTTCAAATATGCTAAACTGGTCATGGAAGTTGTCTTATCACTAAAAAGTCCTAGTGAGGAAGATAGTGAGAAAAATAGGTATAAGTGGGAATGACATTAGGGATATGTCGTCATGGATTAGGGATGGATACAATTTCATAATTTTTTTATTAAATACATGTGACACATATCCATATTGGATATAACTTTTGGAGATGAGTATATATAAGCATAAAGTTGTTCTCAAAGTGACCTCTCTAACATAGTGAGGTTTGTATATAGTGAAGACATGAAATTGGTCTATCAGACCAATATTGATATTTGAGCCTATAATATATTTATTTTATGTTGATATAAGGATGTTTAAATATAATATAAACCCATTTTAATTTAATTAAATTGAATCTATATATGTTATAAGTCATTATTTCCATTATTGTATTTTATAGCATTCAGGAAGTTTTTTATATGTTGTAAGATTAATGTTCTTGAGTCATTTTGAATATATTTTAAGAAATAATACATATTAAGTTTTTATATAAGTCTCAAATCTTCATTTTAATGTTTTTTATTCATGGTACATTCCTATGAAGGTGTGAAATGTCAAATGTTCTTGACTAGGTTTGGAAACCTTTTTGCAATTCTGAGTGAGCATATAGAAGTGGTCAGTTTGAGGTATTTTTCCCTATATGGTGAAATATAATGGAAATTTTTATGACCTTTAGGTCATTTTTTTTATATCCATATTATATTTTTATATGTTTATATGTAAAAATTGAGTTTATACTTTAGATATTCAAAATAGACTTTCTAGCAGTGAGAAGGTTTAATTGTGAGTAAGACAAATAGTGTGGTTCAAGAAGTGAAATGTGATAAATGGTGTTGGGGACCTAAGGTGAGATTATAATGGGTATAATTTAATTATGTTTTAATTTTTTAATTCATTTATGTATGATCAATATTTTCCAATGTGGTCAAGGTGAAAACATGTGCTTTGAGAAGGCCTAATTGCATTATGTCTCCTTTAGGCCTAATGGTGGTTTTGGTACTTATAAGTGGTGACCAGCATTCATAATGGTTGTTTCACTTATTAAATGTGTTTTTTAATCTATTAAAATGGTAATACAAGTATGGATAGTTTTTTTTCTAACCAATGTGTGTAAAATTTAGAGTCAAGTATAAGCAGAAGGTCTAATATGGCCTAACTTGACTAGTTAGAATATTGAGGTGTTGAACAAATCAAATAAAAGTTTAGAAAATATATATATGGATTTAATAGAATAATAAAGTTTATTTTAATATTTTATGAAGTTATAATAGTGATTATACATATGATGAGCAAGGTCATATGACCTAAATCTGCCAAGAAGAGGGCTAGTTGAGTGAAGAGGCTTAATAGGTTGTTTGAGAGAGATAGAAGAGTGTGAAGAGAAAAAAGAGGTGATCATAATAAATTTAGTGAGAAAAATGTGTTAAAATATTATCATATTTTATAGGTTAATGATTTTTTTATATAGTTACAATCCACTAAGAGGGGGGTGAATCAATGATGGCAAATAATCCACTTTCAATTTCCAAACCCTTCAAATACTTAAGCAATCAATAGAATCATTCATGAAATATATAGATCATTTATAGAATTTATCATTAAATATAAATTAATATCACATAAACAACAAAATATCTATGTGGAAACACTTCTTTAGGAATAAAACTCACTCTCAAGCCTACAAACACATGGACTACTATCTTATACGATGATCACAAACATGAGACTGATCAAGTCCTTCTGATCAAGAACCTTGGTCAATTATTTCTAACTTAAGGCCATTAGTGAAAAAATATTTCCACAAGTATCACCTTCCCCTAAGATGATCAATTCTTCTAACCACCTGTTTGGTCAAGTCCTTCTAAAGGTTTTTAGTGAAACCCTATTTTACAAGGAGCAACTTCCCCTAAGGAAGATCAAGTCCTTTAGACCCTCATTGAAATGAAAACCTCCACCTTATAAATTATGTATTCAACACCTAATTATGTATCTCTGATTATCTAACCTTTGCATAAACTCCTTCTCTATCTCATACAGGCCTCTCACAAAGGCATGCCACAATCTCTCTCCTTCTTCACTCAAATGGTCTACATACACACACTCAGACCTCTTCACATATCCTCAAACTAAAATATCACTAATATATCATCTAAATCATGACCTAAAATTTAAACACATATTCCTCAATATTCTATGCTCATCAACCCAACAATTGGGCACTCTCACACTCCTCTACTTTCCTTCATTCTTTAATACCCTCTCATACTCGTCAAGAAACCAACACATTTAGTTTCACTATATATAGATCATTCATGAATTATAAACATTAAAAACTTTTCTTGTCAGCCCTAATACATACATTCATCCTTAATGCATCTCACATGTGTCACACTTAAGCATAACTCTCTTTCAAATAAGCCTAAGTCACCTTTAGGTCATATGGAGACTCATTCAGCTCTTTAACACTTCTTTGAGAAAACTAAAACATGGGAACATGTTAAAAATTCATGGAACCATTCCACATGATCTATAGGTCCCATTTAAGTTTCCATATCCACCACAATACCCTTATACTTAAGAAAAATAATTCAAACAACATTTTATGCACATAATCATCATGAATAAACACACAGTCAACTTCTAAACATTTTTTCATATTGTATAAAAATTTTCAAACCTTCAAAATATACATATATCATCCTCATGGATTCTAAAATACTCTCAAAAATATAATTCATCATGAGATATCAAAACAATCATCAAAATGAGCTTAATTACCCTTTTCAGGTTCCTTGCAGAACATACACAAACACATAGTCAACTTTTAACCTTTATAAATTTGATTATACACACTTTAAAATATTAAAATATATATTTTCATATGCTCCTTGGATTCCTATACAAAATTAATTTTTACATGATGAGAAAATCCTGCATAGATTGAAAGTTATATCCCAAAAGCTAGACACTAGTCATTCCTTTGTTAAATTCAAATATTTGAAAGACAACAATCACAGTTAAACCTCAAACACTAAGCTCACATCTCATGTCCTTATTTCTCATATCAATATTGAACCATCGATCTTCCCTAAAATTAACGTATAGGCACTAATGCTTAGATGTTAAACCTCAGTCACGTTGACCTCATCTTGTGTAATCTAGAAACTTTTACTCAACACATTCCATCTATCTTCTGTACATAGTTCATTCTTTAACAATTTTAAATATATGTCACTTTGACCTCTTGACTTTAATATGTACCATTGATCTTTATCTATATAATCTTCTACTTGCCATTGATCTTCTGAAGAAGCTCGATCTTTATCTCTACTTAGCAATAAACATCGACTACTTATCCTCATCTCATTACTTCCTAACATCTTGGATAAAATGTGCTCCATCGATCTCTTTAAGACTTTTCAAAATTTACCTCTTAGATATTTGACTAATTATGAAGACCACTACAATATGCCTAGAAGGCCAACTTTGAACCTTGATAACTTTCACTATGCTTTGATGCATGATCTCAAATTTGGACCACATGATCTCCTCACAAAGGAGAATCCAACCATATATCAATATACTCATATAACCCTCACATGTGTGAGATATAATGACATTAAAATGCCTTCTCAAAATCTTCTATCACAAATTCAAATATGTCAAAAACTACCTAGGAGGCCAAATTTGAACAAGTATATCTTTTGATTAACTTCATTTCATGACATAAAATTTAGTGAAAATAAATTAGGATCAAAACTTAAAAAACCCATATGATTATCTTATTCTAAAATGTAAAAATACTATCAAACTAACTAGGAGCCTAACTTTTCACTTGCATATCTTTGACTATTCTTTGATGCATGACTTGAGACTTAGTGCATAAAAACTAGGAACTAATGTGATCACAACCATATGACCAACTCCCCCTTACTCATCCACACATGGCAATTATGATGTCACCAATCTATCTACTCAATTTTTTTGCCATTAGACCAAAAGGTCTAGATGAACACAATGAACCTTCAAATGAATATCATTCATGTAAACAAGATCTCAAAGCATATAACACTTCTTATGAGACAACTTTCACATCCTAAAATAACCATACTCATCCTTGAACCTCTCTAACCAAGCTAAAACTGAAGATCAACCAAGCTAACCTCAAGCATACTAGGACATGCACATTTCACACTTTGTCATTGTCACTTAGGCTATAAAACCTCTTCATCTACTCACCAGGACACCTCCATGACATATCCATGACATAATTTACAATACTTCAACAATATCCCCCTTTTTCATTGATGTCAACAAACAAAATTCATCTCACCTTCCTTCTCTCTCTTCAAGCACTCTCCAAATAAGAAATTTCTCCCCCTCTAACATAATGACAAAGTGGGCACCAACTAATCTTGAAGACCTAAAAATACTACCAATATAAATAGACCATCTTATAAAGATAGTATAAACCCCCCTTACCTTGAGCCTTCCTCTTGTTGTCTTGATATCTTCTTATTATAGAAAGTCAACACTCTTCTTCACAAGCACATCAACTAATGAAAATAAAACATTCAAAACACTGAATTCTGATAGAAATCACCAAGAAATAACTAAGATATACTCCCCCTAACATCTCTAAGCCATTTCATTATTTGAGCTTCTTGAAAAAATCATGATTTTCTCTTTTGGATAAACTGAACAAAAATCACTCTTCTTCTCACTAGGCCTGTCTAGTCTTCTTGTAGCCCTACCTACAACTTGTAGAACCCAAAAAATTTAGTAGACACACATTCTAGATGTAAAAATTTATATTTGGAGCACTCTCATGTTCCCCCTCAAGCACACCAATATGAAATAACAAGCTCATCCTTTGCAACATACTCCTTCCGGTCAACGTCCATCTTTAAAACTTCTTGCACACCTAGAAATAACTATTAGAAAATTTTGGACCAAAAATTAATCCTCTAAACCTTTCAAAACACATACATCCTATAACCCATTTTAGGTTTGTTTGCCCTTAAGCTAAAAACTAATAAAACTAAGAGCACACAAAAATATCCAATTTGACTTCAAAATATTTTCAGACCACAAAACCACCTGGAGCAAGCTATAATAAGGTCAACAAAATTTTCTATGCAAAAAGATCATTTTGACAAAACAAAAAAAATCTTTTGCCACTTGGAAACCTTCAATTTGACCCTGTAGACTATATACACAACAAATCTTGCCTACTAGGACCTCTATACTGATTAACATTAAGATATTGAGCTTACATACTTCCTTATCCATAATAAACATGTCTCTTAATAAGCATAGGTAGAGACACCTTACTTCACAGTGACCTACCATGGTGCATAACTAGGAGTTGCCCACAACTCCTCATATTCTTTCTCCTCCTTGGTTATCTTCTACTTTTGGTTCTTCTTCTTCTTCTTTGGCTTAAGATAAACAACTTCCTCATCCACTATAACATTCTTATTTTATTCTGTGATTGGATTATAATTACATGGAGATAACATATATTCATAATGTACCTTTACATCAGTATAATCTTTCTTTCAACTTGAAATCTCATTGCAAGAAACTTATTCAACAATAGAAAAAAATTCACTTGAATCCATACATATCTTAAAACTATCTTTGACTAGTACCTTGGTCTTCTCCTTGAGATTGGTTTCTTCATTCACAACATGAGAAATCAATGAGATCTCTTGGCACTCTTCAACTTCTGAAGCATTATCCTCCATATCAAACATATTACTTGGAGCTACTGACTCATCATAACACTTACTAACCACCTTTGGTCTCCATGAGTTAACTTGCCTCCTTCCTTGATCTCTAGGATCCTGATTAAACCTATTCTATCTTGTAGGCCTTTTCTTATAAAATCTATCAATGTGACCTCTTTGTTCATAGTTGAAGCACATCATATTTTTTGCAAGAAACTCATCTTATCTTACCTTAAATGGATAACATTTTTTAAAGTGTCCCATATCATGACAGTTGAAACACTCAAACTTGTTCATACATTTTGACTAATGAACCCCATCATAGTTTTAAGAAAATTTATTTATAATAGGTCTCTTGCATTCTCTAGCCTTATGACTAAATTGATTACAAGTATAGTAGTAACCATTGAAATTTTCATAACTCATAGCATTTGGTTATTTGATTTAATTTGTCTTCATTCTACCAGCACCTTCATTCCTTGTCTGATGATTTGTCTTCAAATGTTAATCCACCTTAATCTTATTGACCTTCATTTCAACTTGAGAATAAATTTTAGCCTCTTCATTAAAACCGAATCTAGTTCTATCACTAGCTGACTTTTGATGACTTAGAATATGGTCTAGATCACTTGAGCTTTTTTCAAATCTTACAAATAACTTCACCTTGCTTGTAGACTTCTCTAACTCATCTTTCAAAGACACAATCTTAGAAGGATGCTTTAAACATTCTTCTTCTTTAGCTCTTAGACTTGAAGATAGAGATTCCAACTTAGAATTAAGAAACATGATAGCACCTTCATGCTCTCTAGAGTCTTTAATTGATCTTGTCTCAAACACACTGAATTTCTCCTCATAGTCCTTGAGTTTATATTTCATCTTCTTATTAATCTTTCTCTCAATCTTCAATTCTTCAAGAGTATTCATCAATAAAATCTCATAGTCCACCTCCTCTTTATCTTTATTTTAATCACTCCAAGTAGACTCTGCTTGATGTGAACTACCTTCCTTAGACATGAATAAGACTTCATCTTCAATAGGACCATCATCTTCATGGTCATACTCTGATTCACTAACTTTACTCTTATCTAATGAGCTACAATCCTCTTTGGTGTAGAGACTCTTCTTGTCCTTGAAATACTTCTTTTTATTGTCAAACCTTATGAATCCTTTTTTTATTTGTATCAGACCTAAATGATCTCTTGTCATCATCATGACCTTGGACATGTTCTTCATCATTATCCTTCTTATACCTATGAGGGAACTTATTATCAAAATTTACTACCTCTCCACAATTGAATCATTTATAGTATAGCTTACCCTTATACTTTCCTAAACCTATTTTCAATTTCCTTATAAACAAAGCAATTAGTTCATCCTCATCAATATCATAGATATCATCCTCCTTAGGTTTATTACCTTAGAACTTCTTATTTGGTTTCATTTCAATCTTGAAATTTGTTTCCTTCTTTGGTGGTCTATCATCATTTACTCTCATCTCATATATAGTAAGGGTGCCATGCAATTGATCTATTTTATACTGATTAAGATTATGACTTTCTTCTATAGTAGATACTTTTAGATTAAACGTGAGAGATAAAGACCTTAATACCTTTTAAACTATAGTAGTCTCTTTAAGGTTCTCTTCAAAACCTCTGATGGTGTTCACAATCTCATCAACTCTTTATAGAAAGGATGCCATAAAATCTTCTTCTTTCATTTTGAGACTCTCAAATTGTCTTCAGTGAGTCTATAACTTTTCTAACTTAACCTTTGAATCTCCTTAAAAAATAGTCTTTAATTTGTCCCATATTTTCTTTTCAAATGTGTAATGGATTATGATAGTGAACTCAATCTCTGTAAGACCACAAGTGATGGAATTTATTGCCTCAAAATTGTTCTCGAATAGCTTCTTATCTATAACACTAGATGAAGGAATAGTAGGAGCAACATAACTATCTAAAATAGATTTCCATACATCAAACCATAGGTACATAATGTATGTCTTCATCTTAGCACTCTAAAAATCATAATTGAATCCATTGAACATTAGTGCTTGCTTAGTAGAGAAACCATTTTGCACATTTTAACTAGCCATTGTACTTTAGATCACCTTCAAGTTGTCAAGCCTTTACCAAAGGACCTGCTCTGATACTAGTTATTAGAGGTAAAATCCACTGAGAGGGGGATGAATTAGTGATGTCAAATAATCTAATTTCAATTTACAAACCTTTCAAATACTTAAGAAATCAATACAATCATTCATGAAGCATATAGATCATTTGTAGCAGTGAATAAGAAAGATAAATCAAGATTATATACGCAACATAAGATCTATGTGGGAAACACTCTTGGGGAATAAAACTCACTCTCAATCCTAAAAATACATGGACTAATATCTTATAATATGACATAAACATGAGATTGATTAAGTCCTTATTATTAAGAACCTTGGTCAAGTCCTTCTGGCCTAAGGCCTTTAGTGAAATAGTAGTTCCATAAGGAGAACCTACCCCTAATATGATCAAATCCTTCTGACCACTTGCTCAGTCAAGTCCTTCTAACCTACAACCTTGATAAAGTTATTCTGACCAAAGGTTTTTAGTGAAACCCTATTTCACAAGGAGCAACTGCCCCTAAGGAAGATCAAGTCCTTTAAAACCTCCTTGAAATGAAAACCTCCACCTTAGAAATGATGTCTTAAACACCTAATTATGGATCTTTGATTATCTAACCTCTACACAAACTGCCTCTCTATCTCATATAGGCCTCTCACATAGGGATGCCACAATCTCTCTCCTTCACTCAAATGGTCCAAATACACACACTCAAACCTCTTCACATATCCTCAAACTATAAGAACACTAATATATCATTTGAAATATGACCTATAGCTTAGACACATATTCCTCAATATTATTTTCTCATCAATATAATAACAAGGAACTCTCACACTCGTCTGCTTTCATTTTCTCTCAAACATCCTCTCATACTCATCTAAAAACTAGCACATTTGGTTTCACTATATATATAGAATTCATTAATTATCAAGTTCATAAAATTTACTTGTCAGCCAAAATACATTCCTTCATCCTTAATTCATCTCATATGGATCACACTTAAGCATAACTCTCTTTCAAATAAGCCTAAGTCACTTTTATGTCCTATGGAGACTCATTCAGCTCTTTGAAACTTCTTCAAACAAACTAAAACATAAAAACACTTTCCACATGCATGGACCCATTCCACATGATCTATATATCCCCTTTAAATGTCCATATCCATCATATTACCCTTATACTTAAGCATAAATTTCTTAAACAACATTTTGTGCACATATTCATCATGAACAAACATACAATCAACTTCTAAACCTTTGTTCATACTGTATATGACTGGTCAAACCTTCAAAATTTACATAGATCATCCTTGTGGATTCTAAAATACTCCTCAAAATCTAATTGAAAATGAGATCAATTACCCTTCTCATGTTCCTTGTAGAACATACATGAACATATGTCAATTTTGAACATTCATAACTTTGACTGTACACACTTTCAGATTTTCAAATCTATATTTCTAGATGTGCCTTGGAGTCCTTTACAAAATTAATTTTTACAATATAAACAAATTTTGTATAGATCGAAAGTTATAGCAAAAAAACTAGATGCTGGTCATTCCTTTATTAAATTCAAATATTTGAAAGATAATGATCACAGTTAAACCTCAAACACTAAGCTCACATCTCATGTCCTTGTTTCCTAGATCAATATTTCACCATCGATATTTTTTGAACTTTAACTCATAGGTGTCAATGCTCAAATGTTAAACCTCAGTCATGTTGACCTCATCTTATGCAATCTAAAATTTTTGGCTCAATGTGCTTCATCGATTCTTCTATACGTAGCTCATTCTTTAACAATGATAAACAACTATCACTTTGACCTCTTGACTTTAATATGCATCATTGATATTTATTTGTATGATCTCCCACTCACTGTTAAACTTCTAAATAAGCTCGATCTTTATCTCTACTCAACATTGAACATCGACCACTTATCCTCATTTTATTGCTTCTTGACATCTTGAAGAAAACACACTCCATCAATCTCTTTGAGACTTGCTCAAACTTTACCTCTTTCATATTTGATTATGAGGAATACTATAATATGCCTAGAAGGTCAACTTTGAACCTTGATAACTTTCACTACACTTCGATGCATGATCTCAAATTTGGACCACATGATATCCTCATATAAGATAATCCAACCATGTATAAAATTTCTCTTGGAACCCTCACATGTGTGATATATAATGACATTAAATGCCTTTTTAAAATCTTCTATCACAAAGCCAACTATGTCAAAAACTACCTGAGAGGCCAACTTTGAACAAGAATATCTTTTGACATGATTCATCATATGACCTAAAAATTAGTGTAAATAAAATAGGCTCAAAATTAAACAAATCCATATGATAATATTATTATGAAACATCCACATGTGTGATATATGACACCACCAAACTGATTACTCCTTTCTTGTTTCATGTAAATTTGGCTAAGTATAGAAAAATACTATCAAACTACTTGGGAGTCTAACTTTGCACTTGCATATCTTTGACTATGCTTTGATAAATGAATTGAGACATAGTGCATAATAAATAGGGACTAATTTGTGATTTGATCACAACAATATGACCAACTCTCCCTAACTCATCCACATGTAGTAATTATGACATCACCAATCTGCCTACTCAGATTTTCTACCACTAGACTAAAACATCTAGATAAACACAATGAACCATCAGATGAATATCACTCATTCACAGAAGATATAAAATCATATAACACTTCTTATGGGACCATTTTTACATATTCAAATCACCATACTCATCCCTAAACTTCTCTAACCAATTCAACACTAAAGATCAACCAAGCCAACCTTAAACATATTAGGACATGCACATTGCACACTTTGTCATTATTACTTAGGCTATCATAAATTACACTATTTGAATAAATTATTATAAAATAAATATTAGAATGTTTTAAATCAAATAAAATACCATTCCAATGTGTCTATAAGGTAAAAAACCCTAAATATCAATTAGCCACATGACCATCTTTGATAAAGAATATGACAAGTCAGGGATGTCAAAAGTATTGAAAGTGTTTCAAACTTCACACGTGATATTTTTCATGAAAAATAAACCAAACTATTTAACTAATTATTTTAAAATAAATTAGTTAAATTTGATTAAAAAAATATTGAGATTGATATTTGATTTAAGGACATTAGATCTATAAATATTTTTCAAAAAATACTAGTAAACTTCCCTTTGTCTAATACAAGACTTCACATGCAAGCTACATGCTTTAATTAATTTTTATTTTTTTAAATAAAAATATTAAATGAATGTAAAATAAATATCTCATGATTGTATAAATAAAAATAAAAAAGATTAAATATATACATTTTTTAATCTTTTTAAAAAATACAAGTCAACACACATGGGCCCACCATGTGCTTGCATAAAAAATTGGTTAATTACAACTCACTTAATAAACATGTTAACACAATAAATGCACTAACTTATGTTTAATATTTTTTTTTGTCTAATTTTTATTTTTTTTTAAAATAAATCATAATTAAATACTTTTATTAAAATAATAAAATGAAAGTATTTATTTAAAATTTAAAAAAAAAATAAAAAATTTAAATGGGGTCCAGTACTTGGGTGGAATAAAGTCAATTAAATAAATGTTTTATTTTTAAAATAATTATATTAAAACTTTAACATACCCATTAATTTTTTGTTGTAGCACACTTTATACAAAAGTATGTTACAGGTGGAGAAGAGGGGAGGATTGCTAGAGCTCTAAACATCCATTTTCAGTGATACAAAGCTTAAAATACTTATAAATTACCCTCTAAAGATACTAGTAGACCCATATCTATAATTTTTTTCCTAAAAAATAATATGTTAATGCTCTTACTGCTGCTATGGCATACTATGGCACCTAGGTAGAAGTAAAAAAATTCAAATTTTTTTATGCTCATCAGAGTCTAAAAATGACTCTAACAGGTTTAAATATTATATAAAATATGAAATCAACCTTTAAATCTCAAAAAATGACTGAGAATATATAATTTAAAAAAAATCTTCTACCATAGCCATACAAGCTAAAGCATGATGCTTGGGAGGAGAGATAAAAAATTAAAAAGAGTTGTAGGAGACTAAGTCAAGCAAAGTAAAGATCAAAATTATTTGGAAATTAACAAAATAAGTAAATGAAATAATCAAAAATGATATTTATTATCTAAAATTTGATCTTTCACTGATTTTTAGCTCACACATGCTAAAAAATAGTATTTGAGAGGAGAGAAAATTTTTGAAATAAGCTACAAGAGTCTAAATTAGGTGAAATAAAGGTCAAAAATATTTGAAAATAATTAAACTAAGCCAATAGAGTGATCATAATGGAGATTTAATGCACAAAATATTTTTTTTAAATAATGTCATACAAGAATTTCTAAGCAGTGATTCACTTGCTTTTTGGCTCTCTTAATGTTTGCAACTGCCTATAAGTGATAGATTTACAATTAAAAAGCTTCAACCACCTTTATACAGATTATTAATCTAAAAAAGAACAAAATCTTAAAAAAAAATTAATGCTTAGAAAAACATTTTTAACTTATTTTAAGATTCTTAATTAGATCTATGACATGAAAATAGGCTTAAATATGAAAAATTACACAGATTTGAGATCTCTAGACTTATAAGAGAGAGAAAAGTAGAATAACTTACTTCCTATATAAGGATAAGCTTGAAAAAATTTATGAACATACCATGGACTGAAAAATAGATGAATCTAGGATTGAACACAAGCCAAAAACTTCGATCTATGATCTTGTCACTTGATCGTACATCAACTAGCTCTGATACCATGACAGAATAAGCAATATGATTGCAACACTAGCTAGATCTAGATGTGAGACCAATAGCAAAGATATTCACCATGAAATAATGAGGGCAAATTTGAACACACCATAACATAGATATACCTGAGAAAACTTCATGAAGAGATAAAAACCCCACCAAAATTATTCATTATTTGAGAAATAAAATATACCCAATACAAGCTTTATCTTCTTTCTCTTCTCTCTTTTTTCATTATATCTTACAATATAAACTCTTTATTATATAGGCAAGGTAATATGCTTATTATAAATGACTTTTTCTAATTACCACATTAATGGGTCCAACCTCTCCAAAAGTCATTTAATATATTTTATTAGTTATTTACACGAGGATAAACTCATGATAAATAGTAAAATATATTATTATTTAATTAATGTAATTTAATATTTTAAAGATAAATAAATATCATGACTTGACCATAAATTATTCTAATATGATCAAGGTAGATGAAATTTGTATATGGCATAGGAGGTTAGGTCATTTAAACTTTGGCAATTTGGTCAAGATCAGCTTTAAGGGGTGTATAAAGAACATGCCTAAATTTTCCAAACTTGTAGATGCTCTTTTCAATGCATGTCAACATGGTAAGCATTCTATGAGGATATTCAAGTCTAAATAATACTCTGATAATATACCTTTAGAACTAATTCATACTGATCTATGTGATCTTACAAGGATTTAAAGCATTCAAGGTGATAGTTACTTCATGTTGCTTATAAATGACTTCAAAAGAATGACTTGGGTAACATTCTTAAAAGATAAGTCAAAATCTCTAGGTAAGTTCAAAACTTTCAAGGATTTGGTTTAAAATGAGGTGAATATTAAGATCAAATGCATTAGGTCTGATAAAGGAGGAAAGTTTTAGTCAAATGAGTTTGATGAGTTTTGTGAGGTAAATAGAATAAAAAGATAGTTCTCAACTTTTAGAACACCTCGATATAATAAAGTAGTTGAAAGAAAGAATAGAACAATTCAATAAATGGTAAGGACCATGTTGAATGAGTTAAATTTTTTTGATGGATACTAGAGATAAATTTTGGGTACTATAATTTACACCTTGAACAAAGGACAGATTAGGATCAATGGTGATAAAACTCCATATGAATTATGGAATCATGGACCTACTAGTGTTGAACATTTCAAGGTTTTTAGAGGTGTTATATCAAGAGAGATGAGGAGGACTTAGGCAAGTTTGACTCAAGGTCTAATGAAGGTATTTTATTGGGACACTCATCAGTTAGTGTTGCTTATCTATGCTACAATAAGATTTTGTAAAATATAGTAGAGAACATAAATGTGAATATTGATGAGACAAAGAAATCATATTCTCAATAAAATAGTGATGAAGGAGAAATAGATATAGATGAGGATGAATCCTAAATTGAGGAGATAAAAGACTCAAAAGGTCCTTCTAAATAGATTCAAAAGGATCATCTTGAATCTTGGATCATTAGCAATAAGAGTGCAAGTATACAAACAAGAAGAAGAATGATGAGTAATGTTAATCAAGAGAATATTGTCTTACTATCTAAATTTATACCTAAAAGCTATGTAGAAGCAAGTGAATATAGGTTTTGGATAGATACCATGAATGTGGCCTTAAATCAAATTAAGAATAATGAGACTTGGGAGTTAGTACCTAGGTCTAAAGACAAAATATCAGTGGTACAAAATGGGTGTTCAGAAACAAGCTGAATAAGAATGGAGAAGTCATCAAAAACAATGCTATACTAGTATGCAAGGGATATGCTCAAGTAGAAAGAGTGGACTTTGAGGAAACCTTTTCTTTAGTAACAAGGTTAGAGGCTATTAGGTTGTTTATTGCCTATGCAATTTCAAAGGCTTCAAGATATACTAGATAAATATCAAGTCAAGTTTCCTAAATGAGAACTTAGAGGAAGAAGTGTACATTGAGAAACATAAGGGTTTCTTATTGACTGATAACAAGGACTACATATTAGGTTTAATAAGGCTCTTTATGGTCTAAAATAAGCCCATATATCTTGGTATGCTAGACTAGACAAGTATATTTTGGATCAAGGTTTTAAGAGAGGAGTTTTAGATAGTAACCTATATATCAAGACTAAAAATGACCATCAATTGATAGTGGTGATCTATGTGTATGATATCATATTTATTATAACTATTGAGAATATGACCAAGGCCTTTACATAGATGATGAAGTCAAAATTTTAAATGTATATGCTTGAATTACTATTCTTCTTTTTTGGACTTCAAATCAATCAATCTGAAAAAAGTATTTTCATTTCATAGGTCAATTATATAAAAGAGATGTTAAAGAAGTTTTAACTAAAATATTTCAAGGCTGTAAGTACACATATAGTTATAGGATTTAGTCTAAGCAAGGAGGATGAATCTTCAAGAGTCAATTAGATAAAATATATATCAATGATTGGAAGTTTATTGTATACTACTAACTCTAGACCTAACATCATGCAAGCAGTAGGTCTTGTGGGAAGATTTCAAGATCTTAAGGAAATTCATTTACAAGTAGTTAAGAGGATACTAATGTATCTCAAGGGAACAATGGAGTACAGATTATGGTACTCAAGGAGCAAGAAGTTTGATCTAATAACCTATATAGATGCATATTGGGCTAGGAGTCTAGATGATAGAAAGAGCACTAGTGGAGAAGCTTTCTTCTTAGGTGAGTGCCTAGTCTCATGGATAAGCAAGAAACAACCATTAGTGGATTTATATACTTTTGAGACTGAATACATTATAACAACTTCATGTTACACTCAGGTGTTGTGTATGAGACAAAACTTAAGAGACTACAAAGTGTAGTTTGATGGTCCTAGTCTTATTTTTGTGATAATAATAGTGCCATAAATGTTTCAAACAATCTTGTCATACATTAAAAGACCAAACACATTCATATCAAGTATCATTTTTTAAGAGAATAGATAAGTGAACAAAGTATTAAGCTTGAATTTGTGTCTACCAAGGATCATATTATAGATATCTTAACTAAGCCTCTTCCAAAGTCTACTTTTTAACATCTAAGATAGTAATTGGTTGTAATTATTTCTTCTAGCATTCACTAAGTAAATACAGTGTTTATGGGGAGTAAATAAGAAGGTTTTTTAGCTCCAAAAATTAGAAATAAGTACATAAACTATGATGTCAAAGGTGGGGGGGTAGGGGGGAGGGCGGGGGACGGGTCATATCAGTTTGTCAATAAGGTGTCTAAGGTATGTATTGAGATAGGAGGAGCTTGTTGATATGATATTTTATTCCTATTTATTGATTTTTTTTGTAGGTAGTGATTTTTCATTAATTTAAAAGGGGGATATTTATCTGTATGGGGGAGATGTATCCTAGTGAGAGAAGATTTTTCAAATGGTTGCCATTAATAAGTGGTTGCCATCAATGACAAAGGGGGGGATTTTTTAGAATGTGTTATAAGGTATGCATGGAGTTGTCATTGATGTCATGAAAGTGTCATTAATGTCATTATAATTTGTCTTTGTAATTCTCAAGGTTGAGTTCATGATCCATGTACTTGAGAGACTTAGTGTGAAGATATAGGATTGGTTGCATATTGAGGTGAGTAGTTTGAGGCTTGTGATAATAAGAATGGTAGTATGGATCATGGTATGAGGTTGTATGACATAAATATTAGGTGTTAATATTAGTTTAAAATGTTTTAAGTTGTGTTCAAGGTCTAAATGTGACTGGCAATTCAAAGATTAATGTGCAAAGAGACCTAGTGTGGCCTAATGAGGGGTCAAGTTTATTTTTCAAGGTTCTAGAAATTATGATAGCATTTTCAGAGGTGTGAAAGGTTGTGGCAAGTGTTTTGACCAAGTTTGAGGATAAATTATGAAGGAGAAAGCATGAAATGTGGTTTTGAGGTTTTATATGTGTATAGAATGAGGTGTTGTAGACCTAAGAAGGATTTTATTATGCTCATTGGCACATGCAAAATTTTCATGAGATCCTAAGATGTTCATGGAAGTTGGTTATGGGTCCTACCTCAAATTTCTTGGCATTGGTTTTAGATTTGAGGGGCAATCCTTTATGAATGATTGTTAAGAATGAAAACTAATTTTTAGTGCCTTAAAACCCTAAGTTGAACCTAATGTTATAGATATTATTTAAAGGGGCTCAAAATGAATTAAATGACATATTTTTATGATTGAATTATGTAGAGGACTCTCTCAGGTACCTGTAGGTGGTATTGGTCTATCAGATGAGTGAGTGTAAGCTGCAAAAAACCCTTTGTTTCTTAGATCTTTGATGTAGTAGGTAGGGTTGACCAAAACAAAGCATGAAAATGATTTGAGGATGATGTGTGATACATTTAGTTTGTGTTTATGTAATTTTTTGAGTATGTTACAGACTTCAAATATGTTAAACTGGTCATGGAAGTTGGTTTATCTTAAAAAAATCCTAGTGAGGAAGATAGTGAAAAAAATAAGCAAAAATGGGAATGAGATTAGGGATGTGTTGTCATGGATTAAGGATGGATCCAATTACATAAGATTGTTATTAAAGACATGTAACACACATCCATATTGGATATAATTTTTGGAGATGGTTATATAAGTAGAAAGTTGTTCTCAAAGTGACTTGTCTAACATAGTGAGGTTTGTATATAGTGAAGACATAAAATTATTCTAAAAGACCAATATCGATATTTGAGCCTTTAATATATTTATTGTATGTTGATATAAAGATGTTTAAGGATAATATAAATCCATTTAAAGTTTATAAAAGTGAATTTATAGGTGTTTTAAGTCATTTTTTCCAAGATTGTATTTTAGAGCATTCAAGTAGTTTTCTGTGTGTTAGTAAGATTAATGTTCCTGAGTCATTATGCATAGAGTTGAAGAATCTAGTGCATAATAATTTTTTATATAAGTATGATAGGTTAATTTGAATTTATTTTCTTCATGATACATTCTTATGTATGTGTGAAAATTCAAAGGTTCTTGACTAGGTTTTGAAGCTTGTTTGCAATTTTGAGTGAACATATAGAAGTGGTCAGTTTGAGGTCTTTTTTATTGTATGGTGAAATATAATAGATATGGTGATTAATATAAGGTATAAATGTGTAATGGATCCAATATAAAATTTATTTTCATTGGCTTTTTCATGGTTATATATGATTTTTTTATATATTTATATGGAAAAGTTGAGTGTATACTTAAGATATTCAAAGTAGACCTCCTGATAATGAGAAGGCATACTAGTGACTAGGCCTAATTGTGTAGTTTAAGGAGTGAAATGTGATAAGTGGTGTTGAGTACATAATTTAATATTATTATGGATATAATTGAATTTTTTCATATATTTATGGATGCTAAATATGTTCCAAGGTAGTCAACTGAAAATGTGTGCTTTGCGAAGACCTAACTGCATTAGGTCTCCTTTAGGCCTAATGGTGGTTTTGGTCCTTATGATTGGTGACCAGCCTATGTAATGGTTGTTTCACTTGTAAAATGTGTTTTTTTATCTATTCCAAGGGAAATCCAAGTATGGAAATGTTTTTTTATTACCAAGGTGTGTAAAATTAAGAGTTGAGTATAAGAAGAAGGTCTAATAGGCCTAATTTGACGAGTTAGAGTATTAAGGTGATGAATGAATGAAATATAAGTTTGGAAATTAGGGATTTAATACCATTATATAGGTGAATTTAATATGTCATGAAGTTATAATAGTGATTATACATATGATGATCAAGGTCATATGACCTAAATATACCAAGAAGAGGGCTAGTTGAGGGATAAGACTTAATAGGTTATTGAGAGAGATAAAAGAGTGTGAAGAGAAAAAAGAGGTTATCATCATTCATTGAGTGATAAACAGGTTTCCAAAGGTGATTAGATTTTCTAGGTGATTGAGTTAGTGTTGATTTACCTATGGGTTGGTGCCTCCTTCTAGGTTGATGCTTTCTAGAGTCCTAGTTGAGTTGGTGTTTGACTAGTGAGGGGTTGGTGTTCCTTGTGGAGTTGGTGCCTCAATAAATTTTGATTCATTTTATATAGGACTTTAGTCCAAGATATGTTTCAATTTATTTTATTCCCCATGAGTGTTTCCCATATATCTCTTATGTTCACATGTTGTATGTTTATGTGGATTTTTTTTATGTATTAATTGATGTATGTGTTTGAATGAATGCTTCATGAATGATAAGTGAAATTGAATGATTTTTTCCAAGTAATTGATTCACCATCACCCCTATTTTATTGGATTTACTTCCAACACTAATGATTTTTATCACATATTCTATTTTTATGGTAGACTATTTGAACTTTACCTTTTTGTTTTGATATTTGGCTTTCAAAAATTCATTTCTTGATTTTTATTTCTATAATTTTTTATGTTTCTATTGTCATCCTCCATACATATTTGGAATTCCAACAATAGATTTTTAAGATGACATAAATAGAGATATTTCAAATAATTAGATAAAGAACATATAAACTAATACGTGTAGATACTCATAGGCTTGCACCTTATAAAAGAGTGTGCTTTTAAATTTAACCTTGGTGTGCCAAATAGGGAATGTAATATAATTGGAAAGTATGATAGTTATTAGGTTTCCTCATTCAAAATTTATAAAGTAATGATACAGTGATGGATAAACTTGAGGAATTGTCACAAGAGATGGTTACTAAACATGAATGAGAAACATGTAGATAGATTGAAATACATTTTATACAAAGAATAAAAGTGAATTTAGGAACTAAAATAACATTATCAACCATTACCCTATGTTTCTAGGAAGAAATTAGCTTTGTTTGGGAGTGGAGACTAAAAAATTAGAAAAAATATAAGGTGATTGATTGTCAAGAAGCCTTCATGGATTTCTTAGGTGTTAAAATGAAACTTATAAGCTAATATCAAAGGGGCATGTTAAAGTAGTGTGGGAGGTAATGAGGACCTAGGAGGCTAAGAGTACAAATGATAGGAAGGATCATAAAGGTTTGTATTGGGGAGTGGGATTCTTAGGGGATTTATATAATGCTTAAATTTTGACTAACGTGGTGCTAGATTTAATGATTTAGATTAAGGGAAATAATAATTAGGATGATATGAAAGAAGGAAGCTTATTAATGCTTTTACCTTATTTTTTATTATGTGAACTTAATAAGATAGAAATTTGGACTAATGCAGGTTATATAATACAAAAAATATAGAATTTGATTTGAAAATGGCACTCATTATCAATATAAAATACCTAATGAAATAATATACTTAACATTTTATTGTACTATGTAGGTCTAAGACTAAATGCAGACAACACGGATGGCTAGAAAATGTATTATTAGTCACTCCAATTAGAATATAATTATTTGGATGCTCTTATATAGTATCAATTGATGCTATGTTCTAAAATTTGAATATTCCATTTGGCTAACTTTTTCCTCTCTTTACACATAGATTACTATGATTTCTTGTAAATTAACTCTATATGCAACCTTCAATAGCTATTTGTGCACATATTTTTAGAAACTCATCTCCTCTTTGAAACCCTAGATCTAATTTCAACACTAAGTTTAGGTCTAAAAAATGGGATAGAAGGTGGATTGAGTAGACCACAACCACTCCCTAATGAAAGGTTGATTGTTTCTTATATATCTAATACTCTAAAGAGAGAATTTAAATAGTAAGTAGTTTTTCCTATTAGGTGTATGTTTGTAATAGTTATCCTTCAATGAATGCATCATGTGGTATAAATTTTAATATTTATAAAATGACAACTTTGAATTTGTTTTGATGTACTTCAGACTTGGCTAGACCTTGCTATATTTGTTTGAATGTGTGAGTGATTGATAGATGCTTGATATATGTTTTATATATGGGAATAGGATTTAACATATTATGTATTTATATGGTATCTTTAGGTAATTTTTCATACCACCAAAATGTGAAACATATAGGCCAACCCATAAGAAGGATTTGAATTTGAAAAGTAGCCATTGCTTAACATGAGATGAATTTGTCAAGTTTGGATGAGTCTAAAATTTTAAAAAAATTTAACTCCATAATTCTATCTAAAAGGTATGAATTTGGATATGATGATCTAGAGATAATTTTAATATGATTCTAAACAAGTTAGACATAGATTATGAAATTATTATAGGTGATTGATAGTAAATTTGGAAGGTCATACCCATGAAAAACATATAGCTATGAGAGAAGGATGAATAAGAGCCATATGTGTATGCAAAAGTCATGTAAGATAAACATAGTTCAAAACTAATATTTATAAGTATCTAATACAATATTTTAGTGTCTATAAATGCCCTCTTTTATTTTAGTATTAAAATTAAATACAATTCAAAACTAAAAGGATAAATATATGTACATGAGTGTGTATAACATAATTTGTCTTTGTGAGGAGGCTTCATATGTGCAGCTTACTCCAAGAAACATATAATGAATATACAAAAATCAATCTTCATGTATGAAATATGAAATTTGAAATTAAATTAAAACTTTTGAAACTTAAAGAGTGGGGAAGGAGTACACCTATAAGTGGTGAATCACATTTCCCTATGTCATGTCATTTAAGATAAATTTTTTTTTTGAAGCATTCGATAACTATGCTTCCTTACTAAATCACTTAGAGAATTTGGGGGTGATCATGCCCCAAATTTATGTACTAAAGTAAGAACATAGGTTGGTAAGTGATTTAACTTTTAAGGGGCTATGGAATGTAAACTTTATGTTGTTAACGGGTTTGAGTACCATAAATTAGGGGAGAGATATGTAATAAATATATCTACTTATTTGTATAAGAATTGAACTAATTTGATATTTCAAAAAATAGTAATGAATGACACAAATAATTACTTAGTTGGAAAATAACTGAGATGGATGGTTTGGAGGCTAAAAATTGGTATTAAAACTAATTAGATTGTCTTGAATAGGATATAGGTGTCATAAATCCTCTTAGACAAAAATGTGGTACTTTGGATAGTAACACACCGCACTAGTGTCCTCATATTTAGTGCTAGTATCAATATATAGGAAATGATGTGAACTTTTAAGAGTAATTATGTCTAAATCTGCTAGGCCTATTCCTATGCAGATGAAACCTGCTTCACTATCTATGTCTATTTTGGATTGGTTTTATATATAAACCCTATATATCTATATTGTTAGGGTATTTGAAAATCACAAGTATAAAAAGTGTGATGTTAGCTAGGTATTATAGATTTCCTCAACACACTATTGTGTTGAGAGTTACCTACATACCAATACCTTGAGAATGGTTCAAACCTAATGTATTTCTATAAATATAAGTATCAGTGCAAGTGTAAGTGAATGTTAGTATGAGTGTCAAATTGAGTACCTTTAATGAGAATTGAGACTTAAAATATATGTATTTTGAGCTTAGGGTGGTTGTATATATCTATATGCAAAATTTGGGCAAAATAGGGATCAATAACCTTGATCTTGCACTACTTATTTTAAACTTGTTTGTGTATTTTGCATTTGATTTCTATCTAGTGGATAAAGGGATAAAAGTCATGTATTTCTACTAATTTGGTGCTTGTGAAAAGTGTGAAATAGGTCTATGCCAACCCTTTGTGTCATAGGAATTGAAAACATATCTATTGGGATTAAAATTAGACAAAGGATACTAGCATGACCCCTTAGTTATTAACATAGTGTGCTAGTGTCCAAATAATTGTACTAATGTCTAAGTGGTATAACCTGAGGTACTAGGGGCCTAGATCCATAAGGAATGGTTTGGGACTAATTTTGGGATCTCTAGGGATGTATAATACCTATAAAAAAGTTAGATAAGGGTAGAAAGAGGCCCTAAGATAGGTCTAAGGCTAAGTTAGGGATGGATGGTCTTAAGTGACACTCATTGCACTCAAGTGATATTTATATGAATAAATTCCCCCCTTTATTCTATAAATGTAACAAATAAATAACTAAGATAAATGAAAAAAAGCATACCTATAATTACCTATGAGGTGAAGCCCATAATCTAGGTTTGAGTATATGAAGCGTGCTCTATCGTGTATTATGTAAATGAAACATGGATGAATCAATCCTTACTTAAGAGATATCAAAATTAAAGACAAAATTGAGCAAAAATATAAGAGAGAGGAAATAAATTAATAAACCTCATTGGGTACATGAACCAATGTAAAACCCTGATGACATCTTGTGTGTGTAACTAGTGATCAAATAGTGAATAACTTAGACTGATTTTATGCCTTGCTCAATCCTCATGTGTGAGTGTCTCAATAATTCAATATGGTTTTGAATCTATCATCACCCACCCCTGATCAGTGGATCATTCACTATCAATAACTTATATTGGGTTGATGGCTTGTCCAACCCTCCTATGTAGGTGGCTCAAGAACTCAAATAGGCTATGACTCCATCATATCCTCCCCATGTGTAGTAGATGCATCTATGACTGAAATTGTATGAATGCCATAACTATCTTATAAATAAAAGATCTACATGATGTGTGTTGGGCTAAAAATAAATCATATATGTATGATAAACTAATATAATGTGTATACATGATATTGTAATGTAAGATAATCTGAGCATAAGTTGGTAATGTATGATGTATGTTATATCGAGCATTCAAAAGTTTGTCAATATAGATATAACAATGTAAGCATGTGTATGAAAAACAAATCCAGATATAATCTATGTAAACTACCTAGGGGGATGGGGCATGTTGTCCATCAAGTCACCCAAAGAGGAAGGGATGATGAATGAAGTCCCTCATGACATCAAGAACTAAGTGTAAGTGTAACAATCAAGAGATAAGTGTCATGGTCATGATGCATACATGTAAGTATGCATACAAACAAATGATGCATGTAAAGTAGTCTAATGGGCCATAATATAAGGGACATAGGCACATGTCATTAAATTTGAGGAAAAATTACATACAAGGACATGTTCAAATTCCCACATATACAAACAATAAGTAGGTTATATCAGAGCCACATGGAAGGACATGTTCAAATGTCTACATGAAGGCACACACAAGGATATGGTCACATGTCTAAATCATAAATAAAATGAAATGAATTGGCATAGAGCCATAACACAATAGCCTATTCAAATGCCCTCACATAGATGTAGAAGCAAAGAGACACAATCAAGTCTAAACTAAGAAAGATAAAATGAAAGTATACATGAACATGTGGTACAAATATGTATAGGATCAAAGATGTACATAATTGATTCTATAGTAGTGTAGTCAACAAAAAATATTAGGATAAGATGATCAATATCAAGATATAATCAATTATAAATCTATGATATAGAGTATAGAAATACATAACCTAGAAAATTAGAATCTATGTATGTGATGCCCCCAATGGGAAAATGTATCAATGATGATTATGTGTACGTTCCCTTAGTGGGTAGATAGTAGCAACTCTGAATCAATGTGTTGGACCTGAGTTCTATAAGAATCTACAAACACTTGAAAATAATAAGTGAAGCACGTATGTATGATAAACTAGTTATACTAAGATAACTAGCATATGTAGTACCTAGCAAGTATAAATAATGTAAACATGGATATGCAAACAATCTAAATTTTGTGTCTTTGAGAAATATTTTAATGTTTTTGTGTTTTGAACATATATTATTTTTGTGTTTTTTGGGTAGATAATCTATGTAAAATCAATCATGAAAATGAAACTATATATAAAGAGTAAAGTAAGAGAAGTTATCTACAAGTAGAGAGGAACATACTACCCAATGTGTCTCGCAATAGACTTACAATCAATGTGGTTTATATCAAATAGAGGAAGAGTTATTATGTGTGTTGTGTGATGAGGTATCTAGAATCTAAGAATTAAATGTATTGAATGATCTATAGTTGAGACTACTTGTGGATTAGGGATATGAATTGATGAAGCTGACTGAACTAGCCTATGAACTATGGTGCATTTGGGAATCCATTTGGTAGAAGAGGTAATTGGTGTGTATGCTCTCTATTATAATACTAATATATATGGTGGTGGAGAGAGATGCCCTTTAGAATCCACAAAATGTATTTGACACAAATATCTCTCTAATAGAGGTTGCCATGGGAGAGTATGCACACATGGTACTATTGTAGGATTAGACCTCACCTGCACTTGTGGCTCAATTGATATCATAGGTGTGATAATATAATTTATTCTTATAATTATAATTGGTGACTTATGTATAAATGGATATAGAATTGGTAAAGGATAATCATATAGAAGGCCTTCAACTGCACCACTTGATTAGATTGTATATACTTGAGATGTTTGTTTATGATGGATCGAATGGATTAAATATATTGTATTTAAGGCCTACTAAGTAACATATCAAAGTGATTACACTAGGTACTACTATAGATTTGGTGGTGAAATATGTGGGTCCAACCTATAATTCAAGTAAAATCTACCCAATATAACTTTAGACATGGACACTAAAGCCATGAATAATTATATCTATTTGAGAAATATCCTCATATAAATAACCCAAGTGATATATAAGTGTGATAGTACACATGTTGACACTTGAGCCACTTTCAACCATGACACTTTGAATAGGATGATGATCAATGTAGGCTCATATAAAGAGTGTGTATAAATTTGTGTCATCATCAACTATTTCCTTCTATGAAAAAGAGATAAGAGGTATAGTTGACACTATAGTATGATATACCCTAATGATATTATGTAGAGTATGTGGATCCACTATATGAGTCTGATAAGTTGTTGGTGGTAGTTGTGCCTGATATATATGATGAAAACCTAAAGTGTCTATTATCTCATTAGTTGTATGTTTTGGAAACATATCTAAGAATATTTTCAATGCTTTTACTTTCATTGGTTGTGGTATAGGTTCCTTTGTAGTAGTGTTGATATCAATGATATTATCTTCTATCAAATTTTGTATCTTATGTCTCAATCTAATGTGTTTGTTTTTAGTATGGTCCAGTGCCCTTTGATAGTCTCAAAATGCATTGGTATCATAATTCCTTAGAATATATCTAGTCGTATTAACCTATTCTATGGGATGGAGAGATATGACATTACATTCCAAGATCTCTTGTATAACTCGTGTTGTGACTGAGGAAGAGTCATAAAATTTATCCTTGGAGGAGATGATAAAAACATGTGAGGAGGTAGCTCTGAAGCTATATTAACTATCATTTTTTATCATTATTATTATCATTAGGTTTTATATTGTATGCAGGCTTATTATAACTCTTATTAATTGAATCTAGTGTAGTTGTGTACTTTAATTTTCCCATGGAGAGAATCTTGACTTCCCATTATTTCATTATATGATAAATATTTTTGAACAATGTAAACTTCTTGAATAGAATAGCTTCATGTAATTTTGGTAACAAACTCCACTTGAATATGTCTTGGAGTTCTCTATCTACCATGGGGCTAGTCATTTTTGCTAATATAGTTTTATATCATAAGACATATTCATCTATTGGTTCATTGGACTTTTGTTTGAATTATGCCACTTGAGCATGGGACACCTTATCACTGATTTTGATTTAAAATGTACTAAAAATATATCTTCCAATAGATTAAATTCCATGATATACTAATTAGGAAGATCATAGAACCATTGTAATGCATATTATTTATAACTAAAAAGGAACAACTTAGTAATAAGTTGATAATTAGACAAATAGCCTAAGCATGTTGCATGGAAGGTGCCTAGATGATGCTTTGGGTAACCCCTATCATTATGCAAAGTAATTTTTAGTTCCATAAATTTGTATGGAAAAGGAATTGCCACTATATGTTGTGCCAAAGGTGTATGTAAAATAACATGAGAATTTAAGGCATGAGATGGTCTAGTAGTACCCTATTGAAGAGGTAACACTTTGGCCTACAAATCATAGATCTCATGCATAAAGGCTTTTATATCTAGAGAGGAGGAACTAGCCATAGAGATGTTTATATTATTTAATTTTTCTGAGTTAGAACATGTTATAAAATATGATTTGCCCCCAAGTAGGTGTAACAATATTGGCATTTGGGGGAGTAGAATATTGACCATTATTAGATTTGTTCTTTGTTTTCATTATGGCTTGTAGAATATATGCATGATCATGGGTTTGTTCTCAAATTCTATCTTTAAAAATTTGTAAAATCTCATCCTTATTAACTATAATATTTTCATTATCAAATGGGGGGATTGTGTCTTGATTCTCATATTATGTATCATCTTGATCTTGATTGTATTTCTCATGTTCGGATGTATTATCATTGAAGTCCACATAATCAGGGTTTGAAGGATCAATGAGGGGGGTTGTAACTGGTCATTTTTCCATGGTATATCTCAAATAGAAAGAATATGAGTATGTTTAATAAGATTGCCATAAAGCCTAACACTTCTTAAAGAAAGAGATATAACTTTTTTATATGGCATATAGAAAATAAAATGAAATAGTGTTGCTAAAATAGCATATATAAATATAAAAATCCTAACATAGCCAAGTGAAATAATAAAAATAAGGGTAAAAACCCTAATAGCATATAGGACTATGGTTGGGGTAGTATTCAAAGTAAGTCAGGTTCACCAAATGATTTAACTTTTAAGGTATTATGGAGTTTAAATCCTAGGTTGTTAAAGGGTATAAGTACAATAAATCAAGAGAGAGAGAGATATGTAATGGATACATATACTAATTTTTATAAGAACTGACCTAATCTAATATTTTAAAAAAAATAGTAATGAATGGCACAAATAAATACTTAGTTAGAAACTTATGAAGACGAATGATCTGGAGGCTTAAAACTAGCATAGAAGTTTATCAAGATGTCTTAAATAAGATCCAAGTGTCAAAAATCCTCATGGATGGTAGTGTGGTACCTTGGATAGTAGTGCGTTATTCTAGTGTCCTCATATTTAGTGCTAATGTCCTTGTACATAGACTAATGTGAACTTCTAAGAACAACTGTGTCTAACTTGATAGGTCTATTCCTATGTGGATGAAACCTAATTCATTATCTATGACTTATTTTAGTTTTTTTATACAAACCCTAGATATCCATGTTGTTAGGGTATTTAACAAGCATAAGTATCAAAAGTGTGATGTTATTTATGCATGTTAAACATCCTTAACACCTCATTGTGTTGAGAGTTTCCTACATACCAATACCTCAAGAGAGGATCAAACCCAATGTAGTTCTCTCAATCTAAGTGTTGGTGCAAGTGAAAGTGAATGATAGTGTGAGTATTGAATTTAGTGATTTGAATGAGGCTTGAGATTATAAATCTATGTATTATAATCTTAGGGTTGTTGTAGATGATTGTATGTAAAGTAGGGGAAAATAGGGATCAATAACCTTGATTTTACACTACTTGTTCTAAGCTTGTTTGTCTATTTTACATTTGATTTCCATCTAGTGGATAAATAGATAAATTCAAGTATTTATATTGATTTGGTGCTTATGCAGAGTGTGATATAGGTATAATATTAACCTATGTGTCTTAGGAATTGAATACATATCCATTGGGGTTGAAATTAGGCAAGGGACACTAGCGAAGTCCCTTGGTCACTAGCACAATGTGATAGTGTCCAAGTGGTAGAGCCTAAGGCACTAGGGGCCTAGATCCCTAGGGGAAGGTCTGAAACTGATTTTGGTATGTCTAGGGATGTGTAATGCCATTAAAAATTTTAGATAAGGGTTGAAAGAAGCCTTAAGATAGGTGTAGGGATAAACTAGGGATGGGTGGTCTCAAGTGACACTTATTACACTCAAGTGATATTTTATATGATTAAATTTGCCCCTTTTATTTTAGAAATGTAGTAAAGTGAAATGATTAAGATGAAATAAAAATAAGTGTACCCAAAGAGGTGAAGACCTTGAATCTAGGTCTGAGTATGTGAAGCATGTTCCATTGTGTTTCCTACAAATAAAACATGGATGAATTGGTCCTTAAGAAATATCAAAATCAAAGAAAAAACTGAGTAAAAAGATGAGAAAGAGAGAGGAAAAGAATTAATATACCTCATCCAAAGAGGTGAAGACCTTGAATCTAGGTCTGAGTATGTGAAGCATGTTCCATTGTGTTTCCTAAAAATAAAACATGGATGAATTGGTCCTTAAGAAAAATCAAAATCAAAGAAAAACTGAGTAAAAAGATGAGAAAGAGAGAGGAAAAGAATTAATATACCTCATTGGGTATGAAAACCAATGCAAAAACCTAGTGACATCCTCTGTGTGTGTGTAACTAGTGATCAAATCAGTGAATAGATTGGAATAAGTTGATGGTTTTCTCAATCCCCACATATGGGTGTCTCAAGAACTCAATCCAATTTTGACTCCATCATCACCGACCCCTAATTTATGGATTTGGAATGATGGCTTGTCCAACCCTCCTATGTGGATGGCTTAAGAACTCAAGTAGGCTATGACTCCATCATTGTCTACTTATGTGTAGTAGATACATCTATGACTGAAACTATGTAGGATGGCTCTAGGACCACTTAAAAACTATAAAATGTAAAATGGCCAAGGGGACTCTTAGGCACTTGAAAATGTAGCTCAAGGACCACATGGAAATGCCAACTACTATAGATAGAATAGGGCATAAATCTAGTGTGAAACCTAGTGAAAATGGTGTTTGAAGTATAAAACATAGAGAATGGCATGGATTTTTCATTCCATCTAAGATGACCTAGTGCAAAATTGATCATATGGAAATAATGTGCAATGCATACCCTCAATTTTGATATCTGTGCATATGAATTCTGGACTTAGTTATATCAATTTGTGTCTATGTATATTTAAAAATGAAATGGGAGTGATTATTCCATGTATGATTCCCTCAACTTGGAATGATTATGTGCAAAATTAAGCATAAATTATCAAATCTAATAACTTATGATTAAAACTATGTAAATCTAGACTATAACTATTGTGTGCTTTTGTCAAATCTAGATTTTCCTATTTTGGGGGATACTAGACTATTAATAGTGCATATATTTTGATAGTATCACACTACACTAGTGTCATTTATGACATGTTAGTGTCCTCTATGTTATTTTTCTACCAAATTAACTCTTATCTTTTTTTGACTATTTTTTATTGTATTTTCCTAATTTTGAGCTCTGTAATCTATGTCTATGTGTTGTAAATTATATTTGAGTACACATGCAAGGCCTAATATCTGTGACAAACCCATGTGAATTCCCCTCTTTTGAGGGGTATTATTATACTTATGCAATAACTATCCTTAAAATAAAATATTTGTGTGATGTGCGTTAGATTGAACATATATAATATCTACATAATAAACCAATATAGTGTGTATACATGACATAAAAATGTAAGATAAGCTAAGCATAAGTTGATAATGTACCATGTATGTTAGATCTAGTGCTCACAAGGTTATAAAGATATATATAACAATGTAAGCATGTGTATTAACTATATAATTTGAGAATAATCTAAGAAAATACCTAGAGGTATGGGGTATGATGTCCATCAAGGCACCCAAGGAGGAAGGTGAGATGCATGAGGTCCCTTATGGCATATAAAATTGAGTGTAAGTGTAACAAGAAAGAAACAAGTGTAATGGACATGATGCATACATGAAAGCATACATACAAAAACATGAGGCACATAAAGCAGGCCAAAGGGCCACAATACAATGGGCATGGGCACATGTCATTAAATTTGAGAAAGTAATACATACAAACATGTTCAAATGTCCACATATGTAAATAGCAAGCAGGGTGGCTTAGAGCCACATGAAAGGACATGTTCAAGCGTATTCATACATAATCAATAAATCACACATATGGACATGGACACATGTCCAAATCATATATATAATGACAAAAAGTGGCATAGAGTCATACAACAATGGCATATTCAAATGCCTTAGAATAGATGTAGAAGGAAAGAAACATAATCAAGTTTAAACTAGGAAAGCTAGAAATGAAGTATGCATAAACATGTGGTACAAATCCATATAAGATCAAAGATGTACATAATTGAGTCTATAAGAGTAGTAGTCCATAAAAAATCTCAGTATAGGATGATCAATATCAGGATATAATCAATGCTAAATATGTGATATACAGTATAGAAATATGTAACCTAAAGAACTAGAATCTATGTATAAGATGCCCCCAATGGATGAATGTATCAATGATGAATCTATGTAGTTTTGTATGTGCCCCTAGTGGGTAGAGAGTAACAAATTTTGATCTATGTGTTAGACTTGAGTCCTATTGGAATTTATGAACACTTGACAAGAACAAGTAAAGCATGTATGTATGATAGAACTAACTATACTAAGATAGCTATAATATATAGTACCTATCAAGTATAAATAATGTAAACATGGATATGAAAATAATCTAAATTTTGTGTTTTTGAGAAATATTTGAATGTTTTTGTAATTTTAACATATTATAATGTTTTTGTGTTTTTTGAGTATATAATCTATGTACAAGTAATCATAAAAAATAAAGCTATATACAAAGAGCAAGGTAAAAAAATTTGTATGCTTGTAATGTGTAAATATATGAGTATGGATAAATAAAAATTAGTGCCTATAAATACCTAAGAGTACATTCAAGTTATGTCGATAGTCAAATGGTAGATCTGGTGGGAGATCATCCAATGTCAGATATTGAATATGTCCAAAAATAAATCATCATCAATGTGATCATCATACCATGTTGTCAATAAAAGTATAGCCTTATCATTGGTGTTAATATGGATTATGTTAATTTTAATGGCATGTTACTCTACTATATAAGAAGCCTTCCATGCAATCCCATAGTAAACCACATTAGACCATGGGGTATCTATGTGAAACCTATGGTTATCATATGTGCCATCATGTAGAATGTGAAATATGTCCCTCATGACTGAATGTTAAACATTTATCTATTTGATCAATTGTATCATCCATTGCCTATAACCATGTACTATCAAGTGTAACCTATATGTGAGTATCTTTACTCATGACAAAAATAAATGCGTTGGCCACCTTAGGGCCACATGCAACTGGTAGTGTGATATATCCCAAGGAGTCCTGGTAATGTATAGTATCTTTTAGCTAAATCTCTTAATGTCCAGTGTGTTTTGAAAATTCCAAAGTGCAAGTACTAGGATTATAATCCTCATTGATAAAAATGTTAGGGATGTATTTTTATTTGATAGAAACTTTAATAGTAAATGGATCATTCCTCAAATGTCTATTTTGATGAAGAGTCCATCATGGAGCTTATACTGGTGGATCTGGTAGCTGTGTAATCTAAATAGTTCCCTAAAGAACTTATTTAACTTATGTTAAAGTGTTGAGCATGTATCTGTATCATGTCCAATAATCCTATAAAAATTATAAAATGGTCTATCATCCTGTTGTGATAATATATTAATAAATCTATGGTGAATTGGGTAATGCCATTAATCCAATATCAAGTAAGATATGTAACATTTGTTGTCATCTATTCTTTGTACTACCTACTTGAATATAAATAACTAGGTCAATACCCATATATGTGACCATATGTACCAAATGTATAGAAGAATCTACATCTAACTACAAGTGAGTGTCTTGGCTTGTATCTATAAAACTCTTAACTAGTGGTGATACATGTGAAACTAAAGTCATAAGTGCCTTAGAATAATATTTTTACTCTTTGAGGCCTATTGGTGTGAATTTCAATCCACATAAATAATAATCAATGTCCATGGGTGTTGGATCATCCTCTATGGTAGATTGGAAATTTGTATATGATTTTCTGATGTATAATTCCTTTGAATGAACAAGTAATGGTAATTTTGCTATGAGAATCCCATCATCTATCATGGGCTAGGATAATTGTGTTGTATGAGTGTCCTTTACCTTTATGGGTGAAGGTAAATGTGGTGTAATAAGATATGGAATGGGTGTAGGAATAGTGGTACTAGATTCCTTGACCTCATATGTATGCATCTGCTCTATTGAAATCTTATGAGGTGGAGACTCTATGAGAACATGAGGTGTCCCATATAAAGATGTACTCTTAATGGTAGGCATTATGACTCTACAATATCTGAATGGTTGGTTATCATTTGGGCAAGTGTATAAGTATATGTCATGTGAAAAATTTATGCATCTATGAAAGGTAGATGGTACGACCTCCATGGCATGTATACAAGGTCTCCCAAGTAATAAATTTTAATGTAAATTATAAGGCATCACCTGAAACTATGTGGATAGGGTTTTTGGCCCAAATGTGATATCCAATGTAATGGTACCCAATGCTTGTAAAAGAATGCCATCAAAACTTCTAATGATATTATGTCTTTTAAATTGATGTTATGTCAACCCCCATAGTATGTAGGAATGTGAGGTTTCATTTTTTAAGTCCTGAACCACTATCAATTAGAACTCATTTAATAGTAGTGGCTTTGATTTATGCCTAAATGAAGAGTGGGAGATTCTGATCAATAACTGACTATGAGGGAAAATCCTTATTGGAAAAATATATACATCCTCAATGTCTTTAATAGTTTTCATGATAGATGAAAAATAATATATTTGAAAATAGTTGCCTTTTGGACTAATTTCACTAGAGAAATCTTAGCTGGTGTATTTCTCAATTGATCCATAATATCATATGCTCTGTGTTGATCCCTAGATTTCATGATATTATTTTGGGGATGAGGAAGAATTTTTGATTATGTTATTCCTATATAGGTTGAGGAGGCACCCATTTCTATCTCGTAATA
Source organism: Torreya grandis (assembly GCA_037957365.1). Taxonomy (NCBI): domain Eukaryota; kingdom Viridiplantae; phylum Streptophyta; class Pinopsida; order Cupressales; family Taxaceae; genus Torreya; species Torreya grandis. Next base: position 1,512,575 of record JARHVA010000885.1, on the reverse strand, counting down.
GCTTGAATCACAAGGTCTACTATTTTCTAAGGGTGAGTAGTAGAGGTGGGATTGAGAAAAGATAGTTAATGGGTCTAGGTGGTGGAAAAACAAAAGGATTCATCTAAGATCTATATTGTCAAGTAGTAATCAGAGGTAAATTAAAATTGGACATGCAATAATGTTTTCCATAGATGGGGGGTTCAATATGAGGTGGATCAATGTGTGTAATAAGTTGAGTTCTAACATAATCCATGAGAGGAGTGACATATATGTGCATAATTCTACAAATGGTAGGTAATAGGCATGCAAGACAAACTAAAAATTAAAAAATGGTATTTATCATGATAACCATGATGAAAGGTTGTAAACTAAAAACTAAGCAAATGTTGTAAATAATAAGGGTAACCTTAGCAATACACTAGGGTTTTAAGCAATATGTTTAAAGTAATTTGGGTTCTACAAATGTTTTAATTTTTAAAGGGTTATGTAATGTAAACCCTAGGTTGTTGAAGGATCTAAGTACAATAAATTAGGGAAGATATATCCAATAAATACAACCATTTATTTTTATAATAAATGATCTAATCTAATATTTCTAAAAATAATGAGTGACATAAATAAATACTTAGCTGGAAATTCACTAAGATGAATGATATAGATGTTAAAAACTAGCATAAAAGTTAATTAGGGTATTGTGAACATGATATAGGTGTCATAAATAATCCTAGATAGTAGCATGGTACCTTATATAATAGTGTATCATGCTAGTGTCCTCATGTTCATCACTAGTGTCCTTGTGTAGGGACTGACGTGAGATTTTGAGAGCAGTTAAGTCTGAGTATGATAGACATGTTCATATGTAGATAAAACTTACTTCATTATTTGTGACCTATTTTAGACTAATTTTATATGAAAACCCTAGTTATCCATGTTTTTAGATTATTTTAGAAGCACAAATAACAAAAATGTGATGTTAGTTGGGTAGGCTAGACATCCTCAACACCACTTTGCGTTGAGATTTGCCTATATACCAATACCTCAAGAGGAGATCAAGACTGATGTAGTTCTCCCAGTCTAAATTTTGGTGCATGTGCAAGTAAATGATAGTATGAATGTTGACTTGAGTTCTTTGAATGATACTTGAGACTATAAATCTATGTATTCTAATTTTAAGGTGGTTGTAGATTATTATATGTAGAAGTAGGGTAAAATAGGATTTATTAACCTTGATTATGCACTACTTATTTTGAGATTGTTTATTTAATTTGTATTTGATTTATATCTAGTGGATAAAGGGCTAAAATTTAGGTATTTATACTGATTTAGTGCTTATGTAAAGTTTGAAATAGATCTAGGTTGACCCTAGGTATCTCAAGAATTGAAAACATATTTGTTGGGATTTAAATTAGGCAAAGGACACTAGCATGATCCCTTGGTCACTAGCATGGTGCACTAGTGTCCAAAGAACCATGTTAGTGTCTGGATGGTAGAACCAAATGCACTAGGAGCCTAGATCCCTAGGGAAAGGTCTGGGAGTAATTTTGGGATGTATAGAGATGTGTAATGCATGCATGAAAGTTGGATAAGGGTTAAAATAGGACCTAAGATATGTCTAGAGCTAAGTTAGGGATGGTTATCTTAATTGGCACTCATTTCAATCAAGTGACATTTTATATGACTACAAGAAGATAAATACCCCAACCCTCATTGAAGAGGGAGTAGTGCCTAGGCCATTGAGCATCGTTGAACCTCAACTGCACTACTCATGTTACTAATTTTGAACCCCAATATGAAATGTGGGAGCCATATATTGGAATTGATTTTAATAATTCCTAGATCATTGAGTATCATTGATCCTAAAATTCATTACTCTTTTAATTAAATTAATCATTGTAGATAGACTTATAGATTAAAATGTGCTCACTTTTAAGTACCATCAATGCCATAATATAAAATTGTAATAGTTTGTATGTACATGAACAATTTTCATGTCCCATAATTTGATTTAATCAGTGCCAACATGATATAAAATGTTGTGCACCTATATACTATTATGTCCCAAACTTTAAAACTTTTAACTCGTGCTCTTGTAAAATATGTGCATATGCATGGTATATGCCCCCATATGTGTTTGAATCTATAACTATCTAAAATATTGTAACTTTTATTATTGTAAAATGTGTGCATATGTATGATATTGCCCCCATATGAGTTTGAATCTGTTACTATTTAAAAAATTTGTAACTTATGTTATTGTAAAATGTGTGCACAAGCATGGGATATGCCCCCAAAAGCTATCTCAATTTATAAATGTGCATCTCATATTCGAACCACATTGATATTTTAAACTAATATAAACTTCTTGAATCTTATAATTTATTTTAAAATATGATTTTTATGTTTATGGCTAATTAAATATCTATAACAAGACCACTAATATGCCCCCCATTTGAGGTGAAGGATGTATCATGTGAATTATTTATCAAAATAAAAGTGTTGAATACAAAATTTATGTAAAAGGATGTAATCATGTAGAATCATGTGCTAACATGTAGATAATATGGCATCATAGTAATTTATAGATCGTCAAGGCTTTTACGGAACATGTAATGCAATGCATACAAGTGTCATGTCAAGATATATATAAAAATTAGGCACATAGTAGTAATCATCATTGGTATAAACATTGAATAAGACTACGCACTAAAGTTTCTTGATATAAATCATTACACCACACACAAATGGGGATGCACATGATATAAATCATAACACCATAAACTCAGCAAGTTCAATAAGCTTAACAGACAATCTGATATTTATCCACTCATAAGCACATAATTTCATGGCAATGATACACACAATAAATCACATGCAATAGTACTCAATGTCATAAAAGGCCAATAATTATGCATAATGAACAATTAATGTCACACACAAGGCTAAAGGTCACATACAATGGACAATAAAATGTCATAGACAAGGCTAAGGGTTGCATACTATAGACAATAAAATACCACACAAGGCCAAGGGTTGCATTCAATATAAAATTAAATGTTGCAAACAAGGCCAAAGGAGACATACAATAGATAATAAATGGTTAGTCTATTATGAAATAAAATAGTATTAATGAAGCATAGGACAAGTGAAACTAGTAGACACCATCAATGTATGTCAATGTCACAGCATAGTAAAGTAACATTACCATGAAATGTATAACTGTAAAGAATATAAACAAGAGATGAATATGTAAGTAAACAATATATCTCATCATTATAAATAGAAAGGTATTATACATATATAACTTGTATCAATGTGACCTATAGGATAATAATCCCTCAACATTAGCATGGCCCTTGTGTATATGAATGTCTTACATATATGCATCCATGTAGCATGTGTAACATGTATGTCCTACATCACACTCATATATATTGTGAAATCATGTGCATATAAAAAAAGATTTATAATCTACCAAACATATGATAAATTTAACATAAATAAATGATATAAAGTAGTAAACATGTCATGTTTGGGTCATGATTTATTTTTTTTTGAAATATTTTGAATTTTTTTGTATTTTTGAAATATTTTGCACATGTGAATAAGTTAAATAGATAAATCATCACAGTCATCATATTATTTTATGCCACTTGGATTTGTATCTTCATTTATATTTTTTCAAATATTATGCATAACTTTGCCTTTTTCTTCAATTATATATGATCATCCATGTGATGTTTTTGTAACTTTCCTTGAAATATTATCCCCTTGGTTGTCATTTTTACCATCATATTGAATTATCATTGTATTTCATTCATGTAATAAGGTGACTTATTGATTTGTTTTATCTATTTTATCTTGAGTTTGTTTTAACATTGTTGTCCTTGTTTAAACCTCAACTAATTGGTAGGAGTCATCACCCATATGCATGTATCAGTGACCTCTATCCCACAAATGATTGGTAGATTAATATGTCAAATTGAATTATCGCAATGTATAATGTGTTATAATTCAATAATATCATGTACTAACTATCATAAAAGTTAAATAATACACATGTTTTAGAATTTTGTCATATCAACTTCAATTTGTCATCAATAATCACCCTCAACTTATAGTGGAATAGTTAGGATCTCATGTCATGGACACTTAATATTTATGTGTATTATATTTTTTACTGAGTTTTCTTATAACTAAATTATTAGTGTTCTTATTATATCTCAATGACCATAACGATCCCTTCATTCTTGTACATTTAAATGTTTTGTTGTAATGTTATGCAATTGTTTGTCCATGCCCAATGATTTTATGGTAATCACAATATAATTTACATTTTAATGTAATAAACATCTCAAAGCTCTTTATCTGGTAGTTGGTAATGGAATCAAGTTCTTAGCAAGTAATATTTTTAAGATTTGGCTTGGTTTATTTTGAATACTTGTTACTTATGGTGTGGAAAGTTTTGTCTCCAAATACTCCACATCATTCACTAAATTATGTTATAATCATTTGTAGTATGAAGTTTTTAGTTGTTCTTGTGCCCAATTTATGCTTGATTTTAAAAAGGTTTGTCTTAATTATATATTTATCATATGAGAGTCATGGTTTGAGATGACATTGCAACACCTATTTTCATTTTGATTATGTTGATTATCTAAAATTATTGTCATTATAGATACCTAAATCTAGTCATAAGTACTTGACAGTTCTAATTCTTGACACATCTTAAACCATTAGTTTTGAACCCAAATACACAAATTTTATTCACTTTTTCTCTAAGCCATTTATCTATAAGCGGGATCAACCCTTTATTTGACATCACTACACAAATTTTCAATTCAAATGTTCAAAATGTTTTATACTACCTTGAGACTATCTCTAGTTAAGGATAGTTGCCCCTAATTTCCTAGGAAATGTCTATGCTAAGAATACAAGTCCAATATTGTGAACTTGACCACCTAGATCCGCACCAAATAATGGCTAGTTTATGAATCTTGACATATCCTTTTATATCTACCTATATCTTTCATAATGTTAGGTAAAGGAAATTGTCAAAATATCTCATTATATAATCAAATCAAAACCTCATTTAAAAAGGACTTGGTGCCTAGCTTGGCACTATCTATTGATTACTTTCATTTTTTTTAATGCTGAGAAAATATACCATATTATTCCCAAATTCAATATCATTCACAAGGAGTAGCCATAATTCAAATCTAAAGCATCTCAAAGTCAATAGCTATTATTATTAAGTATCAAATCCATATTTTTGACTACGTACATATAGTCAAGGAACACAATTGCATAATCACTCTAGGTGTAATAACTACATAAGGATTGATTTCCCTCTTCGGAGTAGCTAGATATGTAGACAATGTTTAATCATCAAGGGAATGATTGGGGTCAGTTTAGCCCATTATACTCCCCCTCTCTTTTTACAAGTTTCAATATCTCACAAAGGCCCTAAGGATTTCAAAGTAAAAATAAAGAAAATAGTGATATCTATGTGGTGTAAACTAAATCTTAACGTCTTGACCCAATTAGTAGACACATGCATAGAAGGTAGAATAATCTGATTTTTATCGCAATCAACATGGATAAGTCTCCAATAAAATGACATAACCAACCTATGTTATTGTCTAAAGAGCACGAACTTATCCAATAATATTCTCAAGTTCTATTTATAGCCTCACGCTATCATAGTTTTATTTTTCTTTGTTTTCACTACCAAACATCAATCACAGTCAACTGGGATAAATCCACAATCAATAGATAGAACCGGCCTGTGTTGTTGTTTAGAGGGTGTAGACCTACCCAAAAATAATTTCTAATTATACTACTAATTAAGTAAAGTCACGATCATTTCTAATATTGGTTCAAACTTTCAAATATCAAAAATAGTCAATAAAAAGTCATATTTACACGAAGTACATTTCTTTTTAATGTTTTTTAAAGATAACAATTTTTTATATTTAACAAATTATAAAATCAGAATTCTTAATTGTATATAGTTAGTATTTTCATTCTATATCTAGTTTTACACCTATTGTATAATGTAATAGTTTTAAAATAAAAAAATTGTTGAAACTATTTTAAAGCCTATTGATGACTGGGATCAGTAAATTTGAGAGCCTACAAAGCAAACACACATTGACAAGTGACATCCCTACTCTCATTTACAAATTCAAGGTTTCACACTAAAATCATGGTAATAATGAATGAATTTGGTTTACATTTTTTAAATTCATTGTCACATTCTATGTTACTTTCCAAGAAGTTATTTGGATTAATTATTTATTAACATTAGCTAAATTCAAATACAATAAAAAAGGTTAAAATGAATAATGTACAACCTCAAACCTTAATCCACTCACATTATTTCAATAATGTTCATAAGATACAAACACTATTAAGGAAAATCTTTATAAAATCAATTATTACTTGGGAACAAGAATAGTTGTACATTCAAAATGTTATAATGCATATTATGCACCTATTGAACTTATCATGACTGTTGAGATCGATAAAGCTAATATAGAGCAAGTGGATGAAGTTAATGACAAATAATTCATTTAATATCTTAATTCCATCCCACATAATATTAACACATCACTATACATTAAAAGATATGAAAAAAAATCATCTCAATTTTCCATTTCCACTTTAGGTGCTTTATTTTCTATTATTACTTCTATTCCTATAACACATCCAATTACATATGTTTCATCATCTCTAGGCATGGGGGTATCACATGGTTTCCAATAAATTCATATGCATATTTATACACAGGCATCATACATAACTCATTTTATTACTATGCATGATCTACCACCAACCTCGTGTAATGCATCAAACTATTATAGCCTTACTGTAACAACCCTGCTAGGTTAGACATAGAAATACGTGAATTTTTTTTAAATTAAACACATTTACCTAATATAGGTTTCACCAAGAAAATCTACCTATATCACAAGAAATACATAAGGTGTGATAATAGCTACAATCATAATACATCACATAATATTGATCTCTAATATCATGAGAGTACACGTCAAAATGCAAATATAGAAAAAAAATCACATTAACTCTACTAAAACTATAACAATTCTAAAACCATCACTGTTCAAGTACAATAATAAGTAATTACAACTCTTCATGATAAAATTCAATGATAAACATAATATAATACAATGTACAAATAAGATATTTGGTTTCCTCTGAGCATAATTTTTGAACTTCAAGTATTTGTGGCAATCTCAAGTGTCATCTCGATAAGTAGTATTGTTATGGAAAGGGAGAGCATCATTCAAGCATTTTTACATACCAAACATAGATAAACAATCTCCCACACTAATTCGATCAAGAAATGATCCTCCTTTCATAGATGAGTAGATAGTTATGGTACAGGAATCTAGAGAAACAAGCAAGTACATGCGTGTTGTATGATTTTAAACTAAACATGCAGTGTATCATAAAAATTCATTCTATTATAAGATATCGCACAAATATGTGAATCACACTCATGAAATTATAATGTCTCACTAAACATAATTCGGTCCAAAGTTTTAAAAATAATAAATAATAATGATCTAGATCAAACAAAAACATACACACCACTTCATCAAACTGCCTTCATCTGTCATTGTGATACTAATAAGTCATTAAAATCTATCTCACTCCTTACTCCATATTAGCAATGCAAATACAATTCAATCATAAGATTCATTTAATTTACATCTTAATAACAAATATATCATATAATATGTTACATATAGGAGTAACCAAAGCATACATTTATTATGTTAAATACATGAGTGAATCTTGCATTAATTTCTATCTCATAGAAAAAATAATGACTACAATGTATACCTCTTAGATAATACATACATAACTATAGATTTCAGCTACTGTAATTTTTTTCAAACATACTACGTCTATGATAATTCATATTATCATAGTCCAATATTCTAAGACATTTATATCAGTATTTCTAAAATTAGTCATATAAAGTAATCTCAAAGTCATGAAAACATAAATATTTATACAAGTAGCTATATATAATGAAGTAAGTCATAGTTCTCATAGAATATAATAACATACCAACACAGCATTCATTAAACTCTCAAAGATTGCATGCATGCATACACAAAATATTACCAACTATTTCAAAACATGTTATCTATAATAATAACAAGCATGTATACAGTAAATCAGTCAAATATAGATATGAGTTTAGGTATAATAATTATAATATGTACCATCTAGATACATCATAATTTTATATTTTAGTACCTTATGATATCTCATACTATCATAGGTTCCCAACTATATAATAACACTTAATACAAACTTATGATAACAAGAATTAAATGATACATATAGATAAAAAGAAGTAAGTATAGGGCTATACCACTCAATATATCTTAAATCTAAACTGCATACTAGCATTAAATGTAACATAACTATAAGCATGCATCATAATACAGCATTATATGTTAAACACTCTCAATAATCATGTACTAAACACATTTACTCAACAGAGGAACATAAAATTCATAAACCCATATATAAAATTCATTTAAATATCTCATTCTATTTTCTAGAACACTCTTTTAGTATGATTGTATTTTCAATCTTACAGACACTTTAAGACATATTTCAATCATCCGGGTATAACAAACAATTCTTAATTCATATGAAGCATAAAATACACATTGTTATATTCTCAGAGTCTTATTTGCATACCTTATAAAGCTCTAATATATATTTTATAACCCAAGTGCACATGACCAATCTTATGTTCCCAAAAATACTACTATTAACTCATAAATGTGTAGTTATTATTAATGTTACATCCACACTACGTTCTTTGTTACCCACACTTTATAGAAAAGTGATCCCCAAATCATGAAGCTTATCATAATATAATGAAAGTCCACCAAACTTATCTAAGTGATAGATGCTAATATGCATTATGCATCAAAGGTAAGTGTAATGGGCTAGTAACATAATATCCTACTTACAAATCACTTTATGTATGATAATTTACATGTAAAACACTCAAATTCCACTCATAAAACATATTCTCGAATATAATACTATGATCATAAATAAACGGATAATTGTTAGTGAGGCTAAATAATACATAATTTTATTTATCATATTTATAAGCTACCACATATACTATAACAAAATACTTCTTGAAGTATCACCATAGTATAAAGTAATTCCTGCAATTACTATAGCATATTATAAATTAAGATCAGATTAACATTTTATGACTGCCACTATTAAAAATTCTATTCAAATATCAAAACTCAGGGAAAATGATGAATACATGGTTAGGTATTCAAATAAGCTATATGACCTTGGTATATCTTTATATCTTTTCTCATTGTATACCGATAAATATAGCATAATCTTATCATCAAGTACATAGCATATTTGCAATGTATTTGGAGTATATACATAGAACACTCAATGGCAAGTGGTATATTTATTTATACTAGCCTCTTCAAAATACCATTTCATTACCCAATATACACTTCTGAAATATATTATACGAGTCTATATAGGTCTACCCAATATACACTCTCAGAATATATTATAAGTATATTATGTTTACCATAATATGTATACTTAGTCTTCACAATATATATGTTCCAAACCTGTCAGAGCCAAATAGATTATAATATATACTACTTATGTATATTTAATACATAACATATATTAAGAAACATTAAACCAGTGACGCTTATACAACTCTTAGCTAAGAATATGAAACTTAGTGACTCCATTATCCCCAGTGATATAACTTTGTAAAATTGATATATAGTGATGCCCAAACATATTGACCAGGCTAGAGAGTAATATTGATTTCCATACTTATTGCTTGCATCCAAATTATATATTCAATGATTTTCATAATGTTCCACTCAGTGGTTTATAATTCTAGTAGGTATGTAATCTAACAGGTACATTGTAGATCATTGTTTATACAACTCAGAATTTATAAACCAATTAACAGGTATAATATTCAACTCAAAATTTATATATAAAATTTATACATAGTATTAGTATCATGGCATTACCATTATCCTCACATTTGAACATTCATATTTAATTCAGAGGTTAGGGATTATTTTATTATAATATTTGAAATTGCCAAACACAAAAGAATTGCCATATAGATATATCAACATGCATACAATATTAATTCTCTAACAGTTATACATGCTTATTAACTCAGATGGGATTTTAAAACTACGATTTAATATGTAGATAGTCTTATGAAGGTATATTAATCACATGTGTATTGAATAATATGTGATATACAATAATATTACAGTAGTTATGACTCAATAGATATGTATTCTTAACTGTTCATATACAAAGAGTTTGCTATATTTCATCTCCTAACATTTAAATTCAATAGGTTGGTTTTGGTATCGAATACATATAATACAACATATATATGTATATGTAGATCATTAATGCATAATACCATAGAAAATACCACATATATATGTATATACAGATCACTACACACATACATATGTACAGATTGTGCTTGTATTATATTGTTTATTTGTATAGAATACGAAATTGATAACTATATATATACTCTCCTAATTTTAGGAATCAAATACATATAGGTCATGGTATTGAATATATTTATACACAGACAAATAAAACCTATCAATTCACAAAAAAATTAAAAAATTTCACACTAAATTCTAATAACTTCACCTACCTGAAAATCTATCTAATGTTGAAATGGTACGATTTGTCAAACTCCTCCCTTCATTCTCTTTGTCACACTCCTCTTTTCTTCTCGAATGCATATCCTTAAATCCTACTTCAATCCCTTTCTTTAAGTAAAGGTAGGTGTATATTTTCTTTTCCAATGTTTTTATTTTTGTTTTCTCTCTTTTTTTTTTTTTTTTGCTAAATTTAAGACCTTTAATTATTTTTTTTGTTTTTCTAAGTTTTTAGTTATTTATTTTCTCTAATTTCATTATTTTTTTATTTTTTAAAGATAATTTTTTTTTTCATATTTTAATATAAAATGTCCAATTTTATATTTTTTAATTAAATCAAATTAGCATCTAAATATATCTAAGCAATTTAAATGATAAATTTTGAAATGTTTAAATAATTCGTATTTAAATTTACCTTTTATCCAAAATTGTTTCTACTATCATTAATGACAAGACATGTCATACTCACAAAAGAATTCATTATGACATCTTTCTATACTAGAAAACCACATAAAAAAATATCCTAAATAAAAAATACACATACGATAATTAATTATTTTTAATGCATTTATACTATGTACTAACTATTATGTGTGTGTAGGGTTTCACCATCTCTATGTAGACCTTCAATGTCTCCATCTACATTATCTTCTCTAATAATTTTCTCCTTCTGACATGTTTGAGGGATGAATTCTCCTACGTCCACCTCACAACACTTGGATAATTAGATCATATCATATAATAACTATAAAGCAATAATATAACTAAAATAATGCATTAATATGTTTAAAATGTACCCACATACATTAACCAACTCATAATAAGCAATCATGTAGCATAATCTAACTAAGCAACATTTTATTATTCCATAATAGCATAAATCTCAATTTTAATCAGAAATATAAACCAATATCATATGTTTCCACTATAAATATATATGAATAGTCTATCAAGTTTGCCTAACAAATAATCAGGATGTAACACTTACATGCTAAAGTGTTAAAACTAGAGTAAGGTGTCTCTAGATCTAATCATTCAATAGATTCTCATACTTTTATTCATAGTATTTTGGCATCCAAGATAACATCTTACCCATTACTAGCAAGCTTTGAAGCTCCTAAACTACCACTCTAGGAAGGTAAATGTCACTCCGAACAATATGTTCGATCATTCCATCCAACATGCTTGGATTATGCATACAATGACAAATTATTAACTAAAATATTTCCAATAATCATCAAATATTGTTATTTATGATAGTTTTATGATCTCTTGATATAATCAATTAGAGTATTCAACCCTTTGACAAATTAGTTTCTATCACATTTCTCTATCAACATTGATGAAAAACTATCTTATACACAAATTTCAAAACTCAAGCAAGGGTCAAATGAATATTTTATTTTGTATAAAACCATGCTAGCTAAGATGATAAACTCTATGGAATATAATGCATTATAAGATATATTCACACAAATTTTGCTAGCATCACTCCATGAGTTTATCATGTTCAACAAATTCAAATATTTTGATGAGTTATACCATACAGTCAAATAAATATAAGTCAAGTTCATAGCTTTGAAAAAAATAAAATATACGCCAAATATTTTATATACTTAAAATATCAAGACTAGACTAAAAAGTCAAGTCTAACAAAACAAATAATGAAGCAAAAGTAATATTCAATGCAGTATCACAACCAAAAAATAAGTTTCAATTGACAGCTCCACCAAGAAGGCAATTTGCAAGGTTACCACAACCTCCTCATGTCTTGTTACAAAAATTATTTAATTGAAATCTCATCTCTATCCCTCTACTATTAGAGGTTGATATGCCCAATCCTCAACGCAGGGGCTTCAATAGTAAAGCATATTGTGGCTACCACATATGTATTGGACATTCCACAAATAAGGGTTTCAAGTTAAGGCATAAGATACATGATCTTATCAATGATAATACTATTGAGCTAAGCACATCCATGGAAGAAGATATACCACATCAAGATGACAACACAAAGCTAAAAATATTCAGTAATCCATTTCTAAACAATGGTACAACATAAAATACATATAATTTAAAGTTATATCATGCATACAATGCACATCCACCTCTTTTGATAAATGGGCATCCACTAGATGGTATTATTGGTACATTTATAAGTAAATTAGCATCATGTCATATGATCATATTCGATAATATTGAGATTATTTATGATGGTTAAGATAGACGTGCACTCTTTATCTAAGTTTATATTAACAAACAACCCATGCATAGTGTCATGATTGATAATAGGTCAAGTGAAAAAACATGTACAATGACACTTGTTTATAATATTGGATACATAAATCAAGATTTACAAGATACATCAATAATATTATGATCATTTTATGGGAATACACATAATACTCTTAGGTATATTGTGTTACCTCTTCAATTAGTGTAGCAACATTGGATACTCCATTTTTAATCTTACCAAGTATTTTGCCTCTAATATTTTATTAGGATTCCTTTGAATACAAAAGCTTTGTGTAGTGTCATCTAAAATACATCAATGTCTTAAATATATACATTGTAATCAAGTGGTCAAATTTCAAAGCATCCAACATGAGTACCCTCTATACTCAATTGTTACTCTTCCTCCTTCCCAACCACCAGCATAGTTGGTTATAAAACTTATTCAAGAGCACAATACAAAAATAATTATTGCACATATTCAAAATCATAGTAAAAATACAATCATTGCACCTATTCAAGAGCACAATACAAAGATAAAGGTACATATTCAAGATTTGTTTCACCTATACATAATCATTCTATATAATTAGTATAGAGAAAAGTGGTACACCCTCCTAAACAACAAGTTTCACATCAAAGAGTTACTCAAAATTCAAAGAAACTTAAACATTCTACAATGCATCATAAGGTAGTACCTTGGATAGTTCAACATGTTTGATGGTGAACACATTCAATGAGACATTATCCTACTATACAATAAACACCACCAAATCTTGCATCTTATTGAGTTACATATCCTGCAAAAGATTATATGAGTAACAATCAAGATAGTTACACTAGATCACTTGATGCATTTTCAAATTTAGATTCATCTACATGTAGCACTCTCTATCTACGAAAATTCACATATCACCTTTATGATACAAGCATGCACTATGGTCCTCCTATTGATCAAATCATAGGTTAGTTTCCTTTTAAAAATACAAAAACATTCAAAATCAGGGTCTGTGCATAACATGAATTATTAGTTTACCTCTTTTCATATGTTATACTATCACAAGTTTTGTAAACAACATATTATTTTTTTAAACACATACATTTCATAAGGTATATGAATGTGATGTAGGATATACATATGTACATGGATTCTTAAATGTTGTATTCTCTTCTACCCAATGGCCATCCCTGTGTTGGGGGCATCTTACTCTAGAGGTTACATTATAGAAAGTTATATTTATTGATGACCTAAAAGTCCATGTTGAGATAAATACTTTACAAGTGTCATTCTAATCACTCATATTTTACGTTCTACTATATGAATATGCTACATTGTTATGATATGACATTAATACATATGGATGGTGTAGACTAATTTTCACTTGTTCTATGCTCTTTCGATATTGTTTAATTTTTGTATGAATAGATAGACATTGATTATTTATTATGTGTGGCTTGTGTGATATTTGAATATGTCTAATTGTTTATGGCCCTTGTCCCTATGTTTGCAATGTTTTCTTGTCTTCATGACATTTGAACATGTCCCTTGTAAGCAACCATTGGCTTTATGTGTGACATTATGTATTGTGGTTGTATTTTTTAATTTTATTAATGGTGTTATGATCTATATCATGCACTTTTACTATATAATTTACTTAAAATATGGTTATTTTACTACAAGTCTTATCGTTATATCTATCTAGACATGACACTTATGTCTCACATTAAATATGTTACGTGCATACTTCAAAAATAATTATATTATTATGGTAATATAATTTCCACATGATGACATAATACTACATGATTATATATTCATCACATGATATAGTTAACTCTTCTTTTGAGATGAGGGACTTGAAGGATACGTCCCCTCATCTCAAAAGAGGGGCATCATAATGAGTTGTCTTAAAGATTCAAACCTCCATGAATAGACCAAATTTAAATTTGGAACAAAGTACAATTTTTAAATATTCAAAGTAATTCAAAAAACATATTTTATAATAGAGTACATGTTTCAAAGATTCAAATTAATTCAAAAATTGGATATATGGTATAAATTAGCACAATAGATATAGATTATAGGAGTGTAAGACATGCATATGCACTCATTTTACAAAAACTTGGAGTACATATTTATACACACTTGAATGCATATGTATTGGAATGTGCAAAATAATTATAAAAATTAAGTTAGAGGTTTCACATACAATTACAATTGAGAATATATATGCATAGAATTCTATATAATTTGACATAGATTTAGGAGGCATGATACTTGTTTATACACATTTTCAAAGTTAAAGGGGCATGATACTTGTCCATGCACAATTTTAAAGTTAAAAAGGCATGATACTTATCCATGCACAATTTCTCAAAAGTTAAAAGGGCATGATACTTGTTCATGCATATTTTCTAAGTTTAAAAGTTATATTTTCAAAGTCCAAAAGTTATAATTTCAAATACAAATGTTCATTTCAATTGAAATCTATTGGCACTAAGATCATGATGGGGGCATGAATATTCTTCATTCTCTTTCGATCATGCAAGTAAAATTTAAATTTGTCTACAGATGTATGATTTGATTTGTTACAAGTAATATGTGTTCGATTCTAGTGACACTCAATAGTCTTAACATTACTTCTAGTAAACCCATTATGTGTTTTCATCTTATAATATAGCGGATGTATGTTTGATTCTAGTGACACTCAATAGCCTTGGGATCACTTCTAATGAATCTATTATGGTTCTACTTTTTATGGATTATTACATTAAGTACTTTTTTCAATTTATGAGAATTGGAATATGCAACTTAGGGGCTTGATTAGTTATTTAAAATTGAGATTTGACCACTCTCAATTAGTTAATGGTTCAAATTATCCAAATACTTCAACTTAGGATCATGTTTCTCAAATGCTTCACTATATTTTACAGGTTACATAGTGGTGTCCCCAAATTTTCACACATGGAATTTTAGGTTGCCCCTAATGAAATTTTTGCCTTTTGTCTTATGTGAGTCAGTTGTTCTTATTAAAACTTAGTCTCATGAATAAGAATTAGACTTTAATAATTTTCATTATGATTGTTTTCATTCCCAATTGCTTCAAATTACTCCAGAATGTTAGAAAATGTCTACCTGGATCATTCACATAAACCCCATTGTGTTCATATTTCCAAGAGATTCAAAAAACTAAGTGTTGGGATTCATTATTAGGCCAATTCTAGGTCTCAAGGTTATTTTACTTTTAAAAGGTGAAGTAATTTGTCTTCGAAAACCTGTGTTACATCATCTAGCTTAAGTCAGCATTGTGTAATGACTGCTTTTTGTTAAAGCTGAAGTAAAGTAGTTTCATAAACTTGTAAAGCACAATTTAAAATGACCTAGAGTTTAGAAGTTAATTCACTTACTCAAAGTCATAATTAAAATCAATAAGAGTTCACAAGTCTGAAGTATTCACTAGCCTAGAATAAATCTGAATTTCAAAGTTACTTGACTTCATAGACTGACTCAAGCAAAGCAGTTTGTGAAACCCGATAAATGTCAAAATGCTTATGTGGCTTTCATCTTATGTGTCACTTAGTTTTCATTAATACATGGACTAATATAAATATTGAAAATTTCACTTCATTTCTTACCTAGTTTTCAAGTTGTCTAACCTAGTTGTCATCCTTGCAAATCTCAAATGATGTCGTATAAACTTCTAGAGCGATTTTTGAGCATTTTCTTCTCAACCCATTTGAAGTCAAGGTATGTAGAGTGTTTTCATTTTTCTATTTTGGGTGTTTATCTCTTTTTTTTCATTTTGTTGCTTTATAATTTTACCTGTTATTTCTTGTTTTTCTTGCAATTGTTTGTCATTTTTTCATGATTAGTGTTGATTAAAACCATGTAAATTATTTAGAAACACTTTATCTATAAAAATTTTAAGCAAAACTCCCAAACATTGATTTTTTTTCCAAAATGCCCTAGTGTTTGACCTAGATCATATTACTTAGACCCTTCATGACTTATTGCTTACCTAGAGTCCTAAACCCAAGTAATTGGTCTTAAGAAATCCAAAGTCCACAAGAGCATTGCTTGCTCAGATTTTCAACAATTACTTACTTTCTTGGGGTTTAGATTACTTATTGATTCTGCTTCATCAGGTTTTCCAACCCAAGTAACTTGCCTTAAAAAAAGTGATAACTTACCCAAAGAAACATGGAGTTGTGAATGCTTGTCACTTGCTCAGAGTTTTCAACACTTAAGACTTATGGAATATCTAGACCTTCCCAAAGTTTTGACACTTTGTTATTTAGAATAAGTTTTTCAGAGTTTTCAAAGTTTTCTACTACTAGAAGTTCCTAATATCTGAAGTATTTCTTAGGATTGTTACTCAAGACAATAATTTGAATTAGTAGTTCAACCTTTTATAAACCAGTAGGAACATTTAATGAGTTTTTAAGAGCATATACCAAGCTTTCCTAGTGTCAGTCACAACAAATGTCAGGAGGAGAAGAAGAAACAACTCTTATTGAAAATTTTCCTGAGCTTACACTTGAAGAAGTTCCAAGGCTAAGTAGAAGAGAAAAGATAAAAGCAAAGAGAGTTGAGAAGCCAAAATAATCAAAGATGAAGTATGAATACAAGGGATATCACATTGTGTCTTGCATTGCTTCCAAACTATCTAAAATTATTGATACTGACATAGGACATGTTTTTATAAATGAGTTATTGGAGAGATCCAAAGCCACAATCAAGACCCCACTCATGCAAGAAATGACAAATGGTGGAATCCTGCAAGCTACAACTTTTCCAAGCTCTACACAACTTCTTGTGTTCATTCTTGAGTGTGATAAATATTATGATTATATCACTAAGATAGTTAAAGATACATCTAGTAATGTGTGGTCATACTATATGTTCAGTACTTTGACTATTGTTTGAAGATCCCAGCAAGATCTAAATTGCTTCATGTATCCATGGAAAAAGCTAAAAGCCAATGAGAGAATAAGACCACAAACTGCATCAAGATAATGAATACAACTTATCTAAAGAAACCAAATTATCCCTCAAGGTTTCCAAAGCAAATAGTGAGATCTGACTTAGTTGAAGAAGTGGATGACATCACTCAATTATTGTGTAGAATCAATGGAGAGAATAATATTAAGAACTTTTCCACTTAGATGTATGCATATATAAGGGATATTGATGTTAATAAGAGTTTTATTGTGATTGAATGGTCAAGGATGATTAGTGACAATATTGATCATCAACTGAGTAATGTATTATAGACCTTTGACTTCAAAATGACTTCATATTTAGTATATGTTCCAGCATCTAATGGAACCTTTTTTAGGTTAACCATAAAAAGGATGTTAGTAACAAATCTCATCTATGAATATTACCCTCAATTGACTCTTTCTGAATACTTCAAGCATTATAAGAAGGTAAATGATGCATTCTTTTATGAAGTCATCTATAAATTAAATGTTACTTTGAAAGCTAAGAGAGTGTCTAATACAATTTGGGAGGAAGTTTCCTATTTTAGATGCATTTTTATTTAATTCCTAAATTTCACATATCTCAAAGTTATTGGTTTTGTAGGGACACCAGTCAAATTACCAAGGTACCCTAGTCAAAAATGTATTTTTATGGAGTTATGTACGCAGTTGGTAGAGTTGCATGATCTTTAGTCTAAATTTCACCATTCTTTAGTTAGTTTTTCTATTATTAGAGCTATTGTCATTGTGTAAGTATTTATAAGGACAAGAATGTACAAAAATAGATGTATCATAACTACAATAAATCACATTTTAAAGCTATAGCAAATTTTAATTGTAGAGGCATAGTTCAAAACATAATTTTTCTTGAGTATATGCATATACCTATACTTGAAGACTTCTGGATTGATTTTAGAGATGAGTTTGAAGTGAGAAGAAGAGATAATAGTAAGATGATTATTGAACAAATTCATTCTTTTGATTTGGCTCTCATTCATGAAGAGATGGAGGATGACGGGAAAATAATTCATGACTCATATCATTCAATGGGAGGAGATAATGATCCACTTCCAAAAATTGACTTCAAAAAGAGTCAAGTAAAGACTGTTGTTGAGATAAATTTAGTGGTTCTCGCTATGACTTTAGCATGGCTTCTTGGTAAGGGCTAATGCATGAAGGATCCAATAATGATATAAATTGGCCAAGTCACAAGATAAAAGCAGTGCAAAGAGAAGGTAGCCAAGAGCCAAAGAGGAAGTTGAAATTGTAAAATAATGTTGATGATACATACTCCCTAATAAAGTAAAATAAGTCAATTCAGCACGTTACCCTTGCATCTCCTCTAGCCTCTTCCACAATCATTTATAATTCTACCACTTATATCTTTACCACACATCCACATCTTCATCTTCATTACTAATCAAAAACATTCAACCAGTAATGAAATATGTGGATTCATCCACACTTGCGCCACCTCCAAAATCTCCAAGTTTTAAACCTCCTAAGAAACCTGTTTAGGAGTGTTCATCCACCTTCATCCTCTCCACCTACTACTCCACCTCCTTCTGAAGATCAGCCCACCAATCTTTTTTTTCATACTCAAAAAGAGCTAGAGCAATTAACTGCTAGAGAGGACACTACATCTCAAGAGGTATCTCAACAACAAGTAGTAGCTGAACCTATAGAGAAAGAGGCATAGAAAGAGGTAGACAAAGAGAAAGAGAAAGAGAAAAAGGCACAGATAGAGACATAAATTTAGAAAGGAAAAGATGAGCAAGTAATTTCCAATGTTCAAGATATTCCTAATGCATAAGAAGTTTTTTCTTAAGAGTTAGTGGTGAAAAATAATCAATAGTAAATGGTGATTTATTCAACCACTTCAACTAGTACAAATTTATCTTCATCATTGGCATTGCAAATAGCTCCTAAGTCAAAGGAAGAAATTAACTTGGAGGATATAAACTTGCAGCTTTTGAGAAGTCTTGATCATAAGGGTAAGAAACCTAAGAGTGCCAAAGTAACTTCTAAGATGATAATTGAACCTTTTGATCAAAAATTTGTAGAGATATCATTTCCTCCATAGGGCAAGAACAAAAGTGAAGACACTGAAGAAAACTTGATAGTTACAAAGGTATCCCTTAGAGAAGTCACTATAGAGGGCCTAAAGCAGAACATGAAGACCCTTATTAATACTCTCTTTTAGAAGCTAAATGAAGAGAATGTTGATAAACCCAGGTTGAAAAAATAAATTTCTAAATTGTGTGAAATAATTGCCAACGTGACAAGATATGATCCTCATTAATCATTGCTTTCAAGAGATATGATTGATCAGCAAATAATAACTGAGATAGAGAAAATTAGTGACAAGGCAAAATTTGTTGATGAATGGATAGAGAAAATATTACAAACTACACATAAATGGTTTCCTGAGATCCCAGGTACTTTGGCTGACATTGAGAATAAATTGGCACAAATAAAAATAGTGATGAAAGAGATTGAAAATGAGAATGGAATCTATGAATTGTAGTAAGAAAGCCTTCAAAAAATAAATGATTTAAACTAAAAGTTTTTGATTGAATAAAATATTGTTCCAGAAGGATCAATAAAAAAACCAAAACAAGAGGAACACCATATATCTTTTCGTATGCATATTTTTGGGGCAATGTTTGAAGAAATAAAAACTCTAGAAGAATATGTTTGTAATGTAAAAATGGATCTAGAGGACTACATCTTTTATCTCACAAATATTTGGTCTAATAAAATGCCAAAGACACCTGAGCAATTGCATTATCAATTCAAGTAATTAATTGAAAAGGCCACAACTCTTTTCATAGTAAAATCTATAAAAGAGTTAATTAAAAGTCAACAAGAGGTCAAGAGCCTAGAACTTAGGCTTGAGAAGATGAAAACATATTTCAAGAAGCTAAAAAGGGAACTACTGAGAATGGAAACAGAGAGGTAATCAATTGCTAGATCAAATTATGCAGCCATCTAGTTCATGATGTCTCAACTTATCAAATACAAGGAAAAGTGCAGATCAAAAGTTCACAAATTAAAATGATTTGTATTACTTCTTTTCTCTACTTCTTTTATTTTCTTATATTTTTTTCACACATGTATTTGAATTAATTTTTTTAAAGTAATTACTTTGTAATTGATATCACTCAGAGAAGTTACTTATAAAATTAAGTTGCTTTGTAAAATGTAAGACTTAAGTAACTTGATTAGATGTAATTACTTAAAATTATTTTGTAAAAATAAATTATTTAAGCAATCTTTACGTAGCATGCAAAGATATTTTATTTGATCAAAACAGTGAAACTGAGAAGAATTACATGTCCTCAGCCATTACATGCAACATAAAAGAAATTTTAGGAGGATGTCTCTCAACGATTTTTATATTTTAATGCAGCACATGGAAATTCAAGGAGTTGTCTCCTAATTGATTTTGACATCTGAAATAATATAAGTAAGAGTGAAGACCTGTGTGCCAAGGGGATGGTAATTTTTGGAAAGCAATTGTAACTGAAGCAAGAAAGTTTAGGCAATTTGAAACCTTACATTTATATGTTTGAATGTTTTTGTATGAAATTTTTTCAAAATGAATAAGAAGAAAATTGATTTCTATGAAACTTTGCATCTAAGGAGATCATTTGATATATTTTGTGAAAATTAAAATGATAAACTTTGTTATCTTTAAATCTAAATATGAATTAAAGTTTTTCTTACTCATTTGTTAAAATAATTATCACCTTCTAAATGTTTATCTATTTATATGGTACAATACGCTTTGTGAAACTACTTGTTATAAAGTATAACTTCTTTCTTCTTACATATTCTAGTTATTTCATTCTCTATTTTTTAGAACTTCTTTACATATTCTCTAAAATAATTTCTTACTACAAAATCACTCTATTATGGTTCATGAACTTTGTGATTAAAGTAATAACCCAAAATAAGATAATTTGTGCATATCATGTGAATAATTAGTATAAATTATGAATAATTGAAAGTTGTAAATAGTTAGAATAGATAGATATAAGCATACAGGAGCTTCATCATTAAATGAAGGAGATTTAATCCCATGACTATCTAGGTACTTTTATTATCCTACAAAATATCTAGCCAATAATTTATGGTGACTCTACTAGAAAAGCATAAACTTAACCAGAGCTAAAATTAGATTATCCATTGTAGGATAAGATTGACGCAGACTAATGTTCAATTCTTCAAAATTGCATGTTTTTCACACTAACCTATAAGAAGTTGCATGGAAATTAAAGGTGCACTTGTGATTATAAACAAGCATTTTGTGAAAATAGCTTTACTCATCTAAAAAAAATGCTTCACTTATCTTGAGTTGATGCATGTCAAACAGAACATTTTGTTTTTCTTAAGTTGTTACATGTCAAGTAATCTCTTGTGAAGTATTTACTTATAAATTTGAAGTAACTTAAAAAAATCCTTAGAGAAGGATGGGTGTTTCAATCTAGAAAATAGACCTTTCACTAGAGTAAGAAGAGCTCAAGGCCAAATGGATGACTTTTTTCAGTTGCAAGAACGATTTAATTTTAGCTTTCTTCCTTAAACTATAATAAGAAGAGTGAGTCTTTGACCTGTGAAACAAGTGAAAACTCTTGTAAATCAACTGTAACACAATTCTTCAAGAATAATCCAAACTACTAATCCTCAATTCTCTGTTCCTGAAAGAATGGTGTAATAACTTCTAGTCCTTTGGGGAGAAATAATTGGTCCATTGAATTTAACTCCTCTCTATGACTTGCCTAACTGGTCAAGAAAGAACTTTCTTAAGTTCACAGATGATGAAAAATAGAGTCCAGATGAGCACTTAGCTTATTTCTTTGTAGCTTGTGGAGTGATTGGTATTGATCATGAAGATGTCTCAATCAAGCTCTTCATTAAAACCTTGCATGACTTAGCTGCAAAATGGTTTTACCATTTAGCTCCTAGCACTATAATCAATTGGGCCACTATGTGTGAGTAATCTGAAAAAATATTTAAAATTGTTGAAGACTCACACATATTTCTCACCTAATTGACTTAGCTTAAAAAAGAACCAAATGAGCACATGTGGGATTTCATTTCTAAGTTTAACAGATTTCTCTACAAAATACCTCAGGTTGCTTAGCTCACTGGTGATAACCAGAATTATTTTTCATCAATGCTCAATTATCATAGGTTAGCTATCAACTACGTAGAGCACATCTTACTAATTTAAAAACTACTTAGAACATTGTTATAGAGGTTAAAAATGATCTTATCATGACTGGAAAGATCAAGAAGACAACTTTTAATGTTGATAGTTTTGCTTTGATTACAATACAAATCACTACAAATCCTTTGTTACAGAAACTAACTAATGACTTGTTGCAAGTCAAAAGGATAATTGCTCAAGGTGCTCATATTGCCCCTAATAAGGATGCTCTTACACGTAATTTTAAGAATCAAAACTAAAATCATACTACTGAACCTCCATAAAGATTGGTAATTGAAGATGCTCTGAAGAACCATGTTGAAATGAATGAAGATCATATGGCTACTAACCTTGATCAAGGATTTGCTAATGAAGATGACTTTGTAAATCTTGTTGACAATTCTGACATAGGCTACCTTGAATATCAATCAGAAAGTGATTATGAAAAAATTCTTGAGAAAGATCATAGTCACTATTTTATATGTTTACAAGGTTACAAACTCACCAAGTTGGTGAAATATCTTTGAAAAAATAAGAGAAAGATAAAGAAGACTCTAGGTTAGATGTTAGTATTATTAAAAGAGGTAGTCATTTATCTGCTTCTCTTACTCTAAAAGATAAAAATATAGCATCTTATTTTTCACAACCTCATAAGTCAGTTACTTATACTTCTGAAGCCAATCCTACTTTGTTTACATCCATCCCTTCTTTTGATATTATTGACCACATCAAGAAAATCAAGATTCAAATATCAGAAGCTCAATACTTGAGGTCTTATCCAAATCGGCTGAATAGACTAGTCAAGTATGTACAAAGTAAAGGATCAAACAATACATATAATGCTTTTAAAAGTATCTTACCTACTCTTAAAAAAATATTTTTTTAAAACAATGCTACAACTACTTCTCCCACATCTACTTTCACATCCAAAAGAATAGAGCCATTTTATGTGTCTTTGATCAACGGTTTCAAGTTAATCAATTATATCTTAGTTTATGGAGCTTATGATAATGCCATGCTAGCTAAAGTAGTTGATTCTCTTGGCCTCACATTAATTAAGTCAATAGGGAGATGTTATTCAATGGAAAGACAAGATCCCTTGATTAGACAAATCAAAGATGCTCAAGTTATTTTAGTAACTTTTCTAGATAAAAAGCTTAAAATGATAATTCTGGTACTAAATATTCTTATTTCTTATGAAATGTTATTGAGTAGAAAATTCTACAAAGATCTCAGAGGAGAAGTCAAGATGGATTGGTCTTATGCTCATATTTCAATCAAAGGTGTAAATCAGAAGCTTGAACTTGAGAATAAATCTAAGTATATAGTTTTCAAGTCAGATAATCCAAGATCACAGATTCTTTTTAAATAATTGGATCATGGAGTCTATTACCTTGAATTAGGAAAGGAAATATAAAAGCTATAGATACAAGAAGAAAAAAAGAAAATATTGACACTAGAATTTGATAGCAATTGTTCTCTTGATTTAGGTGGTGGGGTTATATTGATATCACTAGATGGTAAGGTATATCCTTACTCTTACAAGCTTATATTTGAAAATACTAACATAGTAGAGTATGAAGCACTGTTGTTAGGATTGAAACAAGCAAAAAAAAAAGGAGTGAGACTTCTAAAAGCACAAAGAGATGCTGAGTTAATAGTTAGATAAATTTGTGAACAATACCAAGTGAAGGATAAGTTGAGGCACTATCGTGATTGAGTCTTAAGTGCAACACTTGATTTTGTAGAGTTTTCAATTAATTTTGTTCCTCATGATCATAATGTTAGATCTAATTCTCTTCTGGTTACTACAGCTCTACTCAGGCCAAATCAATAGCATACACTTTTTTCAAAAGGTGACTATAGAGTAGAAATGGTTTTCCATCCAAAATTTTCAAAAAATGTCAATCAGTGGCAAGTCTTCAATGATGATAAACAAATAGATACTTTCCTTGAGTAGCAAGATAATTTTGAGAAATTGTACTTTGAAGGAAGTAGTTCACTTCCACATCAGATAATAAAAGGTAATATTGACCTTGAACATGATGATAATGAAGAAGTAATTCAATTAAATGGAAATAAAATCCATAAAGGGTTATTTTTTCAGAAAAAATTAATAAGTATGATCAATTTCTAAAGAAAAAGAAAGAATATGGTGAGAGTTCTTTTTTAAAAGTACAACAGGTTAATTTGGGTACTGAAGAAGAGCCCAAGATGGTCAACATTGAAAAATGTTATTCCCAAGAAGAAAAATAAGCATTCATTAAGTTTCTCAAGAAATACATGGATGTGTTTACTTGGTCCTACAAATACTTGAAGACCTTTCAGCGAAAACAAGTACAACATTACATCCCACTTCAACCAAAAGTGAAACATTTTATACAAAAGCTTCACCATCATAATCCAACCATCTCATGTACTATTTTTGCTCAAATATAGAAGCTACTTGATGCTAAAATAATTTATCCCATTCATCATTTATAATTGTTAGCTAACATTGTCCCAATAAGAAAGAAGAATGAAGAAATAATTTTGTGTGTTGATTTATGGAATCTCAATCAAGCTTCTTTAAAAGATAAATATTCATTGTCAATTATAGATCATACCTTGCAAGTAGTTACAAGCTCAAAAATATTGTCCATGCTAGATGGATTTTTAGTGGCTAAAGAAGATCAATACATGATGGGTTTCACAACACCATGGGGGACATTTGCATGCCAAAAGATGATCTTTGGTCTTATTAATGTTGGAACAACTGTTTAACGAGTGATGGATTTAGCATTTGCACATCTAAAGAACAAGAGTATAATGGTATATCTTGATGACTTAATAGTCTTCTCCAAGAAGAGAGGTAATCATTTGGATGATTTAGAAGTTATTATCCAGTGTAGGAAACATGGGATTTTTTTGAATCCCAATAAATCAATATTTGTCATGACTAAAGGGAAGCTTCTTGGTCACATCATCTCAAAAGAAAGAATAGAGATTGATCCAGAAAGGGTGAAATATATTCAAATTTTATCTGTCTACATCTAAGAAAGAGGTACAATCATTCTTTGGTAAGGTCAAATTCCTCAGAAGGTTCATACTTGACTTTGCTATGTTAACTTGCCACATTTTTGACATGATGAAAAGAAGCAAGATTTCAAGTGGAATGTTGAAGTAAGTTGTCATTTGAAAGGATTAAAGTAATCATAGTTCAAGCTTTAGTATTGGTTTCTCCTGATTTCAGTAAAGAATTCATTCTCTATTAGTATTCATCTGATCATACCATGTCAGCCATACTTCTACAAAAAAATGATGAAGATGTTGAATCCTCTATAGCTTTCATGAGCCATCCATTGAAAATTTATGAGTTAAAGTATACATAGATGGAAAAACATGTCTTTGTTGTAGTCAAAGCATGAAAAATCTTTAAGTACTACATCTTGTCTTCACATACTAAAGTATATGTACCTGATACTATATTCAAATCAACAAAGCTAGTAAGAGCTACGATTACTAAGAGGCACCTAGGTGGCTAAAGTTCAAGAGTTTGATCTTGATATCAAATCAACAAAGCTAGTAAGAGGAAGGGGCTTGTGTCAACTAATGACAGAAAATAAACCAGATGACAAATACAATTGCATCTTTGCTTCAAAATAAATCAAATGAAGATCTACCCATGATTCTTTTTGTTAATCTTGTTGATGAATGGTACAGTAAGATTTATTTTTTCCTAACTTATGGATAGTGTCTAGCTCATCTCACATATAAAAAAAAAATCAAAAATCAAGCTGAAATCAAAGGATTATGTCCTTTGGGATAATGGTTTGTATAAAAGAGGAATTAATGGTGTTTTCTTTCGTTGTGTGGACAAAGAATAATAAAATAAATTACTAGAATAGTTCCATGATAGAGCGTGTGGAGGACACTTTTTGCCATGAGTTACAACATATAAAATCCTATGAGCAAGGTACTATTGGCCCACTCTTTTCTAAGATACTTTGGATGGATTTATAAATGTCAAGCATGTCATCATGTTGTGGGATGTCTAAATTTGCCAGCATTACCTTTAAAATCAGTCATAATCAATGAATCATTTCGCTAGTGGGGCATAGATTTTATTGGTATATTGAATCCCTCTTCAAGTGTTGGCCATTGTTATGTTTTAACTGCCACTAATTACTTCAACAAGTTGGTAGAATCCATTCATGTCAAACATGCCACTTCTGAAGTTGTATGTGATTTTATCAAGGAAAATATTGTAGTGAGGTTTGGTGTTCCTCACAAGATAGTAACAGATAATGTAGCTAACTTTTCTTTAGCTAAACTAACTCATTTCTATTATTTACATGAAATAGAATTAGTTCACCCTTCAAATTACTATCATCAAGAGAATGGCTAAGCCGAGTTAAGTAACAAAAACTTGATGACAATCATTCTCAAGTTGGTGGATGATAATCAATGTACCTAGCACAAGAAACTATTTGACACATTATGGACTGACAGAATTACCTCAAAGAAAGTCATTAACATGTCACCATTTTAGTTGTTGTATGGAATGAATGTTGAAATACCTATCACCATAGATTTGCCTACTTGACAACTGTCCAAGGCTATTGAAGATGTAACTATTAAAATTCACTAGATAAGAGGATTATGTTTTTATCTAAACTGCAAGAAGTATGGACTCAAATTGTTGACCATTTAGCTAATCATCAGATGAAAGTGAAGAGGATTTTTGATAAAAAGGCTAAAAAAAGAAAGTTTGAATTTGGTGACCTAGTCTTCTTGTGGGATAAGCGACACGAACCAAAATGGATGCATGATAAATTTGATTCACTATGGGAAGGGCATTTCACAATAAATAAAGTTACTAAAAAAGATAGCTTCATCTTAGCTTATCAGAATGGAATTTAACTATTGTTGCCTTGCAATGGACAACACTTGAAACTTTACAAGAACCGAGTAGTAGGGTAACCCATGTATTTATATAAATAAGACCTCAATTTTTATTTATTACAGTTATTTTTCTATTTATTTATTTGTATTTTAGTTTTTTGTGATTGATTTTTGACATAACTTTGCACCTTAATAGACAAGACTCAAACCCAAAGATACTGGGATCTCATCATTGTTTTATTATTTTTGATAGAAACAAAGATGTCCCTATTTAGAGCCAGCTGGTGTCTCTAAAATTTCACACAAAATTTTGGGTTACCCCTAATAAAAATTTTGCCTTTTGTCTTATGTGAGTCAGTTGTCCTTGTTAAAACTCGGTTTCCTGAATAAGACTTAGACTTCAATAGTTTTCATTATGATTTTTTTCATTCTCAATTGATTCAAATTAGTCCAGAAGGTTAGAAAATGTATACCTAGGTCATTCTCATAAAACCCATTTTGTCTATCTTTCCAAGATATTTAAAAAACTAAGTGTTGGGATTTATTGCTAGGCCAATTCGAGTTCTCAAGGTTACTTTAACTTTCAAAGGTGAAGTAAGTTGTCTTCAAAAACCTATGTTACATCATCTAGATTAAATCGGCATTATGTAATGACTTTATTTCTCATTAAAGTTGAAGTAAAGTAGTTTCATAAACCTACAAAGCACTATTTAAAATGACTCAGGGTTTCAAAGTTACTTCACTTGCTCAAAGTCATAAGTAAAAGCAATAAGAGTTCGCAAGTCCGAAGTATTCACTAGCCTAGAACAAATTGGGATTGACTCAAGTAAAGTAGTTCATGAAACCATATAAACATCAAAATGCTTATGTGGATTATATCTCACGTATCACCTAGTTATCATTAATGCATAGGCTAATATAAATATTGAAAATTCTACCTCATTTCCTACTTGGCTTTCAAATTGTCTAACCTAGTTGTTGCCCTTGCAAATCTCGAGTGACACTGTTTGAACTTCTGGAGTGATTTTTGAGTAATTTCTTCTCAACCCATTTGCAGTCAAGGTATATAGTGTTTCCCCTTTGTTTTCATGTTTCTATTTTGAGTATTTGTCTCATTTTTATTCTAGTAAGTTTTCATTTTCCACTTTGAAATTTTCTCTGTTATTTTTTTTTTTGTAATTGTTCGTCATTTTTGCATGCTTACTATTGATTAAATACTTGTAAATTCTTTAGAAACACTTTTTCTGTGAAAATTTTAATCAAAACTCTAAAATATTGAATTTTTCTACAAAATGCCCTAACATTTTACCTAGATCATATTGCTTGGACCCTTCATGACTTGTTGCTTACCCGGAGTCCTGAACCTATGTAATTGGTCTTAAGAAAATTGAAGTCCTCAAGAGCATTGCTTGCTCATATTTTTAACAACTACTTACTTATCAAGGGTTTTGATTACTCTCTACTTTTGCTTCATTAGGTTTTCCAACACAAGTAACTTGCCCTAAGAAACTCGATAACTTACCCAAAGAAGTGCATAGTTGTGAATGCTTGTCACTTGCTTGAAATTTTTGATACTGAACACTTACATAATATCTAGACCTTCTCAAAGTTTTGACACTCTGTTACTTATAATATATTTTTTGGAGTTTTCAAAGCTTTCTACTGCTATAAGTTCCTAATATCTTAAGCAAATCACTTAAGATTGTTACTCAAGACAATAACTTGACTCAATTGTTCAACCTTTTATAAATCAGTAGGAATAATCACTGAGTTTTCAAGAGCATATACCAAGCCTTCCTAGTATCAGTCACAACAAATGTCAAGAAGAGAATAAGAAACAAATTTGATTGAAGAAGTTCTTGAGATTGCACTTGAAGAAGTTCCAGGTCTGAGTAGGAGAGGAAAGACAAAATCAAATAGAGTTGAGAAGCCAAAAGAAGCAAAGATGAAGTATGAATACAAGGGATATCCCATTGAGTCATGCATTACTTCTAAGTTGTCTGAAATTAATGATACTGACATGGGACATGTTTCTATAAATGAGTTACTTGGAAGATCCAAAGCCACAATCAAGACCCCACTCATGAAAGAAATGAAAAATAGTGGAATTTGCAAGCTACAACTTTCCCAAGCTATGCACAAATTTTGAGTTCATTCTTGAGTGTGCTAAATATTATGATTCTCTCACTAGGATAGTTAAAGATACAGTTGGTAATGTGGTGGTTAGACTAAAAGTTTAATATTTTGACTATGGTGTGAAGATCCTAGCAAGATCTAAAGTGTTTGATGTATCAATGAAAAAAATTTAAAAGCCAATGGGAGAATAAGATAATAGATTGCATCAAGATAATGAATACAACTTATCTAAAGAAATCAAAGCAGCCCTCAAGGTTTCCAAAGTAAATAGTGAGATCTGACTTAGTTCAATAAGTGGATGATATCACTCAATTATTGTGTAGAATTAATGGAGAGGATAATGCTAATAACTTTTCCACTTGGACGTATGCATACATAAGGGCTATTAATGTTAATAAGAGTTATGTTATGATTTGATGGTCAAGGATGATTAGTGACAACATTGATCATCATCTGAATAATGTATTGTAAACCTTTGACTTCAAAATAACTTCATATTTAGTATATTTTATATCATCTAATGGACCTTTTTTAAGCTGACCATAAAAGAGATGTTAGCAATAGAGATCATTTATTAATATTACCCTCAATTGACTCTTTATAAATATTTCAAACCTTATGAGAGGGTAAATGATGCATTTTTTATGAAGTCATTTGTAAATTGAATGTTGTTTTCAAAGCTAAGAGAGTGTCAAGATATAGCTTGGGAGGCAATTTTTTATTTTGGATGCATTTTCATTCAATTCCTGAATTTCACATATCTCAGAGTTGGGGATTTCACAAGGACACTAGTCAAATTACCAAGGTACCTTATTGACAAATGGATTCTTATGGAGTTGTGTAGGTAATTGGTAGAATTGCATGGTCTTCAGTCTAAAGTTTATTTTTTTCAGTTAGTTTTCCTATTATTATTGGTCATTATCATTGTGTAAGTATCTATAAGGCTAAGAATGTATAAACAGAGATGTACCATAACTACAATCAATCACATTTTAAAGCTATAGCAAATTTTGATTACAAAAGTATAGCTCAAAACATAGTTTCTCTTAAGTATATGCATATCTCTATACTTGAAGACTTCTAAATTGATTGTAGAGATGAGTTTGAAGTGAAAGGCAGAGATAAAAGTAGGATGACTATTGAACAAATTTGCTATTTTGATTTAGCTACCATTCTTGAAGACATGGAGGATGACAGGCAAGAAATTTATGATTCATATCATGTAATGGGAGAAGACAATGCTTCAATTCTAGAAATTGACTTCAAGAAGAGTCAAGTAGAGACTATTTCTGAGAGAACTTTGGTGGTTCTCTCTATGACTTCAACATGGCTTCTTGGTAAGGCCTACTACATGGAGATAATAATGACATAAATGGCCCAAGTCACAAGATAAAAGCAATGCAAAGAGAAGGAAACCAAGAGCTAAAGAAGAAGTTGAAATTGAAAAATAATGTTGATGATATATACTCCCTCGTAAAGAAAAAGGAGCCAATTCAGTGAGTTACCCCTTCATCTCCTCTGGT
The DNA here is from genome assembly GCA_037957365.1 of Torreya grandis. Taxonomy (NCBI): domain Eukaryota; kingdom Viridiplantae; phylum Streptophyta; class Pinopsida; order Cupressales; family Taxaceae; genus Torreya; species Torreya grandis. Next base: position 1,480,860 of record JARHVA010000885.1, on the reverse strand, counting down.
TTCTTCCACAACCATTCCTCTTATATCACTCATATATTTACCACACCCACCACATCTTCATCTTCATTACTATTCAAAAACATTCATCTAGTAATGAAAGATGTGGATTCATCCACACTCATACCACCTCTAAAATCTTTAAGTTTCAAACCTCTTAATAAACCTATTCAGAAGGAGACTAATGTTCATCCTCCTTCACCTCCTTTTGAGGATCATCCCACCATTCCTTCTATTCATACTCAAAAAGACCCAGAGTAGGTAACTATTGGAGAGGTGACTACATCTTAGGAGGTATCTTAGCAATAAATAATAGCTAAAACTAAAGAAAAATAGGTAGAGAAAAATGCAGACAAAGAGAAAGAGAAAGAGAAAAAGGTAGAAACAGAGACTAAAATAGAGAAAAGAAAAGACGAGCAAGTAATTTTTAATGTTATTCAAAATATCCCTGATACATAAGAAGTTCCTTCTCAAGAGTTAGTGGTGAGAAATAATCAACAGCAAATGGTGATTCATTCAGTCATTCAACTAGTACAGATTTATCTTCATGGTTGGCATTACAAATAGCTCATGAATCAAAGGAAAAAAATAACTTGGAGGAGATAGACTAGTAGCTTCTAAGAAGTTTTGATCATAAGGATAAGAAACCCAAGAGTGCCAAAGTGACTTCTAAGCTGATAATTGAACCTTTTGGTCATAAATTTGCAGAGATATTAGTTCCTCCATAGAGAAAGAATAAAAATGAAGTCACTAAATAAGACTTGATAGTTACAAAGGTATCTTTTGGAGAAGTCATTATAGAAGGCCTGAATTAGGACATGCAGACCCTTATCAATACTCTCTTTTAGAAGCTAGATGAAGATAAGGCTAATAAAGCCAAGTTGAAAGAACAAATTTCTAAATTATGTGAATTAATTTTCAAGGTGGCAAGATCTGCTCCTCAACAATCATTGCTTTCAGGAGATATGATTGATCAGTAAACAATAATTAAGGTAGAGGAAACTAGTGATAAAGCAAAATTAGTTGATGAATAGATAGATAAAATGTTACAAACTACTTAAAATGGTTTTCTTAGGTCCCAGGTACTTTAGCTAACATTAAAGATAAATTGGCACAAATAAAAATAGTGATGAAAGAGATTGAAAATGAGAATGGAATATTTAAATTGCAATAGGAAAGCCTTCAATGAATAAATGCCTTAAGTGAAAAGGTTTTGATTGAAGAAAAGATTGTTTCATAAGGATCAAAAAAGAAAGCAAAAAAAAAGTAACACCTTATATCTTTTTTGTATGCGTGTTACTGGGGTAATGCTTGAAGAAATGAAAACTCTAGAAGAAGATACTCATAATGTAAAAGTGGATCTGGAGGACTGCATCTTCTACCTCACAAATATTTGATCTGAAAAAATGTCAAAGATACCTGAGCAATTGCATTATCAATTCAATAAATTAATTGAAAGGGCCACAACTTTTTTCACAGCAAAATCTATAAAAGATTTAATCAAAAATCAACAAGAGGTCAAGGCTTGAGAAGTTGAGCATATTGCGAAAATCTAGAAATGGAATTGCTGATAATGGAAATAGAGAGACAATCAATTGTCAAATCAGATGATGTAGCCATCCAGTTCATGACGTCTCAACATATCAAGTATAGAAAAAAGTGCAGATCAAAAATTCATAAATTGAAATGATTTTTATTACTTCTTTTCTCTACTTCTATTTTCTTCACACATGTATTTGAAGTAAATTTTTTTTAAGTAATTACTTTGTAAGTAATGTCATTCAGAGAATTTACTTGTAAAATTAAGTTGCTTTGTAAAATTTAAGATTCAAGTAACTTGGCTAGATTTCATTACTTGAAGCTATTTTGTAAAAATATATTACTTAAGCAAGCTTTGCACAGCATGAAAAGACATTGTATTTGATCAAAAAATGGAAACTAAGAAGCATTACATGTTATCAGTTGTTGCATGCCACACAGAATAAATTTTAGGAGGATGTCTTTCAACATTTTTTAAATTTTAACACGGCACATGGGAATTCAAGGAGTTGTCTCCTAATTGATTTTGACATCTAAAATAATATAAGTAAGAGTGAAGTCTTGTGTGCCAAGGGGATGGTAATTTTTGGAAAACAATTGTAATTGAAACAATAAATTTTAGTCAATCTAAAACTTTGTGTTTAGATTTTTGAATATTTTTTATAAAATTTATTCAAAGTGAATAAGAAGAAATTTGATTTTTATGGAACTTTGTGTTTAAAGAGATCATTTGGTGCATTTTGTAAAGATTAAAATTGTAAACTTTGTGTTATCTTTAAATCTGAATATTGTTTCATTTTTTTCTTACTCATTTGCTAAAAAATTATCACCTCTTGAATATTTATCTATTTGTACGAATACAATAATCTCTATGAAATTACTTGTTGTGAAGTACAAATTATTTTTTCTCACATATTTTAGTCGTTTCATTCCCTATTTCTCAAAACTTCTTTACATATTCTCTAAAATTGTTGCTTACTTGATGCAAAATCACTCTATTATAGTTCATGAACTTTGTGATTAAATTAATACCCCAAAATAAGATAACTTGTACATATTCTATGAATAATTAGTATTATTGTGAATAATTGCAAGTTATGAATAGTTATAATAGATATACATAAGTATACGAGAGCTTTACCATTAAATGAGGGAGATTTAATCCCACAATTGCCAAAGTACTTTTACTAGCCTACAAAATATCTAGCCAACGCATAGCAACATGGTTTCATCTCCATATAAGTGTACTCCTTCCTCACTCTCTTTTTAATTTTCAATTTTAGATTTCTATCTTTTTCAAATTTTAAATATGAACAAATGATTAATTCATGTTTTGTTGCAAGGTTTGCTAAAATTGGAGTGACCTGCACAATTGGATTATCCTCTTGAAGATAAAGTATATTTTACACACTTAGGTTTAATTATTTCTCTTTTATTGTAGTAATTTTATTCCTAGAATAAAGGATGTGAAAATGTAGATACCTAAATGTAGTCATAAGTACTTGACAATGCTAATTCTTGACACATCCTAAACTACTCTAATTACACCCAAATATACAACTCTTATTCATCATTCTTCTAATCCATTTAACTATATGCATGTTAAACCATTTGTTTGTCATCACTATTACATAGAACTTTCCAAGTCAAATGTTCAAAATTCTTTATACTACCTTCAAACTATCTCCATCTAAACACATTTGTCCCTAATTTTTGGGACAAGCATGTGCTAGGCAGACAGGTTCATTTCATGGACTTGTCCACCTAGAGTGGTCGAGTTACATGCCTAATAATAGCTATTTTATAAATTTTGAAATATCTTTTTGTATCTTCTTGCACATTTCATAAGGTCAACTAAAGGAAATCATTAAAATATTTCACTATACAAGTAATTGAAAAACTCATTTCAAATGGACTTAGTTCATAGCTTGACATTATCTATTGAGCACTAACACACTATTGCATATTGAGTAAATAAGTCATATTCTTTCCAAATTTAATATCAATCACAAGGAGCAGTCGTTTAAAGCATCTCAAAACAATTCAAGTGTTATCATTGTCAAGTATCAAATCCATATTTCTAGTTGCATACATATAGTTAAGGAGCATAATCGCACAATTAATCTAGGTGGGAGAACTACATGAGGCTTGATTTCCATCTTCGATGTATTTAGATATGTAATAAATGTATTGGGGTCAACTCAACCCATTACACTCCCTCTTTTTTTTGCAGGTTTCAATCTCTCACGAAGGCCTTTAGGGTTTCAAAGGTAAAAGAAGGAAAATAGCAATATATGCACAACACAATATTAATTTCAACATCTCAACCCAATCAAAAGACATAGGCATAGAAGGTGGAGCAATCTGATTTCCATCACAATCAATGCAGACAAGTTCATAGTCAAAAGACGCAACCATCTTGTGTCATTGTCTAAGAGTGCAAACCTATCTAGGAATATTCTTAGATTCTATTTATGGCTCTCCACTATCATATTTCTTATTTTAATTGTTTTCATTATCAATTATTAGTCATAATAAACTGAGACAAATCCATGAATAATAGACATGACTGACTTGCATTGATATCTAAGGAGCGTGGTCTTGTTCATAACTAGTATCCAATTCTACTATTGATCAGACACAGTCACAATCTTCTCTTTTGTTGGTTCATACTGTCAAACATCAGAAGTAATCAACATAAATTTAGATTTAAGCTAAGTACATTTATTATTAGTGTTTTCTAAATATATCAATTTTCCATATTTATCAAGTTACAAAATCAAAATTGTTAATAATTGTATATCTTTAACATTTTGATTCTCTATCTAGTTTTGCACTTATTGTACAACATATCAATTGTCAAATCAAAAATAAGGTAAAACAATCTTTCCTTTGCCTCTATATATTTTTCTTGAGGAGAAACCTTTATATTATCATTTTTCTTTACATATGAAGTATCTTGATACTCTCTTAGGACACTAGGTGTAAACATATAACAAACAAGTACTCATCTGGATCAATAGTATTAAAATTTACATTGTGCAAATGATCATCTATATTGTATTGTATATCATTATCATCGTCACCATTATCATACCAATTTTTGCCTTTGCCATTTATATTTTTTAATTTACCACCAAGTTGAGATATAGAATTATCTCATTTTTCTCGAGTTTTGGCTTGTCCACTGCATTGTGGGTGAGACGGAGTGGAAAATTTTTGTTTGATTTTAGATTCAGCACATAGTTGTTTAATGTCTTTGTTTTTAAATTTTTTGCCATTATCAGAGTGATAGTATAATGATTGTCGAATCTAAAACTAATTCTTTTGAGGATAAATTTGGAGATGGTAATTTTGGTGACATTGGTAAGAGGCAAAACTTTGACCCATTGGATGAAGTATTCAATGGTCGTGAAGATAAAATTATGTGTATCTTGTGATCTAGGAAGTTTTCTGATGGTATCTAGACCCTGCATGGAGAAAGACCAATCATCGGGTGTTTGAAGCTCAGTTGGAGGTGAGTGAATAAGATCATCATGAATTTGGCATGGACTACATTTTCTAGTGAATGTTATTGTGCCTTTTTATAATATATGCCAATAGTAACCCATTCATAGGAATTTGTGAGACATGGTATCTCCACTATAATGTCTCCCATAAATGCCGCCATATGTTTTCTTAAGGAGATGGGATACCTCTCCTTCAACAACACATCAAAGAAGGATACCTTCAGAATTTCAATAGTGAAGAATGTCAATTTTAGTACATATTTAAAGGCTTGCTTCCTAATTATGATCTTTCATCAATAATCTACTTAAGCAAGTTAATCTTGATGTTCAAGAAATTGAATGATGTTTTTTTACCAAGGGCTTGACATTATGGTGACGGATTCAATTTGGAAAATTAGAGATTCCTCTTTAGTTGTTGTGTTATAGGAGATTTCTAAATTTGGTCAAGTTATTATGCAATGTTTAATGAAGGTTAAATAAAGAGTTAGATGAGGCAATGGAATCTATTATTACACTTTATTCTTTTGTTATCACCTTGATGGTAAAGGATGTGAACTCTTTGGTTAGATCGGTGGCTAACTCATGGTATAATTTGAGGTTATTGATTTTGCATTAGTATTTTAGGCTTATTGGTGAAAAACTAATTGGAATCCCCAAAGGCATGTAAATAGATGGCATCCATGTCATATACAGCGTACATGTCAAGGATAAGGGTTTCATATTTGGCCATGTTGGTGAGATCAAATTCAAGGCCAAATGCTAAGGGGGGTATTTTTATAAAAGGATCCAAGATGACACATCTTATCTTGGCTTCGTGTAAGCATTTAGCTTCATCAAAGTGTAAAGTCCAAGGGCATCCTAAGAGAATATTATAGGAAATTTGAAGGTTGAAGACTATAACTTTAGTTTGTACAAATGTATGTCCTATTTTTAATAAGGAACCAAATACATCCCAGGGGTATTTGATAATTTTTTTCAAATCCACAATAATTTATCATGTTTTATTAAGTTTATTTTGTAAATATCCTAACATCTTAATTGCCCATAGGGAGGTGACATTGATGCCAAAACCTTCATCTACCAAGACCTTTCAAAGTAGGATTCATTGATCATGAGACTAATAAAGATGACAATCGCCAACTCTATATAGGATTTCATCATTGATCATGTCATCCATCAAAGTTTGTTGTTTGATCAAGGGTTGGATATGGTCTCAATTTTGTGTACTTCAGTATTTGCTAGATTTTGAGGAGGTTGAATTGGTTATTAAATTTTGATATTTGATGTATATAATTCTATGTATTACAATTGTTGTGTGATACATTTTCTATGATTTGATGTATAGTATTGAGTTCTTCTAGGAAATCCCATTGATTGGATTTTTGGTAAATATCATAGCAATATTTTTTTGAGGATTAGGGTAGCCTTTATGATAGTAAGAGGTCACTCCTTAGATTGAGATTTCATTTGTGGGTTTGTAGATTTATTAGGTGGTAAATTTTGTGTAGGTTTATTTGGTATGGAAGTAGATGTATTTGTTGTACTATATTTGATTTGTATTTCTTCTTAAGAGGGTTCCCTATTTTTTTTTACTGGATCCTTATGGGTGGGTTTGAGTCATTAATTTACTTTGGTTTCACTGACACATTGTGAATTAATGAAATTTTGGTCTTAACTTCCTACGATGTTGGCTATTAATACATTCATGTGAGTTGCTTCAATATTGGTAATAGTTGGAAAAGGAGAGGATTTTTTGAATGCTACGATAGGGAGTTATTAACATGATGATATTCTTGTTGTTGATTTTGTTGTCCTTGGGAAGCTAGGAGATATTTTTTGTATCATTCTTGTGTGATGGAGTCATGGTCAAATTTTGCACCTAACATGAATTCGTAGGAAATTTGTTTGAGACTTCAACAATTTTCATGAGAATGCCCAAATTGGCATGCCAATAAAAAAAAGTGTTAGGGTTGTACCATTGGTGGAAGGGTTTTGTGAAATCTATTTTAAATGATCAAAGTATTGGCATCCTTTATTTAAAATCTTGGAGATTCAAGGATGGGTGTGCTATTTTTTTAATACTTGGGGAAGGTGGAATCCCTGACTTAGATGATGGAAGAGTTTTGAGTTGGGATGCTTGGGTAGTAATAACATTGGTTATTATTTTGAAATAGTTGTTTTTTGGGTTTGAAAAAATTTAGAGAAGTTTAGAGCTCTGCAAATGAGGAGATGAAAATTCATCCTCCATTAATAGTGCTTCAAGCTTTCTCTCTTGCTTCCTTGGTGCTCTTGGCCACCTTAGTTAATTCCTCACTTATTTTTCCTTGGTTATCTTGGAGTTATGGGGGTCATGTTCTTCTTAGTTATATGGTATCCTAGGCTTGTATTCATTGTCTATTTTGATTGTGAGTCTCACCTTTTGATTTTTTGTGTTTGTTTGTTTATCCTCATTTGTTGTGTCATAGATGCCCTTGGTTTTAGAGAGATTTCATTACATTTATTTGTGGTTGTTTATGGAGGAGGATGAAAGTATCAATGTTTTTTATGCAAAGTGTGAGGGAGATGGTAGTATTTATGAATCTCATCATGAGAATGGCACTGGTAAATGTGGTCCTGAGGAGAGTGCTCTTTCATATTTGGTTGCCAAGGAAGAAGGGAAATGCAGTGAGGGTAAGAAAATTTTCAATGAAATCTTGTAGCAATAGGTGTCTAAGAACTTGAAGGGACCAAGGTTTGTTATCAGTAGGCATGGCACACATAGTGTTGGTGGACTCAAGCAGGGACCAAAATAAATTGGTAAGTGCCCTAGCCTAGAAAGAACCCTAACACTGTGTTCAAATGAATCGATGGAGAAAGACTTGTAGTTGGAGGAAGTCAGTTGAAAAATATTGGTGTGTTTTTTTATGTTTAAATAGAAATTTGTTGTCATCAAGTAATTTTTTTGGTTTGAACTCTGTGTGAAAAAATGGGTATCTATATCATTTTTTGTAGACTGTTTCAGAAAGTCGTGTTTATTGTTCTATTTAAAAATGCTACCATGTAAAGAAGAGCCATTAGTAAGCCCTTATGGAATGTGGGTCAATATGTGTCCAAGGCTATTCCATGGAACCCTAGCATTAACTATAGTGATATTATGCGCAAATCTACTCCTAGATGGATTGATATTGAAAATGTTATGATTCAATTATGGAACTTTCTTCCCTATCCCCTTAAACCGCTAGGATAAGTTTTAAGGATCAAAGACACTAAAAGATCCTTGGCCCACATGTATGTTAGGGTCTTGATTTCCCTTTAACCATTAGATTTCTTCCCAGAAACCCTAATTTTTTAGGGTCAATGGGGAATTCTATTTGTGCTCTATTAATTGGTTGGGGGTCTTAAAGCTTGATTTTTATACAAAAATGATGGATATAAATTATCTCTTATTGAATAAGTTTGTTGATGATGTGATTATTAGAGATAACCCATGATTTGATCTTGACACGATCAGAGACATGACACCCCATGTATTACAAGTGAGAGAGAGTTTGCATGGACTCTAGCAGAGAAGATAAGGCTTCTCTCCCACCCAAGGGTGTTCTTTTCCCTTCCAGTTTAAGTATTTCTCCTTTGTCGATTAACTCTCAATCATCTGATGGTAATGAATACTTAATGAGATCTAATCTTGTTTATTCAATTTTAGCCCCCGAGGCTCTATCAATGTAGGTTGACTCGATTAAACTTTGGGAAGAGTCTCCCTCTTATCTCAAAGAAAGCCTATCAGAAAAATATGTGTTCATTCTTGTAGCTTTGCTTCGCTATGAGGCCTATACCCTAGTTTTATGCATGTTTCTGGGGAAGATGTGTTCCCTAATAAAATTATTCCAATGGTTCTCTTTAGAGCCTAGTTACTTAATTGATATAGATGTTCCCCTAACTAACAAACCTCCTTTTGCTCCTTTAGACCCTAATGGCTTGTATCTGACTGAGAAGTCCAAAGGAGGGGTGAAGCATCTTAAAATTGAGACTAGTTCAAATTCCTTTCAACGTGTAGCTTTTGGTTAGGATTGTAAAAGGCCCAAAGGAGGGTTGCAAAGTAGTTTGGAGGACTCTAAAAAGAAAGTTAGGAGAAGAAGGTGCCTCATTGTTTCACTTGGATTTATCAGAATAAAGGAGGGTCCAAGCCCTTAGGGATACCTAAGTAAACCCCCCCCCATTGTTTGCTTATAAATATTATCAGTTGGAATGTGAGGGGTCATGAATCCCCCTATAGTAAACTGATGGTTAGACAATTTAAATACTTTATGGAGAAAATTGAGTATTTGTTGCTTTAAGAAGTCAAGGAAGTGGGTTCTAGACTTGACTATATTCTTAGATTTATTTGGCCTCATTCTTCACACTTTTATACCAACCATTATAGAGGAATGGGGGGGATTAAATATTGATTAACCCTAAATGGAATGACTTTATCATGGAACATGGCTCCTCTCCTTGTAATAGAGTAGTCTGGGTTGTCTTTGAGTAGAATAAGCAAGTTTTTGGGGTCTGTAATATATATGCTTCGAATGACTATATGGATAGGTTTGAGCTATGGAATTGGCTTGCTTCTAACTTGAGTGGCATCCCTTAGATTGTAGGGGTGACTTTAATATATTGAATCAAGGGAAGACAAGCAAGGTGGTGAGTCTCATGCTTGGAAAGGCAATGAACTCTTCTTCTGGTCCAAATTGAAGCGTATTCAAAATATTTTTTACCCTCTATTAAATGGTAAAAATCATAGTAATTATATTTGGTTTACATGGTGAAATAATCAGTTCTAATCTAGGCTTGATAGATTCTATTTAAATTGAGAATTCTTTAATGTTGATCAGGAAGATAATAGAAATAAGGTGAATGTACTCCCCTTCACAATATAAATAAGGTGAATGTACTCCCCATTGAGATTAATTTATCCTTGATTGTTGGTGTGGTCCCTCGTAAATATGACTAGAAAGGCCTTTATAAGCTCAATATTTCCCACCTAAATAATACATAGTGCAAAGAGAGCATTTTGTCTTCTTGAAAAAAACATAAACTTGTCTTTGAGTCTTCATCGAGCGTTGATCAATGGAATAATAGCATGGAGTTAAGTAAGAAGTTTGTTAGAAGTTTTGACCAGATCAAAGCCAAGAGAAGAAAGAAGTTTACTACATAAATTCAAAAAAAGCTAATCTCTTTTGAGTATGCTCTACAAAAGAACCCTAGTAATGTTGACCTCCTTGAAAATATTTATGTGCTTAAACACTAGGTTAGGCAAAATCAATTATATATTGTCAGAGGTGCTCAAATTTTTTTTAGGCTGAACTAGCTCAAGCTTGGAGATAAAGGTTAAAAATCTTCTTTAGGTTCCTAAAGGTGAAGCACAATAAGCAAAAAATGTCAAAAATTGATGTTGGGGGGATGTATTTTGATGACCCTAGTGAGATTAAGAAATCCTTTTTCTCTTTTTCTTCCAACCTCTTTATGTCTAATGGATTGAACAAGAAGGTTGAGCAAAATAGAAGGTTGTGTACTAGGTGTATTCCAAAGAAGGTTTCTCTTGAATAAGTTACATCCTTGGATAGTGAAATATCCCTAGATGAGATATTGTCCATAATTGACTCCCTCAAATGTGATAAATCCCCATGGGTTGATGGTTTTCTTGTTGAGTTTTAAAAATCCAATAAGGAATGGATTGCTTGAGATTACCTTAGTTTATGAGGAAGTTGTGAATGTTGGCTCCCTTGGAGATGATATTAATAGAGGTGTTATTAAGATTATTCCCAAGGAAGGTGATTAGTCTCGGGTTATAATTTGGAGGTCAATTACTCTATTGAATGTTTCCTATAAAAATTTTGCTAAGATTCTTGTAAAGAGACTTTATTCCATACTACTTAAGGTTGTATTTGATACTCAAATGGGATTTATGGAGAGCAGATTTACCCTTGATAACCTAATTTATAGTTGGGAAGGTATGTAATGGGAATGACTCCAAGCAAAATATGGGTATGATTCTCCTTGAGTTTGAAAAGGCCTCTGATAGAATTAAATGGTCATTCATCGACATGATGTTGAAAGCCTTTGATTTTCAAGACAAGTTTTGTAGAATGGTTAATATTCTTTTCAAATATGCTTTTGATGTGATTGAATTTAATGGTGAGTTTATTGATTCCCTTAATCTCAAATGATCCATCAAACAAGGTTGTCCCCCTGACCCCTTCTCTATTTTTATCACTATTGAAGTGTTGCATTATCTTTTGAGAAGTGTTACAGTGGAGCCCCCTGTTAAATGTCTCTCCTTTTGCATGATAAGTTTTAAATGATTGATGTGTTGTTTGTTGATGACACAACTTTGTTCACTTGGTTAGAGAAGGATAATTTGTATCAGGTTTAGTCTAGATTGGCTATCTATTGTTATGCCTCAAATTCTAAAGTTATGATGCATAAATCATTTATGATTAGCTAGGAATAATCCCCCCTAGATCGGCTTGTGGATTTTGTTTGGAGTTGGAAAAGCCCAAATCATTTGGTCAGATACCTGAGAATCCCCTTTGCTCTTGTTCATTCTTTTAAATAGATGTGGGAGTGGCTTATTCTTATAATTTATAAGAAATTTTATAAATGGCATGGGTGTCTCATTTCCCTACCTAGAAGGGTCCAAGTATGCCAAAAAGTTCTTTATTACTATAGTATCTATTATGCCTTGTTTTGGTTGTTTAATAAATCTCAAATTAATATTTTGCACAAAATCATTCAGGACTTTTTATGGTTTGATGGGAAGAGCAACAAGAAAAGACATGTTGTATCTAGGAGTTTTGTAGTAAGCCTAAAAATATACGAGGCCTTGATCTAAAAGACTTGCAAATCAAATGGATTATACTAACAGTCAAGTGGATCATTAGATATTTGAAAGGGGATGACCCTTGGAAGATTATGGTTAGGAATAATATTTTAAGGGGATTTCCTTTAGGAAAGCCCAAATGGAAATGGCTACACATTTTAGATCTTTTGATTGAAACCTTTTTTGTTCATGTGGAGAGATATCTTATCTCTCACTTTATATGGAAGGCATGGGAGTTGGTTAAACACCTTGTTGTTGTAGCACTAGTGTCCAGTGGTTTGGGTTTTAGGTATTAGGGGTATAGGTCCATCTGGTGGAACCTTATAAGTCAACATATGACCTCTTTCACTTATCAGGGGGTGTTATACCTATGGTGGGTTTGTTAAGGGCCTAAAGACATTTAGTGGCCTTTTTTCCCAAGATGGATAGACCTCATGAACTAAAATAAAGTTTAGGTTTCATGTAACGTCCTCGCAACATAGGACTTATACACTGCTTTCAAAATCCCTCCAATCTATTAAGTTGGTCTCCATTCTTGATGAGGAAGAGGAATTATGGGACAACATTAAATGGATTAATAGTCCTCTTATTGAATTTTCCATGAAGATGTTGTATAATAAGCTCTCATTATCCAAAATCCTATGCCTATGTCTTAACCATATGAGGCACGTTTTTTACCCTCTCCAAAATTGAAATTTTAGGTTTAATATAATAGAGGCTTCTTGTCTTAAACCTAAGAAGTCTTGTTTTAGATGGTTATGCATGCATAATAAGCTTGTTGTTAGTTATGTCCTTGATAAGGTTGGTATTAGTAAGCCCTTTTGTCTTCTTTGTGGTGATTATTGACCATTTTGACCATAAGTCAAAAAGGGTCAACCCCTTATAGTCAAGACTTGATATGGGGATGGAAAATAGTACCATAGGGTGTGTCATGGTCTATCTAATGTCATTTAATGCCATTCTAACTTTGGTCATAATCTATTTTAGTTGTATGTCAATTGGAGTCATTTAGAGGGTTAGACCATTATGGCATGTCATGTAGGAATGAAAAAGGTAGTTTGGTCGTACATTTTATAGGTGTGCTTGGAAAACCTTTCAGTCCAAAAGACTACATAGACATAATGCTTTTGGAGCCAAGATCATCCCCTACAAATATGGTGTCCTGATGAGTTCTCTATCTCAAGATACAAGCCTTTAAAGATTAGCTAGCAGTGTGGGGCATGTGTAGGAGCATCAACATTAAGTTGCAACAAGTAGCCGTTTGGATTCAAAAAATCATTAATGAGCTCTAGTTTAATGTAGGAATGACAAGTGTCAAGATCTTGAGAGACCAAGATAGGATATCTATGGCACTTGAGCAAGGTCAATGAGTCTAAAGGTCCTTGGGGCAGATCAATGGTATGTGTTCTTGCTTATAAGGTAGATCAATGATCTACATTTAAAGAATGGAACCCAAAATCAACAACATGTATTTGATCATGTAGTGGAGATCTAACAGTGTGAGTGAGGCTCAAAGAATTAGAGGAGCCAGATTGAACACTTGAATGCCAAATGTCATAATCTCGGGACCCCAGATCAATGATCAATGGCCAATATCAAAAATCAAATTGAAGAGACTCTAGAGGAGATTGATAGGGCAAATTTGAATGGATTCTAGATGGACAAGATGAGGCTACATGTCCAAACAATGATAAGCATATTTTGAAATGGAATGAGCAACATGGCAAGGGAATGCCACATGGGTAGCCATGTAGGATCAAAGTATTCTACAACATAGCAAATACTTTAGACTCATACATTGCCATTGAAGCTCAGTCGAAGATCTAAGATAAATAGTGACTATCAAATGTAAAAAAAAAAGTCTAGGAAACCAATGAATTTTTGAAAATAGTGAATACAAGTGTCTAGAAGACATCTAGTAGCTAGGAGAATGTCTTATAACTATCATAGCATATGTGCCAAATCTCTTAATTCAGTTTCAAATGCTCGAGAGATGATCCATGATGAAGGCAGTTTCACAAAGGCTAGTTGAAGAGTATCTGCACCATTTTGTAAAGTTTGTCATGATTTATATGGACATTTGTCTTAAGATACATTCATGGTCTATTTTTGAATTCATCCTCCTATATGTGTAACTCCTCTTATTAGCTAGACATGTGTTCTAGTGACCTTTAAACTTCATTCTTTTCTCCTCTCTCTAAAATTCTATAAATAGATACCATTTTAGCCTTTGTAAAATAATACCACACCATGTATGGTGAAGCCCTGCTATAATGATGTCATATTTTGCCTTTGAACATTAATGCAAATCTAGTTTTGAGTTCTTGAACAATTATCTAAGTGTGAAAGTGATGTATGGTGATGCAAAGTGATAATAATCTATCCTTTATTCCCTTATCCTTTAATGTTTGTGAAATTATTCTTGTTCTAACATGTCATATAGAGTGTAGTCAAGTGTGTTAGGCTTATCTAAAGTGTATGATTTTCCTTCGAGTGTGCAGTTTGCCTTTTGTCTCATTTGCCTTATGTTGCTTCCTATACCTCACCTCTATATTGAAATACTCATGTTAGAAAATTTTAAGACTTTGAGACTAATTTGTATGCCTTGTTTCATTATATTAGCAATATGATGGTCATGTGGAGATAATATTGGTGTATCACCCCTAGAATAGGTTTCATTCATGCAAATTCTAACTATTTTCCCCACAAGCAAGTACTAGTTTCAATTATAAGCATTGTAAGATACATTCAGGGAGCTAGCCCTTCAAATCTAGAGGCTCACTTCCACCATAGGTAAACCCACCTACCTAAAATTGTTCCCATGCTATCCAAATATGGAATAGGATTTAACACCCTCTTCTAGGGTGCAAGATTTGGTGACAACAGTTCTGGCATGCCCAGTAGGATCCATTGTCTTCAAGGCAATTTATTAAGGTGAATGTTGATATTGATAACATCAACTGTAAATTGGTGTGATACTCATAATTTGGCATCTCCATCAAGGTAAAATTTGGTTTGACACCATTGTCCTGTTATAAACTTGCTCTCATAATTCATGGTTCTCACTAGGTCATCCTCTAGTAGAGTGCTCAATTCAAATAATCCACCTATTCAGCCTAAACTTCCCCTTGAATTTCAATATCCTCAGCCTAATCTACCCTTTGGAGAACCAGTAGATTTTACAAGATAATAATAGGTTTAAAAAATTAAAGAAATTAAAGAGTTTGAAGAAGAAATGGCTAGACCTCATACTTTCCCTACCTTCAATACAGAAAATCTAATCTACCTTCAAGCATATGATGCCATTCCTCCTAATACCATTAAAAGTGTACCCATATTCAATGGTGAAAGTCATGTTACACCTAGTGAACACATTAGAGATGTCTCCAACTTGTGTAGCTTCCATAATATCACTCAAGAAAACATTGTCATTAGACTCCTTGACATGTCCCTTAGAGGCAAAGTTCTTGATTGGTATAGGAATCTAGAAGGTGAATGCATCACATCATGGGATGAATTTGGAGTGTTGTTGACCTCAAGATTTGGAAATGAGAGTGACCATGCCTCTCTCATACATCATCTTAATGTGATCAAAAGAGGATCTAAAGAAACAATGCATGACTTTAATGAGAGGTTTCAAAAGACTTGGAATAGATTGCCTCCTCCTATGAGTCCACCTCCTTTTTTTTCTATTCCCTGCCTATTTGAGAGCCATTGGCACTGAAATTTTTATAATGCTTCAATCCATGGTGGTTCCACCCTTCCCGAAGCATATGAACTTGCTATTAAAGCTGAAAATAGTCTCATCCAAGCTGGAAGGTTGCCTCTGAAGGTGTCTATGCCTCTATTATCTCATGTTTCTACTAATACTTCAGATGTAGCTCAAATTCCTAATGTCAATACCAAGCCTAAAGTTACTCCTAAGAAAGCATAAAATGTCATAGATCCATATGCAAAAAATTAAATGCTAAAAGTTCAACTTAGGCAAGACAACATGCAACTAGTTGCTCATCAAAATTCATATCCTTATCAACAACAATTTGGCCAATAGTATGGAAGAGGAGGAGGCAAATGGCAGCCTAATCCTAATAGGCTTGCTAATGCATACAATCCCAACTCTACCACCAATGCAAGAGAGATGGTACCAGTTCATAATAACCTGGTGCAAGGATAAGATTGGCAACAAGGCCAATTCATGGATGCTAATGAAGGTGGAGAGCAATCTATTGTTGCTCAAGGAGGAATCACTCCATTTCTATCAGCCGAGGATGAAGTCATGATGCAAACAAGTGAAGGTGGATATCCACAAGGAGAGATCTTCACCAACTTCCTAGTTGAGGACACTTTTGTGCTCAATCAAGGTGTTGGCAATATGATTGTCATTGATGTCAAAAGGGAAATTGTTGGCATGTCATTGATATTAAAGGATCAATCATATATAGGATTGATGGAGGAGAAATGCAAGGTCCTAAAATTTTGTCATGCAAAGTTTTCTTGCTTTTACAAGAGACCATTTCTAGACATTTATAGAGAAAATAGATAGAAGATTCATTATGAGTTTTTCATGTATATCTCAGATATATAGTTTGCAGGTTCAGATGAAGAGAAATGAGCTCAAAAATGATTTATTTTAGCTCTCAACCATTACCAAGGTTTCAAAATTAAACACTAAGCATTTAAGTCATGGTGTATGCAGGGTTGTCTATTTTTATGTTGACTTGATATAGTCGGGACCCAGTAACTTAAGTTATAACTAAATTCATTGTCATCATTGTGAAATCGGCCCCTTCAACCTAGAAATTACCGACTCAAAGTACTAATCAAGAATTTATATTTCCTAAGTCTTAGACTTAATATTTGTCCCAGTTTGATCAATGGCTAGCACTTAATCACATGAAGTAGATCCAATGACACGCAGTGAAGTCAAAATGTCAAAGGTACATGTGAGTAAACGTGCTAGTGACATATGTCACAAGCAGAGGGATTGACAATGTGCAGAAGGCATGTGAGGATGCCAAGTGTCTCAATAGTGAGAACTAATAGCAATGTGTAGAAGGAACGTGCTAGTGTCAAGTGTCACAAGTGCATGAGCTTATCAGACAAAGGACCAATAAGTAAATTAATCTGTCAAAAGATCTAATTGTTTGTGGGTGTTAGTATAGATTGATCTAATGGTGCATATCAAGTTAAAGTGATCAAAGTGATCAATATTTAATGTTAATCAGAGATAAAGATTGAGCTTGTTAGAGGGTCTAATGCAGAGTACGTGATCATGTAATAAAGATCCAATGGAGTGAGTGGACTCAATGCGATAAAGTGCTTAATGTTTAACAACATATATGTGAGTTAAATACCGAGCTAGTTTGAGAAGATCGACAGAGCATATATGTTCTAAAAACTCAGGAAGTAGTGAAATGAGATAAAGAGCTTGAGATTTAATGGTAAGCAAAGGTAAAGACCATGCTAGTTTGAAAATCCAATGGTATGTGGAAGCTCAGATCAAAAGATCAACAAATGCATTTCAAAATTGAAACACTAAAGTTTGGAAGCATACAAGGATCTGAGGGAGTGAGTGATCATGGACGTGGTCTGAATCATAAGATCAAAGGCCAATATTTAAAGATGTATTTGTCCCAACAGTCAAGTGACAGAAAATGCATGTAAGTTGTATTATATGGCATAGAGAACAATATTGATTGCTATAATCCATCAAAATTATGTAACAAGACATGTGCATCAAAATTAGAGCCCAATATATGCTAAATATAGTAAAAAATAGAGAATCATGGTGGTGGTGCATGATTTTAAGATGCAATAAACTTGTTGGAGTGTGATGTGTTATATACCAAGTGTGAACACAGAAAAAATGCAAGACCTAGATCAAATGCTTATATATATGTCATCTAGGTTACAGTAAAAAGATGTTAGAATTGTGTCAAATATAGAAAAATATATAGGCACAAAGGGGTAGAGTGGAAGAGAGGAAAGAGAGAGCTACTAAGCAGAGTTGAAGCATGTCAAATGGAGATATAGAGACATAAAGGTAGAGGGGTAAGAGAGAGAGAAGAATAATGTGTAGAGAATGAGTAGTTACAAATTAGACTTATAATAGAGAACCAAGAATTGGATTCATTTATGAATCTATGTTATAAACTGGAGTTGTAGCTCCATATAGATATGATAGGTGGATGTCATCAGATAAGCTAAGTTGGTGCTCAGTTAGGGAGTTGGCGCTTCCTTAGAGTTAGTGTTCTTAAATCAAAGAGTTCATGTTTCTTTAGAGTTGGTGCTCTTAAAGTAGGGGATTGGTGTCTCCTTAGGGTCGGTGCCCTTAAATGTGTAACCAGTAAGGTTTTAACTATGAGGTTGGATTAGAAAAATAGATTCTAGTAGTTATTCTCACTGTAGTTTTTTACATATTGAGTTTTCCACATATACATATGGTGTTATTTGTATTTATTGTGTTTGATCTTTACATATATGCTTTAATCTACATATCCTTTCTAGTATTTTTTAAAAGGGATTAAAAGGACTAAGTTTAATCAATCTACTGATTCACCCACTCTTAGTAGATAGTTATGTTCTAACAATTAGTATCAGAGCCCTAGTTCCTTAGAAGAAGCTTAATCATCTCAGGTAGATCTAGGATAGTGAACACAAATGGCTAGTCAAGAAGGTTCTTCCTCAAACAAAGCACCTCTCTTTAATGGATCAAACTATATATTTTATAGCATTATAATGGAAGCATATTTATATTCATTAGGTTTGATGTATGGATGTCTATTGTAAATGGATATATAGTTCCTACTATAACCCTTACTGATTAGGCTACCAAAAAAACATATGAGAGCAATGCCAAGGCTAATAATGTTATCCTATGTGGATTATCTAAATCAAATTTTGTCAAAGTGATGCATTATCAAAATGCATAATATATCTAGAATAAATTGAAGAGCATCTATGAAGGTGATGATAAGGTAAAGTAGGCCAAGCTACAAACATACAAAATCATGTTTGAAAGTGTTAAAATGAATGAAGAAGAAAAAATTGTAGACTACCTTATCAGAGTAGATGAAATAGTCAATGCAATCAAAGGCCTTGGAGAAGAGATAAAAGAATTTGTCATTGTCAAAAAGTTCTTAAGATCTCTGCCATCAAGGGATGACTCTAAAATCTATGCAATAGAGGAAGCAAGAGATCTATATAAACTCACTATAGATGAGTTGTATAGAACCTTCATTGCCTATGAGATGAGAATGGGAGAAGTAGGTACTTCCAAGAGAGAAACTGCATTCAAAGCATCCAAAAAATTAAAAGCATAAACATCTACATCTGGATCTGAGGAGACTGATAAAAAAGAAGCCAACTTCATCAAAAGATTAAGAAGAGGGTTTAGAAAGTACAAAGGTAAGTTACCCTTTAAATGCTTCAACTATGGTAAGGTAGGACATTTTGCTGTTAAATGCCCTTATGAAAAAAAAGATAACTCTGAGCAAGAAGAGGATAGTGAAAAAGTGTAACCCCACTATTCCAAGAAGAAGAAATTATTTAAAAACAAGAAGGGTTTGTACACAAGGGAAGATTGTGATTCATTGGATGATAGTGATAGATCATATGATGACCATCATTGTGTCTTTGTGGCTAAGGGAAATGATTCCTTATTCATGGCATTAGCATCAGATTATGTGAATCAAGATCAAGAAGAAGTTGAATACTTAGATGAAGAAGAAGAAGGAGAAGTGGATCTAGAGTGTGAACTCATTTGTGTTCTAAATGAGATTGACATGATGAAAAAATAGAACTCAAAGTAGAAGAAGCTTAGACAAAAAGAAATTAAAAAACTATCCAAAAGTCTTGAAAGGTCTGATCAGATGGTAGTTAGTCTAAAGACACAAGTTGAATAGGCTGAAAGAATAGAAGGTGTAGTCAAAATTAAAATACAATTTAAATCTGATGAATGCATGAAGTTAGAAGCAGAAATAGTGGCTTTGAGAAAAGAATTTAATAAAGCTAAAGAACAGATAGACTAAGGTCTAAATACGAAAGGAGGTTCAGTAATTCTTGATGAGTTGATCAACTCTCAAAAGCCATTAAAAGAGAAATCTGGTCTTGGTTATGAAAAAGGGAAAAGTTCCATAACTGGTACATATGCTAACTTATATGACAACTTCAAACTAAAAGGAGATTCAGGAGTAAATAAAGAGAAATCTTGAAAGCATACAAAGATAAACACAAGCACTGCTGATGTAAAGAAAGCCAAAGGAGAAAAGAACCCTAAATAAATGAATATACAAAACATAAAGGTCGTTGATGTAGATGGTTACACAAAGGTGAGAAGTTCAACAAGGCAACCTAATGCCATGGGGTATTCCTCATTTTTTTATGGTTAATGCTATACTTGTAATTAGTATGGGCATAAATCTAGAGAATGCAAGAAACCTGTTAAAAATGAGTTTGCATGGAACTATGATGGGGGTCATCAGTTAAAAAGTGTGAGCAAGGTTAATTGTTTCAACTATCATGATGTGGGACACATTCCAAGATTATGTCCAAATCAAAAAAGACATGTAGAGTTCTTTTTAAGAATAATGGTTAGCTACAATTGTGAACAAAGAGGTCACATTATTAGGATCTGCAAGCAAAGGCTTATAAGTCAGAATAGGTTTAATCAAGATCCTAAAGTTCAAGAAAGAAGGCAAGTCAACTCAGGGAAATCAAAGGTAATAAGTATGAATCATGATGAGTTTGGAGGTTTGAGTAATCTAGTTGTTGTGGTGGAGAATGCAATAGAAGTTGGAGAATATCAAGAGCTTTGAATGTCTACTCATATTGAGAATGAAAAGACCAAGCTCAAAGTGAAGTCCAAGGTGCTGGCCAAGGATATTTGTAAAGTGTATAGATTCAAGTGAAAATTTCATTGTTGATGAGCAAGTATCATGCATAGAACACCAATTTTTTATGGCTAATGATGAGGTTCCGAACTAGAAGGTAGATTCTTCAGATGAAAAGATATGTCATGAATCCATGTTGTCTTCATGTATTGTTCATCCAATCATAGAAGAAAATTATAACATTATAGTGGATGAACATGTTACTTCTCTTAAGCCTAAGAAGAAGAAGAACCGTAAGTACAAGATGACCAAGGAGGAGAAGGAATATGAGGAATTGTGGGCCAGTGCTGGCTACACTTTGTTTTAGAGCACTGTGGAGTAGATGAAGTCTCTGTCTATGCTTCTTAAGAGAATCCTTTCAATGGAGAAGCAAGTGATGTTGTGGTGATGTTAGATTGATGTCATGATGTTGATAGATGTATATGGTTAGTCTCTAAGGTCAGATTAAAGGTCTCCAGATGTCAAAAGAGAATTTTTGAATTGTCAAGATGATATTTTTGCTTAGAAAGCTTTATTGACCTTATTCTATCATGCTTTTGGTGATTTTTTGGTCTAAAGGTATGTTGAAGTCCAATTGGATATTTTTTAGTGCTCTCGATTTTCTCAATTTTTTATTTAAGGGTAAGCAGACCTAAAATGGGTTATAGGAAGCCAAGGTTCCCAAAGGTGTGGAAGCTCAAATTATGGTGCATAAGTGTGTGATGATTTTCTCCTAGTGTTCCTATAGGTATTCCCTTAGTGAAAAGATGGAATATGGAGTTAGGGGGAGCTAACTCATATAGCGTGAATGGATTGAGGAGCTATGCATGATGTGAAGGGGAGCATATGTGAGATGCTTCAATCATGTTGAAGATGTTATGATGTCTACTATAAATGAGAACTCAAGTAGGTTGTGATGATGACATGATCAAACCAAGTCAAGTGCTTTGACAATGTATTGAATCTTCAGCATATATAAAGGGGGAGGATCATAAAAGCTTTGTTAATCCCTGGAAGAAGAGAGAAAAGGCAACTCAGATATGCATACTTTTGCAAATTTCTACTGAGTTGATGGTTACATATTCTTGGACAAACTCCTTTATCTAATAAAGGGGAAGAGAAAATTTGGACAAGTAGTGAGAAAGTTGTAGTCCCTTTGACATTGATGTCAAAGGGGGAGAAAAAGGGCAAATGTTATTTGTAAAAGTCTGGAGAAAAGTGAAAATGCTCTCTGTAAAAGAAGTAGAGCATGTGTCCAAATTGAGTTTAGGAAAATATGCCATTACCTAAAGGGAATCAAGTTTGGTATGAATATCTTTAGCTCATGTTCATCAAAATCCAATGCAAGCAATGCCAGAGAAGGAGAAAAGTACCAGAAGATCAAAGCATTTAGTTTGCATCAGAGCATTTAGTTTTGCCTTCAATGTCAAAGAGGGATATTGTTGGCAATATGATTGGCATTGATGTCAAAAGGGAGATTGTTGGCATGTCATTGATATCAAAGGATTAGTCACAGATAGTATTGATAGAGTAGAAGTGCAAAGTCCTAAAAAGTTGTCATGCAAATTTTTCTTGCTTTTACAAGAGACAATTTCTATAGATTTGTAGAGGAAACAGATAAAAGATTCATTATGGGTTTTTCATGTACATCTCAGATATATGGTTTGCAGGTTTAGATGAAGAGAAATGAGCTTAGAAATGATTTATTTTAGCTCTCAGCCATTACCAAGGTTTCACAGTTAAACCCTAATAGTTTAAGTCATGACGTCTACAAGCTTGTCTATTTTTATGTTGACCTAATATAGTCGAGACCCGATAACTTAAGTTATAACTTAAATCTTTGTCGTCATTGTGAATCCAGTGCCTTCAACCTAGCAATTATCAACTCAAAGCAGTGATCAAAACTTTATATTTCCTAAGTCTTAGACTTAATTTTTGTCCCAGTTTGATCAATGGCTAGCACTTAATCTCATGAAGTAGATCCAACGATGTGCAGCAAAGTCAAAATGTCAAAGGTACCTATGAGTAAACATGATAATGACATGTGTCACAAGTAGAGGGACTGATAATGTGCAGAAGGCACATGAGGATGCCAAGTGTCTCAATAATGGGAACTGATAGCAATGTGCAGAAGGAACATGCTAGTGCTAAGTGTCATAAGTACATGAGCTTGTCAGACAAAGGACCAATGAGTAAATTAATCTATAAGAGGATCCAATGGTTCACGGGTGTTAGTACAAATTGATCTAATGACATGTGTCAAGTCAAAGTGGTTAAAGTGATCGATGTTTAACATTAAGTAGAGATAAAGATTGAGCTTGTCAAAAGATCTAACAAAGAGAATGTGATCATGTAATAAAGATCTAACAGAGCAAGTGGAACCAATAGGATAAAGTGCTCGATGTTTAACAAAACAGAGGTGAGTTAAATACCAAGATAGTTTGAGAAGATCGATGAGAATAAACATTCCAAAAACTTAGGAAGCAGTGAAATGAGATAAAGAGCTCGAGGTTTAACAGTAATCAAAGGTAAATATTGTGCTAGTTTGAAGATCTAATGGCACATAGAAGCTCAAATCAAAAGATCAACGAATGTGTTTTAAAGTTGAAACATTAGAGTTCGAAGCATACAAGGATCCAACGGAGCGAGTGAGCCTAGACATGACATGAAACATAAGATCAAAGGCCAATATTTAAAAATGTATTCATCCCAATGGTCACGTGACGAAAAATGCAAGTAAGTTATATTATATGACACAGAGAACAATATTGATTGATATAATCGATCAAATTTGTGTAACAAGGCATGTGCATCAAAACTAGAGCCCATTATATGATAAATATAGTAAAATCTAGAGAATCATGGAAGCGGTGCATGATTTCAAGATATGATAAACTTTCTGGAGATGATGTGTTACAGACCAAGTGTAAACACAGAGAATATGCAAGACCTATATCAAATGCTTATGTGTGTGTGTGTGTGTGTGTGTGTGTGTGTGTGTGTATGTATGTGTGTATGTGTGTGTGTGTGTGTGTGTGTGTGTGTGTGTATATATATATAGATGTCATCTAGGATATAGTAAGAAGCTATTGAAATTATGTCAAATATAGAAAAATATAGAGGCACAAAGGGGTAGAGTGGAAGAGAGGAAAGAGAGAGAGTTGAAGTGTGTTGAATTAAGATATAGAGACACACGAGCAGAGAGACAAAATAGAGAGAGAAGAATAATGTGTAGATAATGAGCAAGTACAGATTAGACTTGTAACAAAGAACCAAGAATTGGATTCATTTATGAATCTATGTTGTAAATTAGAGTTGTATCTCCATATAGATCTGATTGGTGGGTGCCATTAGATAAGCTGAGTTGGTGCTTCCTTAGAGTTGGTACTCTTAAATTAGAGAGTTGGTGCTTCCTTAGAGTTGGTGCTCTTAAACTATGAGATTGGTGCTCCTTAGGGTATGTTCCCTTAAATGTGTAATTAGTGAGGTTTTGATTGTGAGGCTAGATTAGAACAGTAGATTCTAGCATCTATTCTCACCATGGTTTTTTCCATATTGGATTTTCCACATATACATATGGTGTTATGTGTGTTTGTGTGTGTGATCTTTATATATATGTTTTAATCTGCATATCCTTTATAGTTTGTTTTAAAAGATATTAAAAGGACTAAGTTTAATCAATCTACTGATTCACCTCCCCCCTCTCAGTAGATAATTGTGTTCCAACACAAGGAGCCTATGTTACAGATAATACAAGGGCCAAGCGGAAGGCTCTAGGAGGTGACAATATCATGCCTACAAGCTCATCCAATTATCCTCCAAGGCAGCAAATATTGGTTGTAAGTGTGATAGTTCCAAAAGCTCCTACACCTCTTTCAAGTCAAAATGTGGTAAGATCTACTCTAGATGCCTCTACTCAAGTTCAAAGAAATTATTTGACTCCAAAAACTCAAGAAAAGGTGAGTACTAATGTTCTAAACATATTATATTCCTTGAAAAGTGTCAAAGCATCAATCTCTTTGTGGGATGTCCTTAATATGCCTGGCTAAAAAGAGTTGTTACAAAAGAAATTGTCCAGTATTCTTGCTAGTTCTCCACGTTCAAGTCAAATTCAAAGTCATATTATCCTTGAAAATGTCCCTAACACTATTATTGAACCATCTACCAGGGTTGAGAAACCTTTACCATTTTAACTCACCCTTATTGTGGGTGGCAAGTTGGTCCATAACTGTATAGTTAATAGTGGAGCTTCTACTTTAGTCATGTCCAAAGTGGTAGCTGATAAATTGGGGCTAAAATATGAGCCTCATAGCAAAAGATTTCTCCAACAAGATGGTACACCCACCAAGATAGTAGGACTGATAAAAAACTTGAAGGTTTTCTCCTACGATTGTCTAGTTTTCCTATCTTTTAAGATATAGTTTTTGTTGACCTCCCAACTCACTTTGCAATCTACCTATCAAGGGAATTTACAGCAAAAATAGATGGTTATCTCTCCACTGATTGGTCCTTCTTGGCATTTAAAACAAGGTATGGGACCAAGGTGACAATTAGTACATAGCCCCTTATAGGGTTTCATATTGAGCCTTACATTGAAACAAGTTCTAATTTGAATTATGGGGTCCATGAAGAGAAATATTTTATTGTAGAGGATGGCACTTCTTCCAAGCTTGAATGTATTTCAGATTTATTTTTTATGAATATGGTATTAATACTTATAATCATGATCCTTATCCTCTCATGGAGGAAACTAATTTAAGAGCGTATTGCATACATGAAGGAGTACCAACACCTCTACTTGCCAAGGAAGGAGGTGAATAAGATGAGATGTGGAAAATGTTTTTTGATGGTTCAAGAAGTAAAATTGGTGCAGGAGCTGATGTCATGTTGATCTCTCCATCTAAACAACAATACTATGTTGCATATAGATTCCATTTCAATTGCACTTGGAATGTGGCTGAGTATGAACGCTTGATTCATGGCCTTCAATGGGCAAAGAGAAAGGGAATCAAGAACTTGCAAGTATATGGGAATAGTGAATTGGTTGTTCATTAGGTTAGGAATGTGGTTTCTACCTATAACCTTTTGCTTAAGTCACATAAGCATAGGTTATGGGATTTGATTGAAGACTTCAATGCATTCAACATACAATTAGTCCCAATGGAGCAGAATAATCATGTTGGTAGACTAGCTGCCATAAGAGCTCAATTTGATACTCCAACTACCATAAAAGAGGAGGGAAATCAATCTCATATTAAGATCATTGTTAGACCTTATATATCTAATAATGAGTTGTCTTAGTAAGTGTTTTGTACTGACAAACACATTGCATGCTTCTTGCAAAATAAGGCTGAGTTTTCCTCAAAAAATCAAAAGAGACTCAAGAACAATTTGATCAGATTGTACAGCTAAGAACCAATAAGCTATTTAAGGGCTTGGCGACCTTAAAAAGTATCTTTAATGAAGATGATCAAAATAAGAAAGAAAAGGTGAGTATGTCTACAAAAGAAGAGAACTATGAAAGACTCTTGATCTTCAAGGACAAACTTCTCAAACTAGGCAAAGTATGTTCTACATTGGAGAAGAAAGCATTCATTGATGTGTGTATAGAGTTTCATGACATCTTTGCTTGGGAATATAAGGACCTAAAAGGATTTGATCCTAGCCTAGCACACCATAATATTGAGTTGGAACCTGGAATTAAACTGGTTAGGCAAAAACAAAGACCCATCAACCCCAAGGTTGAGCAACTCATGAGGTTAGAGCTTACCAAACTTATTGACTATGAAATAATCTTTTCTATAAATCATTTAACATGGGTAGCTAACCTTGTGCCTATTAGAAATAAGAATGGGGAGATAAGACTTTGTGTGGATTTTAGAGATCTGAATAGAGTGTCACTCAAAGATCATTATCCTTTGCCCTTAATAGAGCAAATTTTTCAAATGGTTTTAGGTTCTCAATGTTTCTCTCTTCTAGATGGATATTCAGGATATAATCAGATTCTAGTCAATAGAGATGATTAGTTTAAGACAACATCAACCACTAAATGAGAGAATTTTTTATATAGGAAGATGCCCTTTGGTTTGTCAAATGTTAGTGCCACATTTCAAAGAGCAATGGACATGGCCTTCAAAGGTTTGAGATGTTGTTGGTTTATCTAGATGATATAACAGTGTTTTCTAAAGATGCTAATGAACAAATGCAACACTTGAGACAAGTGTTTGAAAGATGCAAGCAATATGGAGTATCTCTTAATCCAATAAAATGCATCTTTGTTGTCCATGAAGGTAAGCTCTTATGACACATTATTTTCAAAGATGATTTGGCTATTGATCTTGAAAGGATAGAGGTTATTTTAGGCCTATCATTGCCCTTACATAAGAAAATTCTCCAAAGTTTCTTAGGTAAGATAAATTTATTAAGGAGATTCATACCTAGTTTTGCATCTTTGGTGAAGCCTATCACAGCCATGCTCAAGAAGAACCAAGTTTTTTCTTGGACCAAAGAGGGTAAGAGAAGTTTTTAAGATATTAAGAAAGCAATTACACATGCCCCTACTCATGTGAATCCTAATTTTGCTAAAGACTTCATGTTGTATTCATTTTCTAACCTTGATACTATCTCAGCCATGTTAATGCAAAAGAATGATGAGGGTGTGGAGCGTCCTATTGCATTATTTAGTCAAGGTTTAGAAGATTATGAAGTCAAATACACCTTTGTAGATAAACAATTCCTTGTTGTTGTAAGGGAGCTAAAGAAGTTTAAGCATATGGTTTAAAATAATAAGATTCATGTTATGGTCTCTCATCCTAGTACCAAAGAGTTTCACTTGAGTAAATATCTTAGTGAAAGAGGGTAGGGTGGATCACTAAAGTAATGGAATATGGTGTTGATATCAAGGTGAAAAAGTTGATAAGGGGTAAAGGCCTTTGTGAACATCTAGCTTCAGATCTTCATGAGTCAAAAGAAAAGGCTCTAGTCAACCATGATTATTCCCAACCAGTTGGTCATTTGCCTCTACAAAGTTGGATGCAAGATGTTATCAAATTTCTTCAAAATGGTGAGTATCTTAATGGTATGAGTAGATCACAAAGGAGATATTTTAGATTGCAATATATTCCCTTTTGTCTTGTGGATGGTGTGATTTTTAGAAGAGACATCAATGATGTGTTATTGAGATGTATTGATAATGATCAGTTTGGGGTGTTGCTGGAGAATTTCCATGATGGGATAGCAAGTCATTTCTCTCCAAGAACTACAATTGCCAAGATTATGAGGGAAAGTTATTATTGACCTAGCATCTTCAAATACTACCATGCTTGGGTGAGAAGGTGTGTACAATATGATTTCTTTGTAGGAAAGTAGAAGCTCACAACTCTCCCTTTGAAGCCTATCCAAGTAGATCAACATTTCATGCAATGGGGTCTTGATTTCATTGGCATGATAAATCCCCCATCAAGTGTTGGTCATAAATAGATACTCATGGAAAATGACTATTTTGCATAGTGGGTTAAGGTGGTAGCATTGAATGAAGCTAATGAGAATGTTATCTTGGAGTTCTATGAGAGCGTCATAACAAGGTTTAGCACTCCTACTATTATTTCAGACAATGCTCTTGATTTTATGGGTGTTAAGATGGCTGATTGGACAAATAGTAATGGCATATTATTGAGTATTTCATCTAATTATTACCTTTAAGGTAATGGGTTGGCTCAGTCAACTAAAAAAATATGATCAAAATCATCAAAACAACCTTAGAGCATAACCAGAAGGCTTGGCACATTAAATTGAAGACAGCCTTATGGGCTGATGGGATAACTCCCAAGAGGTTAGTAGTGAATTCTCTTTTTGTGCTTGTCTATGGAAGTGAGGCTAGGTTGTCTATCTCTCAAGAGTTGTCTACCTTAGAGTTGGCACATCAATTAGAGTTTCTTGAAAACACTCCAATGGAGGTGAGATTGACAGAATTAATGGAGCTGCAAGAGACTAGAAAGAAGGCTCATCAAGCTATGGAGCATCACCAAATACTAATGAATAGGTATTTTGACAAGAAAGCAACCAAAAACATTCCAAGGTGATATAGTGTTGAAATGGGATGAATATAGAGCAAAACTAGGGAGGCATACCAAATTTGACATCCTATGGAGTGGACCATGTGTCATCATAAAGTGCAAGCAAAGCAATTCTTTCCAATTAGCAAGGATAAATGGAAAAGAACTACCTATACTTGTGAATGGGATGCATTTGAAACCTTGTTATTGAGGGGTGAAGTTCAGTTTTGTAAATAGTAGATTAGGTGTGTGTTTTGTTTCATTTGTGTGTGTTGTGTTCCCTAAGTGTTATAGTCAAACACATGTGTGTTTTTGCTTTATGTCTTATTATTTTATGTCATTTGGTGTGTTATTTTAAAGTTATTTGTGTGTCAAATCTATGTACATGTGACTCCATAACCCAATGGATAGGTTTAGGAAACTGGTCATGGCATAGCAAGCATACCACCCTTGAAAAATTGCCAAGAATGTTAACCATTTTTTACACAAGTCAAAAAGCATCAACCCCCTATAGTCAAGACTTGATATAGGGATGGAACATAATGTCATAGGCTGTGTCATGATCTATTTGATGTCATTTAATGTCATTATAACCTTGTTCATGATCTAGTTTAGTCTTATGTCATTTGGAGTCATCTAAGGGGTCAGACCATCATGGCATGTCACGCAAGAATGAACAGGGAAGTTTAGTCGTAAATTTTATAGGTGTGCTTAGAAAAGCTTTCGATCCAAAATATTACATGAACATGATGCTTTCGGTTCCAAGATCATCCCATGCAAATATGGTGTCCTGATGAGTTCTCCATCTCAATATACAAGCCTTTAAAGATCAACTAGTAGTGTGGGATGTGTGTAGGAGCATCAACATTTAGCTACAACAAGTAGCCGTTTGGATTCAAAAAATCCTTAACGAGCTCTAGTTTAATGCAGGATCGACAAGTGTCAAGATCTCAGGAGCTTGAGCTAGAATATCTATGGCACGCGAGCAAGGTCAACGAGTCAAAAGTTCCTTGGGGCATATCAACGGTACGCATTCTTGCATACAAGACAGATCAATGATATGCATTTATTGAATGTGACCCAAGATCAATGAAGTGTATTTGATCACATAGTGGAGATCCAACAGTACGAGTGAGGGCAAAAGAGTTAGAGGAGCCTAGATCGAATGCATGAATGCCAAATGTCATAATATTGGAACCTTGAATCAATGATCAATGGCTAGCATTGAAATTTGAATCAAAGAGACTCCAGAGGAGATCAACAAGGCAAATTTGATCGGATTCCAGATGGACAAGATGAGGATATATGTCTAAATGACAATAGACATATTTTAAAATGGAATGAGCAACGTGGCAAGGGAATGCCACATGGGTAGCCATGTAGGATTGAAGGATTCTATAGCAAATCAAATACTTTAGACTCACACACGATCATTAAAGCTTAGTCAAAGATCTGAGATAAATAGTGACTGTCAAATGTAAAAAATGAAGTCTAGGAAACCAATGAATGACTGCATATGGTGAATACAAGTGTTTATAAGATAGCTAGCATCTAGGAGAACATTTTATGACTGTCATAGCATATGTGTCGACTCTCCTAATTTATTTTCAAATGCTCATGAGATGATCCATGATGAAGGCAGTTTCGAAAAGGCTAGCTAAAGAGTCTTTGTACCATTTTGGAGAGTTTGTCATGGTTTAAATGGACATTTGTCTTAGGAAACATTCATGGTTTGTTTCTGAATTCATCCTCCTATATGTGTAACTCCTCTTATCAGTTGGGCATGTGTCTTAGTGACCTTTGAAATTCATTCTTTTCTCCTCTCTCTGAAATTCTATAAATAAATACCATTTTGGCCTTTGTAAAATAATACCACACCATGTATGGAGACACCTTGCTGGAATGATGTCATATATTTCCTTTGAACATTAATTCAAATCTAGTTTTAAGTTCTTGAACAATTGTCTAATTGGGAAATTGATATATGGTGATGCAAAGTGATAATCCTCTATCATTTCTTCCCTTATCATTTAATGTTTGTGTAATTGCTCTTGTTCTAATAGGTCATATAGAGTGTAGTCAAGTGTGTTAGGCTTATTTCAAGTGTATGATTGTCTTTGGAGTGTGTAATTTGCCTTCTATAACATTTGCCTTATGTTGCTTCCCACACCTCACCTCTATATTGAAATACTCATGTTAGAATCCTTTAGGACTTTGAGACTAGTTTGTATGCTTTGTTTCATTGTATTAAGAATATTATGGTCATGTGGAGATAATCTTGGTGTATCACCCCTTAGAATATGTTCCATTTATGCAAATTTTAACTCTTTTCCCCACAAGCAATTACTAGTTTAGGTGATAAGCATTGCAAGATACATACAGGGAGCCGGCCCTTTAAATCTAGAGGCTCACTTCCACCATAGGTACATCCACATACCTAGAATTGCCCAAACTTAGAAGAGGCTTGAATACCCTCTTCTAGGGTGCAATATTTTATGACAACAATGACCTTGAAACCATTGAGCATATTTTCTTTGCTTGCCCTTATGCTTATAGTGTGTGGAAAGATTGTTTAAAAAGTTAGTCCTACTTATTTGGTTGTGATATCTCCTAGTTGAACATTGCTTTTGGATATGTTTGTGCTAAGAAAAAAGTTCATATGTTTTCCCATAAGTTTTGGTTGGGTTTTTACATGAAGATTCTATGATTCATTTGGAAGCAAAGGAATTTGGAGATCTTTTAATTAAAAGTTAGGGTGCTTACTAACTTCATAGTTGAAGTTATCTCTAGTCTTCTTTCTATTAAAATTTATATTCAATTGAAGGTGCCAAAAACATAATTGGAATGAGTTTATGAGGATGGGCATGATGAAGGTGACCTCCAGCTACATGTTGGATACTAGTGGTTACCTCAGAGTCAGCCTTGCTCTAGACTAGAGAGTATGTCACGATATTACAGTTGATCTTCAAATCTCTAAATATCATAGGCAAATCATGAAGGAAGCCTTCTTAGATCAAGCAGATAGCCCTATTTCAGCTTGGGTTGGTTCTTCAAACTTTGACAAAGATGGTATTGATTTTTGGTTTGCATCCAGCAAGGATGCTCTTTTGACCTTGTAGGTTTCTAGTTCTCAAGAAATGCATGCACAGATTATTGAGAACCTGGATAGTGCTAATTGTTGACACAGTGGATTGCACTCGGGGTAAGGAGGCCGAGCTCCTGCCTTCCACACGCAACAATAGAAACTCCCCTCTCACCTGTGGGACCAGCGACGCTGGAGGGGAGAGTCTCTAGATAAGGGTTAGCTCCCTTTGATGCATCTGATTTGTTCCAATAAGTGCTAACACACACACACACACACCCACACACACATAATGGGGGGGATGAAAAGGGAGAAAGATTGTAGGAAAACAAACTACTCTAAAGAGGTGATGCACCAAAATAAAAATGACCTTCTCACATTCACACTTAAAATCAGACAAATACATACATACACTTCAGACTTGGTAGAAGGACCAAGCTGCAAGAAACTCGGCAAGGAGGCTTTAATGAAAAATATAGAAAATAGAGATTCACCAAGGTGCTGTGAAATGCACACTATAAGTAATTTCTTCTATTTATGCACTTCCAAATACAGCTCTCCTTGTCAGCTGCAGAAATGGCACCTTGTAGACAATAGATATGTTGGTGTTGGACCTGTGAAAACATCAAGAAACAATGACTAAACACAAACTAACAATCAAGACATACACAGAAATATCTATCCAAGATAGAGATAAAAAATGCATTTATTGATTCAGGTGAAATTTTGCTAGGGCTACACCTTACAAATGTGGAAGATGATTTCTCAAAATGACAAGTCCTCAATATATAGGAGAAGAAAGGAGGCCTTTTGGCGCCCCTTTTACAAGTGACCCATGTGCATTATGAGCATTGGGAAGAGCAGGCTGCCTAAATTATAAATGCTATGTCGGCCCTGGCTTTGACTTCAGGCATTTTTTGACATGGCCGCGTTGTTTCCTCATTAATCGAGGCTGCTTCTTGAAGGCACCTACGCAGTTTGTCTGCTCATAAATATGAAATGAAGAAAAGGGTCGCATGGTTGGCCGTTCACATCTTCTAATGGTCAATTCGTAGGCACTGTGTCATCTGCTGGAGTAATTTCTTGAATCGACGTCTCCCTTCGCCACTTGGACTATCTGCCTGCTCCATGCTTGGCACTTTGTCTTTTCCTTATCTTATCTCTTCTAGCTCCTTCGGCCCTTAGGGCTATCTTCTGGCGGGTCGCTGCATTTCTGGGCCTTTTCCATGGTTAGCGCTCTTTTAGTTCAAAAGCAAATGGCTATTTCACTGTGTTAGAATTGACGTTCACGCAGTCACCATCACTTTAAAAACCAATGGCTAATTTGCTTCCTTATATTTGATGACTTTTGGGACGTCATCGTCCTCAACAAATTCCTTCGGGCTTCTCCCTTTCTTTTTCGCAGGTCTTTCCTTTGTTTCGTACCTTTTCCCGTGGACAAAAGTCCACGAGAATTGGTGCTTTGACTTTCCCCGAGTCTTTGTTTCAGCCCTTTGTTGAACCAACCTATTGAACCGAAATGTTGAATTGCCGATTGAACCAAGTGTTGAACTGAAGCGATGGTTTAATGGCTCGAAGATGCCAACCTTGCAATTTTTTTTCAGATGAAGACCCAAAAGAGCCTTGTAAACCCCTGCACTTTCTAAACCGATTTCTCATCTACCAAGGATTTCACCTACAAAGTCCATAGAAACTCCTGGATATGTGAAAAATCAAAAAATGAATTGGCCTTAAACAGTAGGGGAAGAAGGTGACCAATTTTTTGCCCTGTTGGGCAAAAATGGTCAACAAATTAGTGCCTCCTAGGGGAAGCATGCCTGCCATGCTTAGAAGCCAGTTGCCTTAAAAATCCATTGAGCATGGAGTCAGATTATAACTTTAAAATAGCAACAACTCTGATAAATTCCAGAATCAATCACGCAAATTCACCTCAAAAGAAAAAGAAAAGCACACGCAAGGATAAGAAAATTACTTGTGCAAACAGCACTTAGGGGAAACAGGGAAAGAAAACTAAAAGCAACCTACTATAAACAGCTAACCAGAAATGTTTGCCTCCCTCCTAGATCGAAGGGAAAATTTCTTATGTCCCCTTCCTAGCAAGAAGACTTATGGTGCCAGGCAAGTGGCTGAATGAAAAAGAGATTTGGTGACCTGCTCCTCTTGCTTGTCACCTGGGTTGGCTAGTATCTGAGTGAAATAGATTCGAACATGCTCCCAACATATGTGTACTCTATTTGTTCTTGGAAGCTTGTTAAATGCTGGTTCATCATATTGGTGCTCTTCACCAAGTAATCAATGGTTGTTGGCTCATCACCGTTAGCCCTTTGATGTGCATAATCCCTCTGCAATGCATCATGGTCTGACTTGTTTCCTTCTGCCTCGTTGCAAGCTCTGTCAGACTCATCCTCTGCTTCCTCTTGGCTTTCTTGAAGAAGGGTGATTGTGATGATGTCTAAAATGGACTCACAAAATGATTGCTCATCCCATAGAACATC
Source organism: Torreya grandis (assembly GCA_037957365.1). Lineage (NCBI taxonomy): Eukaryota > Viridiplantae > Streptophyta > Pinopsida > Cupressales > Taxaceae > Torreya > Torreya grandis. Next base: position 1,446,476 of record JARHVA010000885.1, on the reverse strand, counting down.
GCCTCTTTGTTCGAAGCTTTTTTCTTCAAGGCCTTCCTCCATGAAGACAAACCTCTCCTTTTCCTCCAACTCAAGCTCTTCAGCATAGTCATCCTCCTCATCGAAGCAATAAGGAAGTTCATTGAACAAGGGGGAAGAGAGCTCACTATGCTTTTGTTCCTCCTCGTATTACTGAAACATCTGCATATATGCAAGACCTGCATCTTCTCCATTGTCGATGGTGTCTTCACAAGAAGCGTTAATGATGATTTATTCTTCATTATCGCTCATGATAGCCTCCTAGAAAATTGTAGATTGGATCTTCTGCTCCTCACTCACCTCATGCAGAATAGGTTCTTCCTTGAAAAGGGGTGAAGTGGGACAAGTATGTGGAAGAGGAGGCAGTCCTTGAGCTAGAATTGAATGATTCTCTTATTTCCACTTGGTCAGCACTTCATCAATATCAGGTGTGACCTGATAGCTCTCTTGGAGGTGCATAGATGGGGTGTGTTCAGACATGGAATGTGCCATTTGGTCTGAACCGTCCATCACACATTGGTTGAGGAATCTCTCTCTAGATTCCAACTCTACAATTCTCCTGGCTAGATCCTTTTGGAAGAGCTTTTCTTAGAGATCATCAGCATTATCATGAGCAGGAGTAGCTTCAGCTTCTTCAAGGTTTTGAGAAAAACCTTACTTCTCCTCCTTCCTGCCCCATGATTCTACTATTTTTCCCCAGTTCAAGATCTTGAAATTAGAATTTTGCTCCTGTGAACAGGCAACAACTTTGTTTTTTCCAAGGTCCCGGGGCTCCTCTGCAAGGTCTGGAAGTTTTATCTCTCTTTCAAGAAGCAATCTCATCCTAGCCTCTAAATCTTCAATTTGCTTGGCTAGATTATCCTAAAAGAGTCTTTCTTGGAGGTCACCAGCATCATCCTCTTCAAGGCTTTGGGCTGGTTCCCGGCATTCCTTCCTCCAACTTGGAAACTGCACATCACGTTGAAAGACTTGGGGAGGTTGAGGAATGCGAGGACGAGATTGTTGATGCACTGGAAGAGTCTCTAGAAGAGGGACATGTTGGCTGGTGGTATTCCCCCCAATGGAAGATTCACGACCTAAGGAGTTTAGAAGGTTCATCTCCATGGGAGGTTGTTCTGATGCCCTCTGGTGTTGGAAATCCAGGCGCACGGGATTGAGGGCAGATGCATATGATGAGCTGGAGTGGGTGAGTGCTATCTGATAGAAAGGATTTGGTGCAAAAGAGGGGGCTTTCTTAAGAATAGGAAGGGGCACGCAAGGCTGACTGCCTTGAATAAATAGATTTTTCTATTTTGCAACCTCCTCCTCCATGGACTGCAAGGCCTGTGCTTGCCTAAATAACCACTCCTCTTTATACATCAGCTCCTGTTGATACCCATACTACTCCTCCAGTCTGTCAATCTCCATCGTCTGCTTCTCAAATTCCAGGGCCATTTCCTTTATCGTTGCAGGGCAACTAGGAGAGCTGTTGGAGGCAATTCTCTAAAAAATTTGAGTCTGATCGAAGTCATATGAAGGAACACAAGACCCATGATTCTATGCAAATGAATTATACATATAAAAGTAAGACTTATAATGGCACCAGGCTGCTTAACCAGCAGATTCAACTTGGAGTCGCCATTGGTGTTTGATGCAAAGCCTCCAAACGCTGGTCGATTGAAGAACACACCAAAAATTCTTCAACTCTTTGGACAAAACCTGTCCCGATTGGTCCCACCAAGCGTGCCAAAAATTGTTGACGCAGTGGATTGCACCCAGGGCAAGGAGGCCGAGCTCCTACCTTCCACACGCAACAATGGAAACTCCCCTCTCACTTGTGGGACCGGTGAAGCTAGAGGGGAGAGTCTCTAGATAAGGGCTAGCTCCCTTTGATGCATCTGATTTGTTCCAGTACGTGCTAACACACACACACACACACACACACACATATATATAATGGAGGGGATGAAAAGGGAGAAAGATTGCAGGGAAACAAACTACTCTAAGGAGGTGATGCACCAAAATAAAAATGACCTTCTCATATTCACACTTAAAATCAGACAAATACATACATACACTTCAGACTTGGTAGAAGGACCAAGCTGCAAGAAACTCGGCAAGGAGGCTTTAATGGAATATACAGAAAATAGAGATTCACCAAGGTGCTGTGAAATGCACACTGTAAGTAATTTCTTCTATTTTTGCACTTCCAAATATAGCTCTCCTTGTTAGCTGCAGAAATGGCACCTTGTAGACAATAGATATGTTGGTGTTGGACCTGTGAAAGCATCAAGAAATAATGACTAAACACAAACTAACACTCAAGACATACACTGAAATATCTATCCAAGATAGAGGTAAAAAATGTGTTTATTGATTCAAGTGAAATTTTGCCAGGGCTACGCCTTACAAATGTGGAAAATGATTTCTCAAAATGACAAGTCCTCAATATATAGGAGAAGAAAGGAGGCCTTTTGGCGCCCCTTTTACAAGTGACCCATGTGGCTTACGAGCATTGGGAAGAGTAGGCTGCCTAAAAAATAAATGCTATGTCGGCCCTGGCTTTGACTTCAGGCATTTTTTGACATGGCCGCGTTGTTTCCTCATTAACTGAGGTTGCTTCTTGAAGGCACCTATGCAATTTGTCTGCTCATAAATATGAAATGAATAAAAGGGTCGCACGGTTGCCTGTTCGCATCTTCTAATGGTCAATTCGTAGGCACTGTGTCATCTGCTAGAGTAATTTCTTGAATCGATGCCTCCCTTCGCCACTTAGACTATCTGCCTGCTCCATGCTTGGCACTTTGTCTTTTCCTTATCTTGTCTCTTCTGACTCCTTCAGACCTCAGGGCTATCTTCTGGCGAGTCATTGCATTTCTGGGCCTTTTCCATGGTTAGCGCTCTTTCAGTTCGAAAGCAAACGGCTATTTCACTGTGTTAGAATTGACGTTCATGTGGCCGTCATTGCTTTGAAAACCAATGGCTAATTCGCTTCCTTATATTTGACGGCTTTTGGGATGTCATCGTCCTCGGCGAATTCCTTCGAGCTTCTCCCTTTTTGATTTTTCCGTGGGTCTTTCCTTTGTTTCAGACTTTTTCCCGTGGACAAAAGTCTGTGAGAATTGGTGCTTTGACTTTCCCCGGGTCTTTGTTTCGGCCCTTTGTTGAACCAACCTATTGAACCAAAATGTTGAACTGCCAATTAAACCAAGTGTTGAACTGAAGCGATGGTTCAATGGCTTGAAGATGCCAACCTTGCAATTTTTCTTCAGACGAAGGCCCAAAAGAGCCTTGTAAACCCCTGCACTTTCTGCACTGATTTCTCATCTGCCAAGGATTTCACCTGCAGAGTCCGTAGAAACTCCTAGACTTGTGCAAAATCAAAAAATGAATTGGCCTTAAATAGCAGGGGAAGAAGGTGACTGATTTTTTTCCCTATTGGGCAAAAATGGTCAACACTAACAAATGGTGTCAAGTCTTAACTTGAGCTTTGGTGTTGGACCTGTTCATCCTCATCATTATGTGACTACATGCGGGACTTCTCTTAGCACTTTTGGGAGTATGATGTAGTCTAATGTGGTGAATTTGATTGAGTCCAATATTAGTGAGCTCACAACTAGGATGGAAAAGGTAATTGAGAAGGGTAGAAAAGAGAAAACAGAGGATCTTGTGCAGTTTGCTAAACAATCCAATTTGCAAAGTTGGTGTTGTCACCTGGATTTACACCCCTTGAAGAGATGCCTAGCTCTCCTCATCCAAGTGGCACAATGGAAACATGTCTTTTGCTATGGGTGACAATTTGTTGAGATGAATCTCCAGAAGGGCTGGTTCCCTTGATGCAATCTTTGAAACACTTTTTTACCTATAAACTTTTGGATGAAAAGGGTTAAGAAAACAACTAATAAAGCTAAAAAAGTTAATGCACCAATAGTATATCTCCTCCTATTGACTTAAATTTTACCACTTAGAGCAAAACAAAGCTTCTCTTACACAAAACTCACAACATAAGGTAGCTTGTTACATTAGTGTTTCATAAGCTAGGTTCAAAAGGCATTTTGATGCTTAAGACGGTAATGAAGGATTCCTTTATAGGATACAATCATGAACCACTTCTAAGACACTTATACACTTAATAAATAACACTAAAAAGGACCTATAATAGTTGTTTTTCTACACAGTTGGTGAACAATCAAGGATAACATGATAGAAAAGATAATCTTCTACTATACAAGACCAACAAGATTACATTAACACTCAATTGAATAGCATGTGAATAGGAAAAATCACTTGTTTATTTCTTCAAGAGTCCTTCAAGTACAAATTCGGTCAGAGTTTCCCCATTAACCAACAGAGGCTACCCCAAAAGAGCTAAAAAAGTCCATATTTATAGCCTTTGAGAGAGAAATAAGGCAAAGGAAGTCCAAAGGGCACTTGGACAAGTGTCAATCTCTTCAAAGGGGTTAAAATTTGCATGAGAAAGAGGCATGATTTGAACCATGAAATGTCAGGAGTTCTAATTGTCCATACAAGTCATGAAACTATGAAAAGTGTCACAAAATTCCTTATCCTGGCTCAGAAAACTACCTTCATCATTTGGAGTTATTTGAACGTCCCACCACTAACTAGGGACAAGTCTAATGATGGGAATAAGAGAGAAGGCCTTCAGGCATGCAATTCCATGCATTGGTTACATCCCTGCTCCTTTGGAAACTCCTGGAATGAAGAAATCACTATCTACAATCATAAAACTCCTTGTTTCAGTCGCCCCTCTCACTTGGCCTCAAAAATGTCTTCAATTTTCCATGTAAATACATGGGATGGAATAAATGAAACTTTTAAAGACCATCCATGGTCTTAGACTGCTCAAGTACACCTTAAAAATTCCCATACTTAGATTTTTCACCCTTCTCACCCTTGCATTCACTTGCCAGTTTTGACTAGCTCAAAGTAAGACAATTATTTGAACACTTAGAAACTTTTCTCAGAAATTAAATGACTTTGTGGATTATAAAAAGTCCTAAGATGTTCCCCAAACTTCATTGCATCTTCTCAAACCTCTTAGAACATGTAAAACATAGAAATTGGTGAGAAAAACACTATTTTGCATGTTGTCCATATAGTTCCATACAACTCCTTAGCATGTGTGAGAGCCTTAGTGAGTCTTATCCATGATCCAATAGGTTTCATTTCTAAACTATGCCATTTTGGTGGCTCTCCAAGCTTATTTTCCTCATCGGGTTCTTCTAAGGGTTTTACTAGGGTTTTAGATAGTTTTTATTCTTAACCATTGTTCATACAGATGGCACATTCAAGTTTCCAACCAATTCCATTAATTAGTTGTTGAGGACCTTCTCAAACTCCCCATAACTCCTTTTGCTTCCATGCAAAGCCTTAGCAAATATATGAGCTTCACAAGTTGCCTTATCAATCTTGTTTCTCCACTTACTTGCATGCTTGAGCTATCTCTAGGCCAAAAATAATCCTCCTGCAAGTTTATTTGCATAAAAAAATATCTTACATGTCTAAATGCACTCCATAAACATTCCCAAATCATCTAGATAGCTCATCAAGGACTAAAAATGGAAGTAGACCCCCAATTGGCTCTAAGTCTCCTCAAGGCCTAATGGGCTTAGCATACTCCCTGCTAGTTTGGACCAGTTGGGATGCTCTAACATGCTTAGGATGGTTTATTATGCATTTTAATACCTCATTCATGATCACAAATCCATAACCTGACCTCACAAACACTCCTTTTCATCTTTTCTTCTCATTTGTCAATTAGGCCTAGTGAAGACTTGCCTAATTGGACTGTGTGTCTGAACAATTAGGTCACCCTGAGGGGTTAGAGCTTGTGTGAGTGTTCCTAAGCATCCATCCATCTTCCATACACATCCCCTATTTTTATTTGAATATCCCAAGGCCTCATCTTAAGTCCTTTACTCATTTTGGCACCCTTTACCTATTTTGTCAAAGTTCTGATTTTCATGAGTGGCTGATGTCTGAGACAAAATATAGAGTTAAAACCCTCGTCCCCATGAAAAAATGAAAGTCTTGGTGGTTTTATAAGGTCCTAATGAGGATATTTACTAGATGGAAAGGTAAAATTCCCTCATTTAGGTAACTAACCAACTCAATTTGTCTAAAAAAGTGGCTAAAAAACCTTGTTTTCCTACATTTTCTCTAAAACCACTTGGTAGTCACTCTTCCAAGACAACACCATGCCTCTGAGTTGCTTAAACATGTTTCTCACCCTCATTTATTTATTATGGATCTTTTAGGACTATCTATAACACTTCATCCTTCATATTCTTCATGCTTACCCCTTGAACCAAGAGGTTTCCTAGCTTGCTTGTATGGACTATTGTCCATTTGGCCAAGTATGGAATGAAGATAATCATTTTGGTAGGATGTTGATCTGGTATAAGCAATTAAATACCTTCCATGAGCCATTCTACTTTGATTTTAACCTTCACCTCTTCCTAACCCCTCATGTTCATGTTTCCACTTGGCCTCCCAGGGTGTATCCTATTGTAAGACTGAGAACATGGGTCTTAGAACCTTGTAGATGTCTTGTTTCAAAGCCTATTTTTTACTCATGACCTTTTCATCCTTTCCATTTGGGTATTTAATTTCCTGAGATGTCATCCAAATTCATCTTTTGGGTTTCAAATGCATTCCTAGTTCAACTGGGTACTCTGACTGGGATTTTGACTGATACCCTTATTGTAGGTTTGTCTGTAGGTGTTTCAATTTGATTGAGGTGATTGAGTGACGAAAATAGCTTTTCGATATCACCTTGATAACCTAAAACATTCTAAATCACCTTCATTTATCTTAGGTTACCAAAGGAGAACCATAACTCATGACAATACCCATGCTTGCATCAACCTACCTATTTGACCCGTAGGTGCATATTTGAGATTTGAGAGGTGCTATGTAAGTGGTTTACAAGGCCTTGTGGACTCCAATTACTTTATACTTCATGGGTTTCAAATTTATCATGTTCACTCCCTCATGTTCATCTTAACTTTGAAAACTGAGTCTTTACTCTCTAGCTAAGAAACTTCAATACTAACCCTGCCTGTAGGTCAATATAGGGTTATTATGGATTTGGTTATGATGTTCAAAAGCTCCTTGGGACACCTTCTGATGTCACAAAATACATATTCCATCTTGTACTCACCTATATGCCTCATTTGAACTCAATTTGTGCCTTTCTTCCTTGCCTAAGACACTTTTTCATAATATTCTGATGTAGATCATCATAGGGCTTGGCTAGGGTGATTATGGTGAGAAAAGACCTTCCTAGGTTTCTCTTTGAAACATATAGCACTATCGTAGCTTAAAAATCACCTTAGATTGGCTAAAAGCATCCAAACCATGCACAAATCACTACTTCTTCATCCTACCTGTCTGACTAGACTGAGACACTTGTAGGTTACCATTTTTCATGTCTGAGGGGTTCCTGTAGGTGGCCATGGGATGAACATGACTTCATCTCAACCCTTTCTTGATGCCTTTGGTTCTATTTTGTCTCATTATACTGTTCTATTTTTCTCCTTCATGGGGTTATGCTCAATATTTCTCCTCAAGGTAACAAAGGCCATTCACCACTATGGGCCTATAGACATCATTGAAGCTTTTCAATGGGTTCAGAGGCATATTTTAGGTTTTCCAAAACCATGTTCCACTGCTCTTTTCCCCCTCACACTTGGTAGGGTTTTTCTCAAATGGTAGGTCTAAAAGGTTCACCCATTTATGTGCCTTGAAACTTTTAGGAAACAAACTATGGAAGGTCATTCAAAACCCTTTGACCTTTGTTTTACTCCTTTAGGGATGACAGTCCTAGACCCAACCAAGTTGTGTTTCCAAAAGATTTCACACCTTCTTTTTCCTTATAGGAACCTTGCAAAGATTTTACATGGCTTCCTTTTCAAAACAAACAAGGTGAAAAGGAAGTGTCACATTACAAGCCCTTCCATACAACACTTGAAATTCTTGTTCAGCGACCTGTAGGTGGGCATTTTGACGTTCACACTGTGAATTGGACATGAGCAACTTGAAAGCATGACTGAAAATGAAACTCCTATGCTTTTGACAAACCTCCTAATGCATCTCAAGTAGAACCAAGAATTTGTAACACCATCAACCTTCTCATGTCTTATTATGACATCATCAAATGGCCCTGTGGGTGTGCATTGAGCAAATTATGTTGCAGATCATGAAATGTGGCAAAATATGGTGTAAATAACTTCCAAATGCCCTTAAATGCATTTTCAACCTTGAAACACATGATATTATTTCTTTTCACCTTGAAACCATATTTAAAACACTTGTTACAACATGGAAATCACTTGCATACATGTGGAAAAGAGCAGACAGCGGCATCAAATGACTATTTGGCATGGCAAATATGCTTGGGGTCACTTTCTTACACCTTTTCCAGACCTCTCAATGGGATTTATTAAACTCTTAATGGTATGAAAAATTTACACACCATGAATTCAATCCCAGGAATAAGATAAACAAGCTCATACACGTGAAAGCAAGTGAAACTAAGCATGAAGTTGACCATGGAGGGAAACAGGCTAGTAAGCAATCCAAGAATGACATGGTGAAGTTCAAACATGAAAGGAGATGGTCACATGACCCAGGGGATTATGGAACACTCTTTCCCAATTGAAATAGACATCTACATGAGAGAGACACTTAGCAAACTGAAGCACTCCAACTGAAACTACACATGGTGACACCTCCTAGCATCATAGACCAATTTTGCTCATCCAAACATCATGAATCATGAAATTAAGAATGGAGACCATTTTAGAAGGAAGCTAACATCCTCTGGATCCAACATCACCAAAGGGTTCATACAGATTTGTCATAAATAGAGAAAAACCTATAGGGTGCACCAAGCAGCTAGTAAAACGACACAGTCAACTTGTTAGTAATGGTTCATAAAGCATAGTTTACCAATATTAAAAATCCATATATGAAAATTAAGTTATTGGATTGTACTATCATCTCCCAAAATCATGTCTTAAATTTATTGTACTTTTTGTACCGAGCAAAAACCTGAGGGTAACTTCAGTTTGTCCAAAAAAGCAAGAAATGTGCAAAATGGTTTTGGAATCAAAATGACTGTTTTAGATCAAACTAAATGTATAGATGAGTTTTATAAAGATGAGGATACCCCCCATGATCTTTCCCCATGTGGCACACTTCCCAAAAATTTGTACAAGTGCCATTTTGTCTCTTTTTCAATTGATTTCTGCAATTTCATATAGGAAACTACAACCTTCTGCTATGACTGACATCTATGACACTCCTACTTACCTCTTGGATATTTTTCATGAATTTAAGACACCTAGGAACCTTGGGAAATGTGTCATTTGCATTAATGACTCTTAAAGGCACATAAAATGACCCCTAATAGAAAAATTGACTAATGCAACTAAGACCAAAGCTAATATGACATCAGATGACAAGTAATACTTCCTGTGACAATATATTAGGACCCCTTAAAACATTTTAAATCAAAAAAAATTGCCTAGGGGTGCTCCAATTTGACCAAAAAGTCAAATTTGGTCAACAATTGGCTTTAAAAAATTGAATTCTTCATCCCTCATTGTGACATTTGGGAATCATCCTCAAGATAGTTGGGAACTGGTTATGAGTTCACTATACAGTCGGGACCTATGGATGATGGTGCAATCTTAGTAATTACCATGGCTAGTTGTGGTGGCCTTGATATGGTCATGGTTTGTTGTTATTGTTATGGCTTTTGTTTCTATTCCTTTTGTTGGCACTGTGTTGTGATGGTCGGTTTTTTATATTGTAATAATGTTTACTTTGTGTTTTTCCTCTGTAATTATTTCCTTTTGAGGTCGTAGTGTTTGTTCATATAGTTGTTTCATCCTTGGATGTATATACTTTCGTGAACATTCTTGAAATATTTTTATAAAAAAATGTTGTTTGATTTTAGAGGTTCTTCAAATTGTTTTATGAGATAATCTTGTCTTTTATCTTGTATGAAGGCTTCTCCTAAAGTTTTAGGGGAGAAAGATCTCACTTAGAATTCTAATTTTGTTTCTAAGGTGATGATAAAAAAGTTTGAAAAAACTTTCCTCGTTCATGTTATGGTTGACTTTATATGCTAAGGATTTACATCTCTTGATGGAATTTCCTTAATTATTTTAGGGGAGATCATGGTATTAAAATTCTTCAAGTAGAGCATTGGCTAAATCTTCTAACTTGACAATTTAATTGGGTGTAAATTGGTTATACCATTCAAAAGCATCCCCATTTAGGGTTTTTTTCTAAAATTTTGGTAGCAACGTAAGTGTTCATTTTGATCCACTCTTTGTAGAGATTTTTAAAATCTTTAAAGTGTAAGGTGGGGTCAGTGGACCCATCATAAGTGATAGTTGGTAAAATATGTGTTGTATAGGGAGATAAAGACTTGTTATGTAATGTTTGAATAACTTCATTTTGGATTACAGGTTATGGGATAGGATACCCATTACAATCCATAAGGAGAGGATAGGGGAACTTTTTAGATGATTTTATGTGGATCATTTGGTTCAATACTTTTAAGAGGACTCAGGGGTTATCTTATGAGGGATTTTGTCTAGGATTTTTGTGAGGTGGGGCATTGTTTGATCTCTATGTCATTGATGTGGATGCTTTTATAGGATTAAAATTAGGTAACAAAAATATTTTAATGAGAGTGCCATATTTAGAAGGGATATAACTAAAGTCATTATCTATATCCTTGGATTTTTAGATTCTATTTGGATCTTCTTATGTATCTTATTATATGATTTCAACCATAGTTCATTGAATGGTTGGTCTACATTGAGTTTCATAAAAATTGCACCATGGGGTATTTCACTCAACGGTGTTGATGGAAGGAATGAAGAAGTAACCCTTATAGAGTCTAAAAGGGTTGAGACTCACTATAAAAATACTTAACAAGAGACATGTTTGGAGAGTTGTTTGTCAAAAAATAAGATAAAAAGAAGAAAACCATAAAAATGACCTAACTAAAGGTGGGAAAAGATTCACGCTAGGTTCATGAGAATGTATTGGGCCTAAAATGGATCTCTATAATGGAAGGATGCTCTAGATAAGAAAAAGCTATAAGAACATTCTAAATCCAACACACAAAATTAATTAAAACAGTTTGAAACTATAGACAAGGATCATGTGCAAAGGAGATTGGAATGGATTTGTTATAGCTCAAATTTGCACCCTTGGAGAGGGTTCTTCAGGGCCCTTCTAGTTGAGTTGAACTATGGGAACAACCCCAGGTTATGGGTCACCTATGATGGGGTTGCACCTTTGGAGAAGGTTGTCTTCTTCTTTGATGTTCACCTAATCTAATGTTGCTGCAAAGAAAAGGGTTAGAAAGGGGTTAAGGGCTCCTAAGAAGGCTAAAAGGTGATGCACCAAATAAAAATGGGAAACTCCCATAAGCTTGAACCCACACTAGAACTGCAGAAGACAATGGTAGCTCACACAATCTCTCAATCTCAAGCTAATTGCATAGTTATTTCATAAAAGAGGTTTAGGAAGCAATGAATGCAAATAAAGAGGAGTTCTAAGACTCAATAAGGCCTTACATCAATGGTAGAAATAACACTAACCCAAACTTGAAACTATCTTGAAAACACCTTAAAATGAGCAAGAAAGGACCATGGATATGGAAGAATCTCCTTCACAAGGCCATAGTGCACAACTCACCAAACACAGATACAAGGCAAAAGATAGGTAAAGAAAGTCTTATATTGCATCAAGAGGTAGTTATTACAAATGCTTGATAGGGTCTAGCCTAATCAAAATGAGCATATTTTGTAATATCTCAGAGAATCACCCTATCTCCCAGAAAGATGAAAATTCTAAAATCTAAGAACCCTTTACAAATGGAAAGAAAATGGGATGATATAGGAAAATAGGGGAAGAGAAAGAAAGAGGGGAGCCTTCTACTCAAGAATCAATGAGTTGTCTTCATCTTCTAATGAATGCTCCACCACACCTTGATCCAATCATAGCTATTCCATCATCAACAATTAACCTTCATTAGCTCTAATTAGTCCTCAACTTCTTTTCATTAGTTGAGAGATCCACTAGGAGACAAGAGTTATGTTTTTCATGATGAGTCATGATCCAGTTATGAAGGAAAACCTCTAGAAGCTCCATAAAAGAATTGAATGTTCAAACTACTTCTCTAACCACTAGATACCTTTGCTTTCATTTTCCATGCCATCTGCCACTTGTCTTCATTATGAGGATAAGGTCCTCATGTTCTTGGGTCTAACAAAACCATGATCAACTTTGCTTTGGTAGATATAGGTACATGTTTGTCAAAGATATGATCATACCAAAAGATGAGGCATCTTTCCATAATCACAATTATCTTCCCCTATTTCATATTCTTAACATAGGTCTACTATATATGAAAACCAATCTAATTAATTGGTTTTCCTATATTTTCAAAGTTGACAAAGCTCTATTGGATGAATGGTTCCATTTCAATGTTCAGTCACCAACCCTTTTGGTCTATATTAGGTCTTAAAAAGACCTATTTTATCTTTGTGGCCCTCTAATGGTGGAGCTTGGTCCTTTAAAAGTCCGTCTAGTCCAGCCTAGGTCCTTCTTGAACTTGGTGCCTTTCTGCATTAGCTTGCTCAAGTTGAAAACCTGCCTCTTTGACCTTCCTTGAAAGTCTTGGGCTTACCTTTTGTTCATTGATTGTTGAAAACTGACATGACCTATTTGACTCCTTTGACCTTTCTACGCACCGTTGATCCTACTTAGTACAAGTCAACACGAGCCCTTGGATTTGCTTGGAAGGACCATTTTGAATTATTGACTTGCTTGCATGTCGTTGATCTTCGATGCTTGATCAAACACCAACCATTAGATCTCTGATCCACTTTTTGAAACCAAAAGACTATTTCATGAGAGCTAAATTTGGCATCCATGCTCCCATCATTTAACGTCCATGTGACTGTATTTGACATCCACATGACTGTGAAATTTGAACTCCAATGGTTTTTTTCTGTCTTAAATTTGACATTCATGCAACTGTCAATGATGTCCATAAGACTATCATTGGCATTCACATGCCCATCAAAAATTAAACCCTAATGATTAATTTCCCAAGATTTAATTTGATGCTTGCGCGAACGTCTCATTCTGCAAGTCAATCTTTGAAATCTTATATCTTGAGTTAGAAACCTCATCAAGACTTGAATTTTATAGAGAAATATCTTGGCACTGAGAGCATCATTTCCATGTGACTATTTTGGTTCCACGCACTTCTTGATCAAACTTATAAAATGCACAAGTGGACCAATCCATTCAATTTTGTGTGACAGCCTAGCTCCTTTAGACTTATGCAAGAACTTTACTTGATCTTTTGAATGCTCCGACGAGTTTCTAAGGCTTGTGCATACTTGCCCATGACCTTGAACTACTCAGACACCATTAAACCTACTCAAATCCTTCTCTTTGATCTATAGACTTATCCTTCAAAGATCAAATAGATTGTACTTTAATCAAGATTAAAGTGTTTCAAAAGCATTGCAAGCACTGATCTTCTCCTCAAGTCATTTCATCCTTTCCACAAGAACTCTGTTCAGCTCCTCAAAACTTTGTATGTGGGCCAAAAATGGCCAACATCTTTGGTGACTCATAGGGAAGCATGCCTGTTATACTTGAAAACCTAGACCATGTTGCCTTATCTTGTCCATTGGGCATGGATTCAAGTCTTTGCTCTCGGCTGACATGAATTAATGCAAGGTTGCCCTTCTGGACAACTTCTCTTGAAGTAAAAGGATTAAAAACAAAACAACAAAGGCAAGTGTATGCAGGCACTTGCAGGAAAGAAAGAGCAACTAAACTACAAATAAATATGCACAACATCGCTTATTAAAAAGCATGAAATCTACCCTAATATATACAAGGTTAAAATTTACAACTATTTTCCTCCTAGGTCAAATGGGAAACTATGAGTATCATTCACTTGTAAAAAACTAAGATGAAAAATACCTTGCTTTGGAGGTACCAAGATTGTCGAACCAAGCAGCTTGATGATCAATCCTTTTGATATACTCTCCAATGGATGAAATGGAACAAACATGTCTCCAATGAAGACATATTGATCCAAGTCTTCCAAGCTTGGTTTATGTTGGACTTCAGGAGCACTTGATGTTGTTCATCACTCTTGAGAGAGCCTTGCATGAAGACTTTAGTTAGGCTCTTGGGATCAATTGCACTTGGCTCACTTGATGGTTCAAAAGACCATGTTCTTCCACCTTGTCCTTGATAAAATTAGGACTGATCATGCTCACAATGTTTTAGAGGAAGGACATGTCCCTTAGCCTCTTCAAATTATGTGATTATGGCATTCAACCGTTGCCATAACTCTTCAGGCTCTTCACTGATATGCTTCTCAAATTGTATCACTTGAGCACTTGAGATGTTTCCTTCATCAACCTCATTCAATATTTCCTCTCGTTCTTCAAATGCAAATGAGGGTTGATTTTACCATCCAAGGTCTAAAACATCACATTTGTCTTGCTCAAGGTCTGATCTGCTTTCTTTTAGCTCCAACATATCAAGGCTATTCTCTACTAACACCTCATCTTGAAGGCGACCAACCTCTAGTTCCTGGTTTTGATCCTCTTCTTGCTCTATGTAGAATGGACCTTCAGTACTCCATTCGAGGTCTATCTTATGCTCAGGTTAAGGATTGTCCTCTTCATCAAAGTTTGTAACATTAAGCTGCTCCATTTCACTTAAGAAATCCAAGCACAAATGTTTCCATTGATCTTCTAAATCACTTGAGTTGTCCTTGACCTTCATAATAGGTTCATGAAGGCTATCCTCTTGCTTCTCATCAAGCTCATGTAACTTGAAAATTGAAACATATTCTTCCCCATGAAGTGGGTTGTGTATCATGATCTCTTCTTCATAGACACTTGCATTGTCCTCTTCAGGCTCACTCATGACTGTAAACTCCTCCTCTATCCTTTTTAAAATAGGTTCTTTCTCCAAGAGGGAGATGGTGGGAGGGTGAAGAAGTTCACCTTGCTTGCAGCTTAAGAGAGTGCCCTTCTAGCTAGGGACTTTGAATGGCTTCTTTGATGGTTCATGAGGAAAGGAGAGAGGGTCTTAGAAATCTTGTACACCAAGCTCATTGAGCTGAGCTAGGGTTTCTTGATTTAATTTTGGCACAACTAACCCCTCCTGCAAGACTACTTCTTGGATTGCCTCAATTAGCACCTCCTCCTTTTTTGTGTCTTCCTGAAATTATTTCCATGAGGGAAAAGTATAGGGAACAACCACTTCTTCTTCCTTTTGAAAAAATTATAGGAAAAGTTGGTCTCACAAGTGAGGGCATGACATAGCCAAGGTCAAATGTGTTGGAGAAGATCCATGATTGAATGGCTTCATGCTCTTGAGTGGAAATGAGCATAGAGGTAGGAGAGGGAAAACTAATTGGCTCAAGTTTGGCATACTCTTTCTCCCATTGATCAAATTATTTTTCAATGGATAATACCTACCCTTTCAATTCTTGCTTCTCAATTAATGGATAGTCAACTTCTTCAATGGATGCCCACACGTTCCAAAACTCATGTAAGAAGATCCTTATCCCATCCATGGCATGAATGGGGAATTCTTGTCCAAGCTTAACCCCTCCTTGATTTTCATGATTGTTCTACTTTTATCCAGTATTACCTCTCTAAGTTTTGACAAGGATGGACTTTGATAGTGTTGACTAAGGGGCTGATTAGGAACTCTTGAAGGTTGAGCTTGAGGCTCTTGGAGGGGAGGGGACACATAAGATTGATTCAAATGAGCCTATCGATCTTCATGAGATATCATCATAGTGCATGTGTTATGGATCATGCCTCTCATCATGACTACGTCCTCATTCGCATAAGATGACCATTTTTCACCCTCACAAATTGACCATTTATTCTTGACCAACTGAAAATCACTCCTTGCCTCTTGTAGAACATGGATAGGGATGGCTGGAAAAAACTCTAGACCCCTACCAATCTCCCTTATCATCTTAATATAAACTAATAGTGCTTGCTTGACACCTGACAATAATGTAACATGGTAAACCTGATCTTGACATGGGGAATTAGAGTACTAATTTGAATGCAAAGGAGGTTTAATCTTGGTCATATGCAGGGGTGGGAGAAGGACCAAGGCCATGATAACGTTGATAGGTTGTTTGAGAGTCACTTGGGAGGAATATATAAAAATTATTTGCCTGATAAGTATGATGTTGAGGTAGAGAATAAGCATACTGATCAAAATATGATTGATTGTACATACTAGATTTCAATAATTAGGCACTTACTTAGGCTACTTAAACCAGTTGATAAATGCTCGAAGTCGCCATTGATGTTTGAAGA
This sequence comes from Torreya grandis, assembly GCA_037957365.1. Lineage (NCBI taxonomy): Eukaryota > Viridiplantae > Streptophyta > Pinopsida > Cupressales > Taxaceae > Torreya > Torreya grandis. The sequence goes on along the minus strand of JARHVA010000885.1, from coordinate 1,430,043 downwards.
ATGCCTCCAAAGGATAATATGTAGAAGAACAACACCAAAAATCCTTCCACTGCTTTGGACCTTGATCGCATTGGGCATGCTAAAACTGTTACAGCTCAAATTTGCACCCTTGGAGAGGGTTCTTCAAGCCCCTTCCAATTGAGATGAACTATGGGAACAACCTTAGGTTGTGGGTCACCTATAGTGGGGTTGAACCTCCAGAGAAGGCCAGCTTCCTCTTTGATGCTCACCTAAACTAAAGTTGTTACAAGGAAAAGGGTTAGAAAGGGGGTTAAGGGCTCCTAAGAAGGTTGAAAGGTGATGCACCAAATAAAAATGGGAAACTCCCATAAGCTTAAACCCACACTAGATCTACAGAAGACAATGCTAGCTCACACAATCTTTCAATCTCAAGCTAATTGCATAAGTATTTCATAGAAGAGGTTTAGGAAGCAATGAATGCAAACAAAGAGGAGTTCTAAGACTCACTAAGGGCTTACATCAATGGCAGAAAAAACATTAAACCAGACCTACAACTATCTTGAAAACACTTTAAAAATGAGCAAAAAAGGACCATGGATATGGAAGAATCTCCTTCACAAGGCCATAGTGCAAAACTCACCAAACATAAATCCAAGGCAGGAGATAGGTAAAGAAAGTCTTATATTGCATCAAGAGGTAGTTCTTAGAAATGCTTGATAGGGTCGAGCATAATCAAAATGAGCATATTTTGCAATATTTCAGAGAGTCCCCCTATCTCCCAGAAGGATGAAAATTCTAAAATCTGAGAACCCTTTACAAATGGAAAGAAAATGGGATGATATAGGAAGAGAGGGGAAGAGAAAGAAAGAGGGGAGCCTGCTACTCAAGAATTAATGAGTTGTCGCCATCTTCTAATGAATGTTCCACCATACCTTGATCCAATCAGAGCTAGTCCATCATCAACAGTTAACCTTCATTATCTCCAATTAGTCCTCAAGTTATTTTCATTAACTGAGAGATCCACTAGAAGACGAGTTCTATTTTGCATGATGAGTCATGATCCAACTGTGAAAGAAAACCTCTAGAAGCTTGGTAAAAGAATTGAATGCTCAAATTGCTTCTCTAACCACCAAATCCCTTTGCTTTCATTTTCCATTCCATCTGCCACTTGTCTTCATTATGAGGACAAGGTCCTCATGTTCTTGGGCCTAACAAAACCATGACCAAGTCTACTTTGGGCAGCTATAGGTACCTATCTGTCAAAGATATGATCATGTCAAAAGATAAGACACCTTTCTATAATAAAAATAATCTTCCCCTATTTCGTATTTTGAACATAGGTCTACTGTAGATGAAAACCAATCTACTTAATTGGTTTTCCTATATTTTCAAAGCTGACAAAGCTCTATTGGATGCATGGTCCCATTTTGTTGTTCAGTCATCAACCCTTTTGGTTTGTATTAGGTCTTAAAAAGACTTATTTTATCTTTGTGTCAATCTAATGGCGGAGCCTAATCCTTTAAAAGTCCATTTGGTCCAGCTTGGGTCCTTCTCAAGCTCGGCACCTTTCTACATTAGCTTGCTAGAGTCAAAAACCTACCTCTTCGACCTTCCTTGAAAGACCTGGGCTTGCCTTTTGTTCATTGGTTGTCAAAAACTGACATGGCTTGTTTGACTCCTTTGGCCTTTCTACACACTGTTGATCATGCTCGGTATGAGTTAACATGAGCCCTTGGATCTGCTTGGAGGGACCCTTTTAACTTATTGACATGCTCGCATGTCACTGATCTTCGATACTCGATCAAACACCAACCGTTAGATCTCTAGGCCCATTGTTTGAAAGCAAACAGTTATTTCACGAGGGCTAAATTTGGCATCTGCACGACCATCAATGATGTCTACAAGATCATCATTATTATTCACATGCCCATCATAATTTAAACCCCAATGATTAATGTCCTGAGCTTTAATTTGACACTCACGCGAACGTCTCATTCTGCAAGTCAATCTTTGAACGCTTATATCTTGAGTTAGAAACCTCATCAAGACTTGAATTTTGTAGAGAAATATCCTGACACTGAGAACATCATTTCCATGTGACTATTTTGTTTCTGCAAGCTTCCTGTTCATACTTATAAAATATATAAGTAGACCAATCCGTTCAATTTTGCATAATGTCCTATGACGGCCTAGCTCCTTTAGACTTATGCAAGAACTTTGCTTGATCTTTTGAATGCTCCGATGAGTTTCTAAGGCTCATGTAGACTTTCCCATGACCTTGAACTACTCTGACACCATTGAAACTGCTCAGATCCTTCTCTTTGATTTGTAGACTTGTCCTTCAAAGATCAAACAAATTGCACTTGAAGCAAGCTTAAAGTGTTTCAAAAGTGTTGCAAGCACTGATGTTTTCCTCAAGTCATTTGGTTCTTTCCATAGGAACTCTGTTTAGCTCCTCAAAGCTTTGTATGTGGGCCAAAAATGGCCAACATGATCTATAATAGGAATCTACACAAAATATCTAAAGAGATGGAAGATGGAATACCTTACTAGCTATGGGGTGTCATTCGACACTAAAACACAAGCTATGTAAACCAAGCATGCCACTAGGTTATAAAACAAGAGATATTAGAAATAAGATGCCACTAGGCAATAAATCAGGAGCTATGAGTAATAATATTGTAAAAGATAACAATAAAGTAATAAGCGTGTATAATATTATTTCATCAAATACTTGAAGCATAAAACATCCAAAATATAAACTAAAGTAAAAAAGAAAGAGAATAGAGTTAGATACAATTACCTTTGGTTTATGTGATGGTGCATTAATCTCTCCCTTAGCTTGTAACACTTTGTGAGAGATGGTTGTAGGTGAAGTCAAGACATATAGGTGAAACCCTAGGTAGATCAAAGTTGGAGACTCCAAATACTTTTTATACGTCATCATTGCAACTCATATTTTTGAAATCTTCAAACTCTACTATGTTCACATGTCTTCCTTAGTCTAAGTTATGTAATCACCGAAAAATGACACTTAAGTGCTAAGAGTGCTACTTGAGACCACCTATCCCTAGCTTAGCCCTAGACCTATCTTGGGGCCTATTTTCACACTTATCTAGCCTTCGTGTGTGCTTCAAACGTCCCTAGTCATCCCTAAAGCAGTTCCAAACCCTCATTCTTGCATCTTATCCCTCCATGCCTTAGATTCTGCCACCTAAACACTAGCGCCATAATAGGGATAGTAACATCACATGGCACTAATGTCCCAATATTGCCGATATTGTCATATCCCAATCTTAGACCTCCTAGGGTTGGCCTAGGCATATTTTATCACCCACATAAACACCAAAACAATATAACAATATATATATATATATATATATATATATATATTTTATCCCCCTAACCACTAGATGGAAATCAGATGCAAATTAGATATGCAAACTCAAAATAAGTTGTGCACAATTAAGGCTATTAATCCTTATTATGCTATAATTTTGCATACTACCATCTACAGTATTCATAAGCTCATATTACTTGGATTTCCAGTCTCAAGCACATTCAAAGCACTCAAGTCAACCATCATACTAGTTTCACTTACACTTGCACTAGCACTTAGGTGGAGAGAATTATATCGGGCTTGATTCTTATTCAGAGTATTGGTATGTAGACAACTCTCGTCATAGTGGGGTGTTGAGGATGTCTAGCCTACCCCACTAGCAAACACACTTCTCTGCTTGTATCAACCAGATGCCCTAGCAACATAAGAGATTAGGGTTTGCTCATAAAATCAGTGAAAATAGGCCATCTATAGGATTTCAAAACTCATGTATTCAGGAATAGGCCTTACAAACCCAAACATAGGTGCACCCAAAAGCTTAGAACAACCCTACATAGAGGACACTACTATCAAAATAGGGACACTAATGCCACATGGTGCTACTTTCCAATTAGGATGCTAATATTAAAGAGGGTTTTGACACCTAGTTCCTGTTTGTGACACTCAGACTAGCCTCTGCCTCATTTTTCAACCTCCATATCATTTGTCTCAGTGATTTTCTAGCTAAGTTCTCATTTACATTAGTTATTGCTATTTTTAGAAAGGTCAAATTTAATCAATTATATAACAAATCAATGGCTATATTTATTGCATATTTATACCCGAATTTATTATACTCAACTCTTTAACATATGATTTACATTCACTAAGTCCTAAAAGGTTAAAACATTTGGTGAATCTGACTTACTTCAAATATTACACAAACCCTAACCCTAGATAACACTAGGGTTTATATTTCCAACATTCTGAGACCCATAATTTAGATTTCATATCCATACATTTTATGATTTTATTTGATATAATCATGATAATAATCACAGAAGTGTATCAATTTTTGTTACAAAGTTTAATACTTTCATTTACAGGTTTGTTTCCTTTAATACATAATGAACTCAGAAAAGACATAAACACATGTATACATGATGCTTTGTATCAATTAAAATGTTTGTCATGTTTCATTATTTCTTTATCATGTTATCTTTCTCTTATGTGGAATTCAATTAAGACACAAATCTTTAAACATGTAGAGAATACATTACATAAGATACCAACTTCATTACCTAAAATTAACAAGTTTCCTTTAGATGCCTTTTACTCTTTAGTTCACTTTGATTCCTTACCTATCACTCTTAGATATAATGGAACATCATTGGTCTCATTTATCCCTCCTACTTCTCGACCACACACATCTAGACACCATCCCACCTCTACTACCATCTCTACACTCTTAGTAGACCCTGCAGTTCAGGGTATGATGTTTACATGTGGTCCCAAAGCTTGGCAGGTTAGCAAAACCCATGGATATAGCTTTGTCGACCAGAGCAATGTTTCTTCAGCCATAGTTTCCATTCTAGATCTCATATAACATTCTGACACATACAAAGACATTTTGTATACTACACTATGTGATACTTAGGTGCCTCTAACAGTCGAGCTAGCTTATATTGCTTTCATAATTAATACTATGAAATGGACTAAAGAGCATATTTCATTCAAAAATGAAGATCTCCCACCTCAGCACATCATAGATTTACACTTGCCTCTCTACATTGCATTACAAATTAACGAGGTAGATGTTAAATAGGTTTTAGTCGATAATGGATCATGATTGAACATTTGTAATATCTATTTTCTTCGACTTCTTAATATATAGGTTAAGGATTTGGATCCTTTTGATAGGAACATCCGAGGGTTTGAAAATATTCCACGCAAAGTCTTGGGTCAAATCACACTAAACCTTACATTGGGGCCTAGAATGATACCTACAACATGTCAAGTTATGCCTAATGATCTTAATTACAATATCTTGCTTGGAAGACCATGGATTCATGCTATGCACGCAATTCTTTCCACTTTACATGCATGTTTAAAGTTAAGCTACAAAGGTCATATCTACACTTGTCCTATGGATAAAGAACCACTAAAATATTATCAACATACAAAGCCTTCACACAATTATATTCCTCACATGGATTTTGCTACAACATCACTCTAGGCTACTATTCAGAACTCATGTATCACTCACCCAGATACTTCCAGAGCACAGAATAATAAGTTCACTTCTCTCTTTACATTGAGATACTTCCAAAAAATGGGTTACACAGGATAGGGCCTTGGCAAACATGAGTAGGGAATCCTTAATCCCATTGAAGCATATGATCAACAGGGTAAACAAGGACATAGATATAAAAATAACACATCCAATGTTAGGTCCTCTCACCATACTTCTCAACATATAATATTTTGTCCACCTATTCCATGGGCAGACGATACAGTAAACCATGTTTCTACACTCTCATTTGTTTACCCCGATCTTATCGATGATACAGCTTATCTGGATCTACCTACTTTCGATGAATTTGCTAATGACGAGGCTATCTTAGATTTCCTGGGGGCATACAAGAATCTCCCTTCCTTATACCATAAGAACAGGTTTCCTCATTCCACAAATGGCCAAGCATACTTTGGTTAGCGTTCAGATGATTCAAATGATATTTTATCCGACACATGATACTATCCATACAACACCATGCACTATGGATTGATCTACGTTACTTAACGAAGAGATAGTCAAATTTAATTATGGCACAAATATTGATTCTTGTATCATACTATTGGCTATTACCTTACATAAAGAAGAAGATACAAATATTCATCGTATTGTAAAATATTTTCTTGAAGTTTTTGCTTGGGCTTATTCTGATATGTCGGGCATTGATCCCTTAATCACAATACATAGGATTACATTCTATCCCGATGCCAAGCCGGTTAAACAAAAAAATTGAAAAATGCACCCCAAAGTTGCTCTTTTAGTCAAAGATGAGATGCAACGGCTCCTGGATGTTAATTTCACTCGATTAGTTGCTCATCCCCAATGAGTTACTAATATTGTACCTATTATAAAACCTAACGACCAAATTCAATGTTATTGTGATTCTATTGACTTAAAAAAAGCATGTCCTAAGGATGATTTTCCTCTACCCAACATTGATATGATAGTCGACTCTATAGCAGGCTATGAAATGCTCTCTTTTATGGATGGCTTCGTCGATTATAATTAAATTAAGATCGTTCAAGAAGACCAAGAAAAAACTTATTTCACCACACCATGTGGCATTTTCTACTATATAGTCATGCCTTTTGGATTTAAAAACATAGGAGCAACATACCAACGAACAATGACACATGTCTTTCATGATCTCATTCATAAAATGGTCGAAGATTATGTCGATGATTTGCTTGCAAAATCAAAAGAACGACAATACCATGCAATAGATTTGTGATATATTTTCAAGAGACTAAGAGAATACAATGTATGACTCAATCCCAAGAAATGTGCCTTTGAGTTTTCATTGGGTAAACTCTTAGGATATATAATATCCCAATGCGGTATCGAGGTTGACCCCAAGAAATTCAAAGCAATAATGGACATGCCTCCTACTAATTTAAAGCAACTTCATTCCCTATAAGGCAAGATTGAGGTAATATGATACTTTGTGGCACAACTCACAGATAAGACTCAATCGTTCACCAGATTACTTAAGAAGGATATAAAATTTGAATGAGACATCACATGTCAAGAAAGCTTTGACACACTCAAACAATCCCTGTTGAACCCACTTGTCCTCATACCACTGACACCTGACAAGACACTCCTTTACCTCTCAACAATAGATCATGCACTCGGTGCCCTCTTGAAACAACACAATGATCAACATAAAGAGTGGGCCATTTACTACATTAGTCATCCTTTTGTTGACTATGAATGAATTATCCAACAAGAGAAAAACTTTGTCTGGCACTTGTATTTGCTACTCAGAAGCTCTGGCACTATATGATTAATACTGAGACACAAGTCATTACAATATTTGATCCTATAAAGTTCCTCATGTTAAAATTGCATCTCTCAAGCCATATTGCAAAATAGGTTGTGTTACTCATAGAATTCGACCTCAAGATTGTCTTAAACAAAAAAATAAAAGGATAGATAATTGTAGATCAATTGGTAGCAACCCCCTTATTGGACAGAAATCCTATCAACGATTATTTCAAGAATGACTTCACAGTATATAATACCACTTCCAATATGTGGATAATGTTCTTTGATGGTTCTAGATGTGCCTCTGGTGCTAGAGCCAAAATTGTTTTCATCAACCTAGTTAGGCACATAGCACCCCTTGATTATTGACTCATTTTTTCATGTACCAACAACATCATAGAATATGAAGCTCTTATCTTAGGCCTTCAAGTAGCTCAGGGTCTACAAATCAAATCAATTAAAGTTTTCGAGGATTCACAATTAATTGTCAATCAGGTCACAAATGTCTACCAAACCAAAGGATAATGCCTCATTTCATACAAGAATATGGTTCAATGTCTACAAGCTCAGTTTGAAAACTTCTCTATTGAAAACATTCCATGTAAAGATAATCATCATGTCGATGCAATGGCCTGTGCAACATCATTGATCCCCACTAACATAGTTGAAGACTAGGTTATCTTCACTATCAAATGATTACAATCTCTAGTAGTGTCCCATGCAAACCTCATAGCTCTAACAGTTCTAGTTACCACACATAGCACAACAACATCTGAATGGTTCTCTGATATATATAATTTTTTACATAAATCTATTACACCAAATACTTTCACAATAAATGAAAAATGTAAACTATAGTGAAACTCCCTCCGATATTCCATTAGTGGTAGGGACTTATTCAAAAAATATTTTGAGAGACACTCTGATGTTTGACATCCAAGGAAGCTAAGTTAGTCGTTAGCTAGGTGCATGACAGTGAATGTGGTGGTCATTTCAGCGGTAAAGCTATGTCACACAAATTACTCAGACAATATTACTATTGGCCAACCATGGAACAAGAATGCCAAGAATATGCCAAGTTATGCGACAAATGTCAATGTCATGGCAACCTACACCATGTCCCTTCGCAAAAACTAAACCCATAGTATCCCATGGCCATTCATGCTATGGAGTTTTGACCTAATCAGTAAGATAAATCCAGAATCCGCAAGAGGTCAAAAATTCATTATCACAGCTACAAAATACATTACAAAATGGATGGAGGCCATTTCCATTACAATCCACAAGGGGAGAAGATATGTCATTTTCTCATGACCAATATTATTTTTCGCTTCGGCCTCCCAGTGGCAATCATCATAGACAATGGAACTTTCAAGAATAAAACAATGAAGAAATTATGCACTAAATATAAAATCCGGCACACATTATATACTATGTACTAACCACAGGGCAATAGTCAAGCAAAAGCAACAAACAAGACAATCAACAGTATCCTCAGCAAAATAGTTACCAAAATTGGTGATGATTGGCACAATCATATCGTCTATGCATTAGGGCTTACCACACCAGTATTCGCACACCGACATGAACTACTCCTTATTCACTAGAATATGGTACATAAGCAATTGTCCCATTGGAGTTAGAAATCTCATCATTACAAGTCTCCTTAAAAGATCTCATCATAGATGATCAATATAGACAGAGACGTCTCCATGAATAAGAATAGTTGGATCACATGCACATTCAAGCCGTAGAGCATCTCAGGTTATATTAGAAATGAATCCAATGGACTTACAATTACCATATTCACAGTAGAGAATTTGAAGTCAATGATCTAGTTTTAAAATAAAATCTCAGAACCGTCAACGCCAAAGAAGAGAACAAAGGAAAATTCAAACCAAATTGGCCTGGCCCATACTTAATCACAGAAAAGCTTAACCCAAGCTTCACTTGATTGCAAGGCAATAAAAACCCCATTGAACATCATGCATCTAAGGAGATTTTACATATAAAATTAAAAACTCTTTTCATATTGCTTGTAAATAACTTATATCTAGAAAATACAAAAACAATATAATATGTCAAAAACATTAAAATATTTACTCAGAAAACACGATTACAAATTGTACGCATTGTCATGTTTACGTCTCTTATATTTGCCAAACACTACATATGTTAGCTATCTTATTATAGTTGGTTTTATCATACATACATGCTTCACTTGTTCTTGTCGAGTTCTTGCAGATTGCTACAAGACTCAGCTCCACTAGACCAATCCAAATTTGCTATTATCTACCCACTGAGATCATCTACACAGATACACGGGTTCTCCATTTGACACATTCATCCATTTGGGGGCACCCTATACACAGTTTCAATTACCAGGTTTCATCTTTCTATACACTACATCATAAATTTAACATTGTTATATCTTGATATTGATCATGCTACACTTACTCAAAAAATTTGTCAGCTACTACTTTAGATTCAGTATATGTACATCTTGACTCTTACATAAATTTGTATTGCATGTTCATGCATACTTTCATTTCTAGCTTTCCTAGTTTAGAATTGATTATATCTTTATGCTTCTTCTATTTGAGGGCATTTGAATATGGCATTGCTCTTTGGCTCTACGCCACTTATTTTCATAGTATGTATGTTTTGGACATGTGCCCATGTCCTTGTGTGTGCTTTCTTGATTATGTATTGGGACATTTGAACATGTCTTTCTATGTAGCTCTAAACCAACTTGCTTGTTGTTTGCATATGAGGGCATTTGAACATGTCCTTCTATGTCTTGTTTTCTCATATTTAGTGACGTGTCCATGTCCCTTGTATTGTGGCCCCTTAGCCTACTTTGTGTGCCTCATGTGTGTTGTATGTATGTTTTCTTGCATGTGTCATGGCCATGACCCTTGTCTCTTGCTTGTTACACACTCTAGCTTTAGATGCCATGAGGGATCTCATACATCTCCCCTTCTTACTTGGGTATCATGATGGACATCATGCCCCATCCCCCTAGGTAGCTATTCAGTTATTACTCATATTTGTTGTTACATACTGTTGTCCCCAAAAAAAAGTCACTCATTTTTGGGACAACATTTGAATTATTTTGGTCCTACAGACCAAAATCCTCTCTTCCCTGTTCAAAAATTGTTCTGTGCATTCTAATTCTCCATTCTTCAAGCTTAAATCTACAGACTCTACAGGCTTAAATCTATGGACTTCGCAGGAAAAAATCTACGGACTCTGTAGGTCGAACTACGAAATTTACAAATGGTTTCTATGGACTCTGCAAGCTAGATTTCTACGGACTCTCAAGGCCTCAAAACTAAGGACTCTGCAGGTCGGTTTCTCACATCTACGGACTCCCCCAGATCTACGAACTCATTTCTACGGACTCTACAGGTTGGTTTCTACAGACTCTGCAGGAAAGAAACAGGTTCAACACTTAGCTATTTTTTCAATCAGGAAGTTCAAAGGGGTCTTCCAAGATCCCGAAGGACAAGTACCCTTACAGATGGCACTTAACTGCCAAATCGACCCTTGCAACTTTTTTGAAAGACAACCTTGCAGATCAGACAGCCCTTGCAGAGGGCAAGTAGGGAGCAGGCGGACCGTTTCAAAGACCAAGTGAAGAGCAGGGAATTCTTTCGAAAAAGTTCTCGCGGAAAAGTAAGCAAGGCACAAGTCCTTCAAACAAAATGTCCGAAGGAATTCCTTCAGACATTTTGTCCGAAGAAATTCACCTGGGGAGAAAGCCCGATGGAAAGCAGAAGCAAGCGGGAAGAAAAGACAAAGGGAAGGAAAAGCCCATAGTAAAAGTCCGCCGAAGGAAATAAAGCCCGAAGGATCTCGAAGGGTAGGTACCCTCGCAAGGGACACTCGACACTCAGAAAATGAACCATCTATCAAGACCCCGAAGGGCAGGTTCCCTCCGAAAAAGATCAAACTTCAAAGTGCAGCAGAAACCGCCACGTGTCCCTTATAAAGCTTCGTGGAACATGCCACGTGTCTCGCTAAAACTCAGCGGAGCACGACACGTGTCTGCGTCTACATTTCAAGATTCAAAGCTTCTTTCAATAAGTCTCTCTCAGATTTTCGCAGAGCGTGACAAGTGGCATCGTCTGTGTGAATCCGAATGAGTCCTGAATGTTTCTATATTGTTTCTAAAGCAGAGTGGAAGCCACCACGTGTCATCTTCCGTACGACTCTCAAAAGGTTTCTAAAGCTTCTATAAGTTAAGCGGAACACGCCACGTGTCCCATTATAACTCAACGGAACGTGACAAGTGTCTGCATCTGTGTTCCCCTTTTGAAGCTACTCGAACAAGAAGTGTCGTGGATCCCAATTTCTATAAGTTTCTAATAAGTTTCATAATAGCAAAACTTGCCACGACCAAAGGAGCCGAAGGAAGAACCAAGCGACTGGTTGAAAAGAGATCTCGAAGACTCAAATTGCTACAGGAGAGAGGAACGAGACCAAAGGACTAGTAATATCTTCAAAAAAGTTATTCCCAGTAGGTGAAATAGTGGATCAAGTAGATTTTTGAGCACACCAAATCAAGAATGCGGCCTGTTTTTCTTCCATGAAGTAATGACAAATTGGACAGCTGCGCAGACATCAGAAAAAGGACCAGACAGTCCATACTAAAAAAGAGACATATTAGAGGAATGGACACGCCATAGTTATGGCAATGCACTGTTCTCAACATGGTCCCTCTAGACAGAACTGAAGGCGCATTGAAGGCATTCAATTCAGCATGGGCCTTTTTCATGAAAACAAGCGCCCAAGTCTTTCTTGGAGTGCTATATATTTTAATCTTTCATTTGATACGAGAGAGATCTTTTTTATCACAAAAGCAAAACTCTGCCCAAATTGAAAAGCGAATACTGAGACTTTGAGCTCAGATTGTTGTTCATATTATTTTATCTGAATGAGAAAGAAAGTTACTTGCAGACTTTGTGCTGTTATAGCTTGTGCCATTTTAGGAGATTGTTCTTATGTTTATATTCTAGACGCATTCTTGTTTATTTAATCTAACAAGCAAAATTAGTGGAAGTGATAAGGAAGATGTCTTGAAGTCAGTTACTTTCAGACTTTGTGTTGTTATAGTTGTCTTCAGTGTGTGTTTATTTTTTGTTTCTGTGTTGAGGATTTTGGGACGACTTTGTGCCCCCATTATCCTTTGTATCTCACTCTTTGGGCAGCTGAAGTGGAGACTTTGTGCTACACTTCATTCTGCCAGTTATTGCACCCTGTTACCAGTTACTTATCCTACTTGAAAGAACTCCTGTTGTCCCCTACAAGAACACTTTTGAAAGAAGAGAAGTGCATTCAGTGTTTTCACCAGGATCTTCTCCTTTGTTTGTGAACATCAACTCTGAAAGAAGAGAGATGGATGGTGTATCCTACCCCTGAGTGTTATTTTTTGCATATATTTATAGTATATAGCTCCTACATATTTATAGAGAACCTCCCTTTGATGAGAGGAGAGATTCGTCCACCTCTGATGTAGTAAACCTGCACACTACGCCGACCAATCTCCTTTGTTGTGGATGATAAGACCTACTTTGCTCAATCAGACAGCTGACTGACAAAATATTCACCCAACACATACATTGTTATATCTCTCTTGACAACGTTGTGAATGCTAGACAACATATATCGCACATTACAAACTTATGATTAGATTATCTTACATTCTGATGTTATATATGCACATTATATTGGATTATTATGATAATATCATATATGCTCCAGCTAACTCATATTGCAGAGCTTTTTATTGAGTATAGTTTTTTCACATGTTCAACAACTCTCAAAAAAGGGGGCATTCACAGGGGTTTGTCATAGAGATCTGGTTCCCATAATGCACTCACAATACATTTTACAAAATAGGTTCACATTACAAAAATCAAACTCAAGTAAACACAATGAAAAATACTGACACAGAGATCTGTTATAGTTGCACAAAAATCAAAACAGTCAGACATTAGTGCCCAAATTGGGACACTCGAGCCACATGGTGCTACTATCCAAGATATGGCGCTATTGACAAGTAGCCTTAGTTTCAAAAAAACCCAGAATAGATAGAAAAGTATAGTAGGTACAATCCAAGTTTGCACAGATTTACCAATTTTAGCTCAGATTCATACCAATTTAGCTCAGATTCATATCAATTTGCTTAGAATGGAGGCATCATGTGTAGCATGATCATTCCCATTTACAGTTCAAATACTCAGATACAGATTATTACAATTCAATCAAGAATCCATATGCTTAGATATTAGATTCAGGGGCATGTGGATGGCACATTGTTTCTATTTGCTCACTTACACACCGGTTGATCAGATGGAATGATAAATTCCATGTCATTCTCTACGTTGTATACATCAAACATCATATTCCAAGTTGCACACCAGTGTTATGTCTTACTCCATCTGTAGTGGTTGGCGTTCTCAAGTGACCTAAAACCGCCTAATATACCCGAGTGGTCGCAAAGCCGACATCTCCAGTTAGATATCTCTAGTTATATATTTCTAATTACATCACACAATTTCAATTTCAGATGCATCTACTACTCATGGGTAAGCAATGATGGAATCATAGTCCACTTGAGTTCTTGAGCCACCTACATGAGAGGGTTGGACACGCCATCAGTGCATTTCAAGCTATTCATAGGTTATGATCCATTAAATAGGAAAGTGCAATGATGGAGTCAAAACTGGATTGAGTTTTTGAGCCACCTACACACGAGGATTGAACAAGCCATCAATTCAGTATAATTTATTCACCGATTGATCACTATATGCACATGCACACACAAGTTGTCACCAAATTTATGCATTGGTTTGCATACCCAGTGAGGTGTATTCATTTGTTTCCTCTCTTTACTCAATTTTACTCATTTTTGCTTCTTTACTCAATTTTGTCTTTGCTTTTAATATCTCTTGATAGGGGCAACATTTCCATATCTATCTATATAGAGGGGTCAATCGACTAACTTGAAATGGATTATATAGATTATTTTCAATTTAATCCCTTCATTCAATCTATTATTACCTCTACAGACAAGATAGGCATCCGCCCCTATCTATATATGGGGGTGGCGTGGGGTGAGGTGGGGGCATAGAGAGACTTGCGCGTCATCTCCCCCCCCGCTTCCCACTCCCCCCCCCCCCCTCTCTCTATAAGGACTGATCTATGCACATTTCACTTACAGGACATGCAATGGAGAATGCTTCACATACTTAGACTAAAATCATAGGCTTCACCTCTTAGATAAGTCTAGGTATGCTTCTTTTTCGTTTATCCTAGTCATTTCTCTTTGTTGCATTTCTAGAATAAAGGGAGGGCAATTGTAATCACCTAAAAATGACACTTGAGTGATAAGAGTGTTATTTGAGACCAACTATCCATAACTTAGCCCTAGACTTATTTTAGGGCATATTTTCATACTTATCCAATGTTCATGCAAGCCACAGGCGTCCCTAGTAATCCCTAAAGCAGTCTCAGACCCTCATTCTTGCATTTTAGCCATGTGTGCTTTAGGTTCAACTACCTGGACACTAACATCATAATAGGGATAGTAGCGTCACATGGCGCTAGTGTCCCAATAGTGGCATTATTGTCCTTTCCCTCCTTTTTCCACTAACGAATATCTTTTCAAATCTTAGACCTCCTGGGGTCGACCTAAACCTCTTTTAGCACCCACATAAGCACTAAAATAGTATATATACATGACTTTTAACCCTCTAACCACTAGATGGAAATCAAATGCAAATTACATATGCAAACTCAGAACAAGTTGTGCACAATTAAAGTTATCAATCCCTATTCTACCCCACTTTTAAATACTACCATCTACAACATTCCTAAGCTCAAATTACTCAGATTTTCAGTCTCAAGCACATTCAAAGCATTCAAGTCAACCATCATACTAGTTTCACTTGCACTTGCACTAGCACTAGCACTTAGGTGGGGAGAACCACATCAGGTTTGATCCCTCTTCAGAGTATTGATATGCAGGCAACTCTCATCATAGCGGGGTGTTGAGGATGTCCAACCTACCCCACTACAAACACATTATTCTTCGTGTATCAATCAAATGCCGTATCAACAACGAGGATTAGGATTTGCTCATAAAATCAGTCATCTATAGGTTTTTAGAACTCGTGCACATAGGAACAGGCCTTACAGAACTAGACACAGATGCACTTAGAAGCTCAAAACAGTCCTACACAGAGGACACTACCACCAAAATAGGGACACTAACGCCACATGGTGCTACTGTCCAATTAGGACACTACTATCTAGGAGGGATTTTGACACCTAGATCCTGTTTGTGACACTCAAACTAGCATCTACCTCAGTATTCAACGTCCAAATCATCCGTCTCAATCATTTTCTAGCTAAGTTCTCATTTACATTATTTATAGTTATTTTTATAAATGTCAAATTTAATCAATTCTGTAACAAATTAGTGGTTTTATTTATTACATAT
Organism: Torreya grandis; assembly: GCA_037957365.1. Lineage (NCBI taxonomy): Eukaryota > Viridiplantae > Streptophyta > Pinopsida > Cupressales > Taxaceae > Torreya > Torreya grandis. The sequence goes on along the minus strand of JARHVA010000885.1, from coordinate 1,414,194 downwards.
TTCTACCTTGATTTACTATACTCAACTCTTTAACAACATAGAATTTACATTCACCAAGTCCTAAAAGGTTAAAACAAGTTCTTATTACTAAATCATCTTCTTCTTTATAAGGTGGCCTTGTGTGTGCAAACAAAATGAATAGATTAAAGATTTAAGGCTTCCCGATCCATATTATGAGAAAAGACTTCTCTAGAAATAATTGTATATTTTTTTATGACCAAAAGAAAATAGGACCACCTGGATCACATCTTGTGATCCATCATCAGGAAAAAAAACATACACAAGAATTGTAAACTAGAGCTCCTTATATAAATGAATCTAATGTGGTACAATAATGCCAAATGAGACCCACTTAGGAAAAAATTAAATGTAAAATAGTCATTGCAACATTTATTAAATATTGCATCAACTACCTTTAAAACTTTAAATGCCTAAATCATATATTGTTTAATCATTTTTCAGCCTATTGATGATTGGCCTCCATACATGGCTCCAACCTAATCCATCATCCCTATTCAAATTATGTGTACTTTCCAATCTTAATGGTTTCCCTCAACTAGCATTTGTGATAATGATTTTCCACAACAATCCCCTTAACATCATCAATGTGAATAGTGTCTTGTTTTGTGAGTGTTTTTCCAACTTAGATTTCTCCTTCTCTAGGCGAGATGTCTACAGCATGCTCCTTGATCCTCATCTGGATGGATTTGTTTGTTTTCCCTATGTAAGGAAGTCCACACAAACACTCAACTATATAAACACCACATTTTAAGTTCAATTCTTTTGCATCTTTTGTCGTCTTTAAAGCTTTCCTTGACTTGTTTCTAGGAATAAAAGCATAGTTAATGTTTTGGCACCTCGAGATTCTAAAAATATTATTTCATATCCCTCCAATATAATGTAAGAAAGCCACTAGACCCGTTGCTAAAGTCCCCCCCCCCCCCGTCCCCCCCTCCGCCCCGCCCCATGCCTTTTTTGTGCATCCCTTCCCTATTTGAAATCTCTTGCAATTTGTTTACCCCTATAATCATTCTTCTTAAAATCCCTTTTAAAATGCTTAATTTCTTGCTCCACGTGCTCATCATTACAAATCCTAAAGGCCCTAATCATTGATGTCTTCAAAACCCCTGATTTCTATGATGAGTGATATGACAAAGCATGCAAATAGAGGTTTGTGGGTTCCCTTTCTATACACTGCCTGCACTATAGAAAAAGGTACCCTTTTTTATCATCAAAAATATACACGGTGATTTCCAAAAAAGACTTCTCAAAGTGAATTGATATTGTTCATCTTGAGAAATGACTAAAGGGAAACCTATAAATACGAATCAAAACCCTAAAAGTCAAAACTTGGTTTTAGCTGATGATGTACAAAGAAATCTGCAAAAATCATATCATCAACTCGATCAATGACATTGACGAAAACAGGGGATGCTTTAGAATGCCATCGATTGGATCAATAATGTCAACTGTGGGCAAGTATTGGGGAAAGAGAGGTCATAGGAAGGGTATGGAGGTTGTGGATGACAAATATGCTAGTATGACGATGATATGAAAGTGGTGGTAGGAAGGATAGTCCATGACACATCTCTCAAAGTGATCTAAATGTTTGTTGAAATATACACTCAAGGAGATTAATAAGCCGACAAGCCCTGAACAAGAAAAGTGCCAAAAAATGAACTTAATGTACATACACTTTCAACTTAATCAAGATTATCCCTAATTATTTAGGAAGTTCTTAGAGCGACTCTGCACTTCACTTGTTAAACCCCTATATTAAAGATTGTAGGCACATCTAGGCACAAGTGTGTAGTACATCTGATATATTTCCTCAATTTATTTCTTACGAGTGTTTTTCATAAAGCTAAAAATGTTGTCTAATTCCTTAGCGAAAAATCCTACAAATTGATCCATTGTTTTTGGTGGAGTACAAATCTCTCCCGTTGTTTGTGTTCCTCATTAAACATGCTTATGTACTTATTAGGTAGTATATGAAGCTGTCTCTAGGAAATGCCATGACTTGGACTACAATTTTTAATGTAAAGGTTAGCGAAAAGATCTGCCATTGTATTTTATAGGTTCGTTTGAAGGTGATATCATAAGACTTGTTTGTCAAACTATCAGCTTCCTATACTAAAAGCTTTCAGTTTCCAAGAATTGCATTGACCATTGCATTTATCACTAGCAAGGAATCTTGTACAATTAGGTTGTTACGGTTATTTTGTTTAGCTACCTTTTAATCCATGTATCATGCCCAGGGATTTCACAACAATATTTGGCATTTAGTGCAAGTAATTGGCATCGAGCAAATTCAACACGCCAAAGTTGCTTTTCAGATTCCTCACCCTCCTACCTTGTCAGCATTACCGCAGGTGGCACCGTTGAAATTGAATTTTAGGGTGTTACACCTATGGCGGCGAGGGTCCAACTCGATTTGCTTCTATTAATTTGAGTGCAAAGAATTTGTCTTTAAATGCATTGTATCTTTATAAGATAAGAGTTTCCATCCAGATGGAATTCACGCGCATTTTTCGGTCCCCAAAAATCTTGAATTTCTTTTTTTCCCCACCAACCATGGGATAACGATGCATCCTATCCTCCATTTTAGCTTTAGAATCCTTCATCCCAATCCATATATCCCAAGAGTCCATGAGATTTCTCAGAATGCACCTTGGCAGTCTTAATGGCTTAAGAGCTTATCCCATATTTCCCATGCAAAGCTGCACTGGAGAATCATGTGGTGGCTATCCTCCGAATCGAACTTGAGCAACACGCACCTTGATGATGTTTGAATGTCCTTTTAGGCCATTTGGTTGGCTGTAATATACCCTTCCTTGAGGTCATCCATAGAAATACCTCCGCAATAGTTCCTTGACAGATTTTGTAAAGAAGTTGGTGTTTATCTACTTTGTCACTTTCTAGTACAAAGGTTTTGTAAATCCCTCATGTACAAGTACGATTGAATGGACTAGTAATTTTACCAAAAGTATGCGCCAAATCCCAACAACACGGACACATCTAATTCACCAAAATGCTATGACAAGAAAATATATAACAAATCTCTTCTGATCAAACAACATGATATCATATTTTTTGCTGCAGAGGGCTGCCTGAAATTTCATTACAAACCAAGAAATCATGTTCATACACAAGGGTTCTTATTTACAATTATAATTACGAACATGTTAAAAACTGAGACAGAAGGCAAAAAGAAATTATCATCACCTTGAAGATTCTTTCGAGAATGGTGGATTCCAGTAATTCCTGGCATATTTCAATTAGGTATATATATTTTGGTAAAACTCGATAAAGATCAAAAACAGTGGCAAGAAAAAGAGATTGTCAATATGACTTATTGTGTCACCAAGGCACAAATCTCGTAGCACAAGTCTCGTAAAGTTTGATAAAGAGCAAAATCAATGGTAAAAAAACTATTGTTAATATAACTTAAAGAGTCGCCAGAGCACAGGTGTTTCACCGCCTCTAACCTAGGCATAAATGTGAAAGTTCCAACATATTACCAAGGCACCATAATGTCTGATTCACTGTGGCACAAATTTGAAAGAATCGGGACAGAGGGTAGTCTAAATAGTGCTCGACTTTTGTATCCTTCACAATAAACGCTGAAATTGTAGCAAAGTACTACCGTAGATAGATTATTCATCTGAAGTTTTGTGGGCAAAAAATCATGCATATGATTTCTTGTCGGTAGCTTTTCAAGGCAAAAATCTGCCTCAATCACTTGTCCAGGGTTTATTGGGCAAAACCTTGCCTCCGTGCATTCTTCGACAATACTTGTAAGCATATTTAACTTTTATGGTTAGCATTCATTTTGCAGAATATTTTTTCCAAAGTATAATTTATATAGATTCAAAAATGGCTAATCAAGGACTCACTCCCATATGAAATCATTCTTGCCGAACTAGGTACTTTCCCTCTAGAGGCAACCGCTATGACCAGGTTATTATGTTACTTGAAAAAAATGGAAAGTATGAAGTCCGATAGATGGCCTAGGGCAGCAAGAGAAGAAGAGTTGCATAGGAGGAAAAACACTTGGATGAGGCGGAACCAAAGGTGAATGAATAGATGGGATATCAACCTAACTGAATGCCCAAATTGTAATAAAGACAAAAAATTACATGAATGAGAAATTCAGAATAATGATGTGGAGGGAGGGGACAAGCAACAAAAAACAACATTATATCTCATTGTTCAATCCGAACTACAAACATAATGAAAAAACATATATAGGGGCTGAAATCAGTTGGAGGGAAAAGATCCTCATTGCTCAATTAAGAACTAGCTCTCATAAACTCCAATGCGAGACAGGGAGATGGACAATCCCTAAGGAGCAGTGCGACGAGAGGGTTTGTGTTTGTTGCATTACAGGGGCGGTTGAAACGGAGGAGCACTTCATCTTTGAGTGTCCTCAGTACGCGGACATACAAGCCAAATATGCGGAAAATTTAAAAGTTGGTTGCATGGTAGATGTATTTGAGGAAAAAAGATTAAAAAAGTTGGGGGAGATGCTAACTCAGTTCAATAAGAGGTGGAGCAGCGTTCTAAAAAGTACCTTGGATCTTAGGAATCTTTGACCGGTTGGAGCATTCAGTGTAATTGCTGGTCCCTTAGACTGTGCAGTCTCATGGACGTAATTAAAACCATTTCATTTCATTTCTTTTCAAAAAGAAGGTTTATAATAAAAAATTTCCAAAATTCAAAGGTAGTTGAAAAAAATGCCCATTGGCTAAATTTCACCTCAAACAGGTTAACTGATCCTGGATCGTGTCCCCAGAATCATGTAGTTCCAAATAATTTACTGTGCCATACAAAAGTCCACATACAAAAGTCCACATTGAGTACTTTCAAAAAATTATTTGTCACAAGAACAATGGCTACATGAGAAATAAAAGTGGCATGTTACCGTGAAATATAACGTGTCTTTTTAAAAGGTCAACAAGACAATGGGCACATAATTCTAAAATTCAGTACATTTGGCATAAACAGCATAAACAATATCATGCCCTTGCAAATATATGATCAACAAGACATTGGGCACAGAGGGGTATTAATATTCAGCACATTTGGCATAAACAGCATAAAACAATATCATGCCCTTACAAATATATGATCAACAAGACCAAAGAGGGGTATTACTATTCCACAAGACAATTGACATAGGCAGTTCCATACCATACAGATAGAAATGTTCAAGTACTTGCAAATATATCTAAGTTTTATATACAAAATAACTATGACGACAGAATGAGCATCTTGTAAACATCATTTGTAGAGGTAATACAAGGTTTGCTGTTAGTACCTTCCAGTATAACACCCCAGCCCAGTTCAGGAGTACAAAATATTACAGTGACAGCACACAGTGTTGAATTCCTCTGAGCACCGTTACAAATGAAAATTGCAAAGGAGTCGGAAAGTAGAGAAACAAGAGGGATGTTTTATAAATGTATATATTGCAAATATTATTAAAATATTACATGATTGTCCATATGGCTACCATTACAGAACATAACTTATAACTAATAATATTTGTCGATAGTGAATGAGAGATTATCCCTTCAATGGGCACCGGGTAACTGATCATTGCAATATCTCATATTGCTAACATATCAGAGATTCAGAACAATTTGTATATGCTGTATCTGGAAATAGGGATAACTCTTGTCAAATGTCGATAGCATTAACACATTATGGAAGTGTCTATCGGGCAAATAATGGTTGCATACTCTATAACTATATTGGGCACAATGTATTTAGCCCGTAAAGCAAATTACAGACCAAAATAACTTGTCTAATGTATGGTATGAAGTAGATACCAGTAAACAACTTACAATTTAAAAACATTACATGAACAATCCACAGAATGGATATTTTAGTTTTTGCAAAGAAAATACAAAACTCTGAAGCAAAGACGAGCATCGACTACAAGTTTAAATTGTTATGAATGATGTTCAATTAACACTTGACACATCCTAAAAACAATCCTAGCATAATATGAAATACACTAAACTAAATTTGTTAAGTGCTTTGCATAGACGCTTTGTTGCATCTGTAAACATAAAATAAACCTTTCCATTTTCTGAAAAGATTCCCAATGAAAATACACCAACCTTAGTCATATGCAGAGTTGGCTGTATGAGTAGGGTATCTCTAAAATACATCTGCCCAAATGCTTTGACCTGTGGTCACTTTATCGCAGAGGCTACCTCTTCCAGTGTGAGAAAAATATCTCCAAAGCATATCTGCCCAAGTGCCTTGACCTTCAATCACTTCCATTACTACAGAGGATACCTCTTCCACCATAACCAGGGTATTTTCAAAGAACATCTGCCAAGTGTTTTGACCTTCAGTCACTGCCTTCACTACAGAGGATGCCCCTTCCACTGTGAGTAGGGTATCTGAAAAGCACATCTACCCAAGTGTTTTGGCCTTAAGTCACTTTATTAGAGAACACCTCTTCAGCTGTGCTTAGGGTATCTTGAAAACACATCTGCCCAATTGCTTTGACCCTCAGTAACTTCCTTTACTACAGATGCTACCTCTTCCACAGGAACTCGTATTTGATCTTTTGAGTCTCTTTCTCTAATGGTTACTGAAGTGTCAAAATCAACAGTTATCGCAAATGGCACACCTAACTCATCTGTTCTTGCATATCTCTTTCCAATAGATGTACCTGTCATGTCTATTTTATGTGATATACCTGCTGCAGTCAATGATTTAGAAATGAGTTGAGCTGTTGCCTCATATTTCTCATTTTGCACAAGAGGAAACACCGTGCATTTTTTTGGTGCTACTAATGGTGGAAAACAGAAAACATTGCATTGTTCATCCCCAGCCTTGCTTGGTCGTGTATAAAAACAATGCTCAAACAGGCAGTAGATGACTCTCCCAATACCAAATGACGGCTCAATCACGGAAGGTGTGAAAACCCTCTGATGCTCTTTTTTAATTACTTTAGATATGGATACCATGTCCTTAGTAAGAGTAACAGTTTGGCCAAGTTTACAGACTTTAAACAGTGCCTTTCCTTCAGACTCCAGCCTTGCTTTAAGGTCCATAGCTTCTCCCTCGTTCATGGCCTGGCATGAAAATTTTCCACAGGAAATAGCCATTAACGAAAAGACAGATCACTTCTTCCAAACTATAGTGCGATAAATTTAATGCTTATAACATGGGGAAGGTATAAAAAGATACGATAAAAGGATATAATTAAAACTTCTGAGGGGAATAAAAATCAATATAAACACTCTTGTCAAGAAAAATAAGACTAAGTAGAAAGGAAAAAGATCAGGCTCACCTCCAAAGCTTCAACAATCATTTTCTGATTCTTCCTAAATGCCAACCCCAATTCTCTCTTTGCTGGGGTTATAACTAATTTCTGCATTAGAAGGACCACCGCTATACGCTCTCAGAAGTTTATGTAAAAAAAGAAAAATAAGGAACCACATGCATGCATAGCTATTACTCACCTCTACCTCCCTGGGTTCTGGATATGTTTCATGAGCCACAAGAGGCACGCCACTTATTTCCTGTTTCAGAAAAGGTAAATACAAGTTCAAATGAATCTTGCATGTTCAACATTGTTGCTTTTCAAAAATCCATAGCAGTACTCAAGCTTTATTTAGCTCCTTACTGAGTGTGCCTTCAAATCATAAGCAGATCTGTCTGCCAGACCAACACATTCAATCCATCCATAGGAACACTCAATTTCTGCATCCCAACAGTCTGCAGCATAATGAGCCATTTCATTCTGTAAATGCTGCCTAAATCGAAGGTGCTCTCTATCAATTCCAAGAGTTGTTAAAAACAAATAAGTTCTTCCAATGAAGTAACCCAGAGTCTCATTGTTAATAGTGCCCTGTCCATGACAACATAGATGAATACTCAGGACATGCTGCTAAGACTCAAACAAGCATTTAACTAAATTACATCGATCTTTGAACTATAAGGATTAAAGACCGCTGTTAGAACTTGCAGATGCAACTGAACAGTAGACAAAGCACTTACCTTTGAAACTGCATCACCAAGACGAATCTTCACAGGGGGGTTTACAGCCATTTGGTCTTCTCTAGAATAGATTTGTAATTCCAAATCAGCAACATTTTTAAACTTCGGATGAGATTTGTCATCAGGATTCACAAAGTGTTCAATCTCAGCAAGAGTAAACTCTCGAACTCTCAAGAGCCCTTGGCGCGGTGATATCTGCAAGGTTATAGTCACCAATAATTCCACTGCTTTTATACAATGCACAACACCGTGTGCAAAAACAAATACCAATAGAATGATAAACATATGAAGCTGAGTTTGGAAAAGAATTTTGAGAATAATTGTAAAGACCTCATTTCTGTAAGCCTGACCAATCTGTGCAGCTGCAAATGGAAGTCTGTTTCCATTGTAGTAGTACAGGTCCTTGAATGATACAAAAATACCTTGTGCGGTCTCTGGACGCAAGTATCTGCATAGTGAAACCCAAAGCTAGCATACATTGCTTACAAAATTGCAAGGTTTCTAAGAATAGGCACAGTACAAGAAAATCATTTCATCCTGAACTGGTGGAGTTTAAAGCTTCGGAATCGTCAAAGAGAGTTGCATTGACAATCCAAATAGCAACACTGAATTAGTTTTTTTCTGGGGTATGATGTTAAGAAATCTACCATTGTTTCCTTTAGGAAAAGCACATAGCACAGAAGCAACAAAATCACAAATCCAAACATATAGAATTCAAAAAAAAAAAAGACAATCATAGCAAATACTTACCCAGGACTCAAATCTGAAGGGCCTATAGAGGTCTCAAACATAAGATTAAATGGATAGGGATCTGAAAGAGGGTTCTTTGTATCTGGAGCAGTTATACAATATTCTTTGATCTTTGAGCCCAAAGCTTCAGCAGACAGCTCGTCCAGAACTGCCAGCACTTGTTTCAATTCATTTACCTTCTCTACTGGTAATAGTAGATCCTTCTCAAGCTTTTCCAAGCAGTAATCCTTAAGCAGGTGATCTGCCCGGTAACACATACCTGTTTTCTCATCTTTCACCAATAGATCTGTGAATTTTTCAACATGCCCCGATGCTTTGAGGACAACTTCTGGTGTAAGACATGGGCAATCAACCTCTAACATGTCCTCTTCTAAAACGAAGTGCTGCAAAAAAAACACAAGCTAAATGTTTTCAAGCTATCAATTTGCAGGCAATAGATTTTTATCAATGGTAAAAGAATTGACAATAAAAATCGGTAGGCATGAACTAAGTGAAACATCCAACTATCATTTCAAACGATTTATGAATATAGCATGAATAATTATTCTTTACGCTAGGAACAAAATTTTGACTGACATAATATAGACAGTGCAGGAGTTTCATGAGGAAAAAAACTTAAAGAGTGGAATAGACGGAAACAGACAGACTAAAGCGTAATCCCTAAAGTTGCATTTATGTAAGTTATGACTCATGAAGGAAACTAATTACATGGACTGTCAAAACATAAAACATAGACAAATGATTGAGTACAATGACTAACAAAACATTCTCATTAATGATTCTAAAACAGAAAAAACGAAAGACCACAAATACCGACACTAAGATCTCTGTAAGTAATATAATACATCAAAACAGATAAAAACTGTTGCAGAATGTAATTCAATCTGTATAATTTGCGATTATTTTATACATTTCCTTTGAAAATATGTTGAGGAAGTGGAAGGAATTCAAGAGAAGGTAGAAGTACAGCCATAAAAGCATCTATAAAGACGAGAACAGAAAAATAGGAAGGGGCTGAGGATGACATTTAAATCAATTGTTGCTAGACTAAGAAGAGTCATTCCAGTTATACAATCAATTTTATTATTTAAAAAATTAAATATCAACACACAATGAAGGCAAAACTAAAAATGAATGCTCGGCAGCAATTTATGAATAAAAACCAATGAGGTGCAAGATCAGGCAATCTAAAATCAATATGCTAGAAAAGATTTTGGCAGTTAGCAGACTGCATAGAATTTCATAGAACAATGGCCATTATGGGCTGGAGAAAATTCTTTCAACAGAAGATATTTATTGAGTTCGCTTATGTCTAAATGGTCTTTGCAAAAAAGGCACATGCCAGGCTGCAATCTTGGACACATACTGTCAATGGCTCCTTTCATTATTGGCCCAGGGGCTTCATTAAAATATTTGTCAAATGAAATTTTTTTTTTTATGATGCTCGAGCATAATCAGCTTTTGTGTCCATTTGAAATTTTGTGGGTCCATCAAGAAATTTTATAGCCAAAGATATTTTAAATCAATGTTGGTTGGTCATACTTTTTGCAAAAATGAAAGAGCTACAGTGGGAAATTAGCTATCAATAGGCTCTTAGGCATTACAGTAGGCTATGTTTTGGGACATGGTTTTTTGTGCACAGACCTATGAAGACCGTGTATTGGCCAAGTGGAGAAACCATGCTGCACTTGGATACTTTCTTGGCCTAAGCTGGCTCTCATACCATCTCAACAAAGTTCTCATCTCTTCTATGTATTGCCTGGAATTTATATTGCAGGAGTGCTCCAGTTCTGATTTTTCTGTTTCTGAGAAAGTAGATCATCCATTGAAATTCGACTTTTTTGTCTTTCAACATAATAGCTAAAAGGTTATTTGTGAGCATTCAGAATCTCAGATATTTCTGTTTCTACAGTTCAGATTCAGAATTTTCTTTTTCCAAACATAGGATTTTTGCTCTGGGGTTTACAACAATCATAGAAAACTACGGTTGAGCTCATAACATATGTTGTACTTGTGACAATCCAATAGATTTGACCTAGCCACAGGACTGCACTATAGCATAGCCATGTGCTGCTGCTTCCTTTGGGTAAAAATAATTACGATTCTTGTAGAATGAAAAGTTTGATAAGCTAGAAGCTGAGACTTGGCAGAGCATTGCCATATAGCATCTACTTTTGCTGTTGTATCCTTTGGGTAAGCGCATCTGTAATATACCTGCAAGGTATACCAAGAGAGATGAGTTGCTGACTGCTCTTTGCAAACAAATGATCATTGTAGTTCCGAATGCTTATGGCAGACAAGACACTTCAAGTCCATGGGAATTGCATCAGTTCAACACGTAGCATTAAAGAGAGCCCGAGTGCCTGGCTAAACCAACCACAAGGATTGGCTCAGCTGCAACACTTAGCTTTAAGTTTAAACATCAATCAAAACAAACACGCAATAAAATTGATTACACCCTTTTTCAGAACCAGAAAATCCAGAAATTGATCCCCATAATAATAACAATATGCTGTGGGTACAAAACCATGCCATCTTATGCTAACCACAGAATATACTAAGACTGCGTACTTAGGACTTTTGCCCTGGTAGGCTACTTCCCAGGTTTGACCTTGGAATCATTTTGTCAGCAGCATCATTCCAATGGAGTTGAAAAATGCCATAACTGTTATTCTGTAACTCAAGCTGCTTTTGAGGATCCTAGCCATTTGTTGCAGACTTACTTGTCCAGTATGGATCAGAGGACTGATGGTCAAAAATCAGCTAGAGATGTCATGCATGTAGTACCCAAATTATTGGAGATGAATGATTTTTGGTAGTAGCAATATTTCAGGCTTATTATAGACATTTATAACAGTGCTAGCAAACCCAATTGAATAGCACGTGATTTTTCTATTGCCAAGGCTTTTTTCTTATGGATATTATAACAGAGCCACAGAAAATTTCTGCTAAGATTTCAGTCTATCCGTTTCCAAACCACATTAACTTCCTGAAATACCAAAATAACTTCTGTAGGATCTACTGGCATGTTCCTTTTTATTTTGAGCCAAAAAAATTTCAGAAAGATTGATTCTTTTTCATCATAAACTTTGATTTTCCCCAGTCGGAAGGATTTTCCAGTTTATCACTTGTGTATTTCATCCAATCTGAATTCAAGGTTTGCAAAAGGCCTTTTAGTGATATATAAAAAGAAATGACCTGTGTTGAATTGGTTAATTATAGCACTGATCAGTGAAGTTCCCAGTCATCATTTAAGATATATACTGTCCAATCTCAATTAGATGATTTATCAGCGGCCAAAAACTGTGGGCATTTATTTGGCGAGATTCCTCAGTTTGAAAAAGTAGTGTCTTGTACTTGATTGTGTTGGAACTTGCTTTTTGGTGTGCATATTTGCACAATATCTCGAGGACCAACTCCCTTTGAGTTACAAACTTTTCCAATTCCAGCAGGAATAAAGCTGTGAACTGCATTTGGATCGACCATGGCCTCCAGACAAGTTTTATGTTTTTTTTCTGCAAGCACATGTGGTTCCAAGATGACACGTTTCTAAAACTAATTCTCTCTGATTAAATTCTTAGTTCATTGACTTTAGTCAAAAAAATCAATCAATTTATTTTATTTTATAGATTAGTATCCACTCAGCCAATATTAGCTATACGTACTATGGAAGTACAATAATCAGAGAAGACAACAGAGTGTGAACTGCATCTCCAATCTTTAGAGATGCAAAAGGATTTGAGCAAAGCAATAAAATGGAAAAAACACTAGATGGGGGAAAGGAGATGGAACCAAAAAGGGCACTAAAAATGATGCCAAAAAATGTCATAGCCAACAAATATATGCTAAAAGCTACATCAACCATCCCACTCCTGACATTTGATAAATATAATAAGTTGGTAATGAGACTCATCCTGACATATAGCTAAGACCTATGGTTTATGGTACCTAGCCAATCTTGTACATACATTTTGATCACGTGATTTCTTGCAGCATGAACCATCCAAGAAACACAAAGAGGAAGAAATAAATTATATTGCTGTCCACTAATTGCCAAAGAAGGTCAATGGGAACTCAAAAGTCCACCAGTTACAATAGAAGAGACCCTAGGATATGAAAGCAACTAAACACCAAAATCTAAAGTAAAGAAACAAAGCAAAAAGGTAAACTTAAAGTGGTTTAAACCCTTAACACCATAGGATCTAAGTATGTATATCCAAGTGGAGGAAGAGTCCCCCAACGAAGCACACAGCTAAAAATTAAAGAGTGTGACCAAAAATGAATACAAACATTGTCACTTGTCTATAGCAAGGGTCAAGCCGAAAGAACCAACGGCGTTATTTTCGACCACCGCAAAAGGGCCAATACAAATCCTGATAATGTCCATCCCAAAATAGCTAGGCTAATGGGGCCTAACTGGGAAATCCTAGGAGCAACTGAGGTACTCGTCATACAACCTCTCCCAACCCCGAAGGCTAGTGAATGCCTAGTGGAAAAGAAGAAATTAGTAATCTATACCTGGATGTCCATAGATGGCATACTCACCGATTACTCAATTAATCACTGACCATGAAGCAAACATAATAATCACTGCTCAAAATCGTGGTTTGTTTTGGTGCTCAGCAAGTACTGGCACAGTACTTGTTGGGCACGATTAATGGCCTATATGCATCCAAACCCTGCATACGCATCTAAGACATTGGTAATATGCGGAAAAAACATTGAATTTTGTCCTAGAAAAGCATACACATCCCCTCATTGGATTCACACAACATTTGGAGTGAATTGGAGGGAGAAAATTTGAGCAAACTCGATTTCCAGGTTAGTTCACTTGTTTTTTTGTTTTTTTATTTTTTTAATTTTTATTTTTCGGAGTGTGTAAATTATTTGTAAACATGTTTGATAAATTTATATGCATTCCTTTCAATTCCGTAATTGTTATTTACGATTTATGCATAGTTTTTCATAATTATTGAATAAAATTGTTTTTTATTGTTAACGTAAAAATTATGGTTTATGTTTATTGTAGATGTCATTTTAAATGTTTTCAATATTTTGCTCTTATCATATGCATAAGCCCTAGGGTTAGATGTTTAAATTTACAATCTTACGGTATAATTTTTTTTTTTTTAATGTTGTTTTGAACATGTTCCAGGTTTACCGATAGCATACAATGGCATCGACGCTGCATCAAGGTTAGAATCAGTCAGTGGTAGCCAATCGGCTCCCTCTAATGCTCGCACCACTGCTTGGAAGTATGTCATACGGGTTGAAACGTTCCAAATAACTGCAATTTGTACGTTTTGCTTGAAGAAAGTTCTAGAGGCATCAATCGCTTCAAGTACCATCTTGCATACATTCCTTCCTGCAATGTCACGCCTTGTCCCAATGTAATGGAAGAGGCAAAACGACAGATGAAAGCAGAGCTTGCATTATTGGACAAAAATAAATTAGAGAGGGCAAGGATGCAAGCAGGGTTAATAGTGGTCATTGCTCCCGCATCTACAAAGGAAACTGAGAGAACTATGACAAAAATTGTGAAATCTAGTCGTGATCCACGCAAGCAAGGCACATCCAGCTCATTGAGTTTGAGAAAAAGCTATATACATCGCTTTTTTGTGCCTAGAAACATACATAAGGCACAACCTTCATTGTAAGGTACAACATGGAACAAAAAAATGCATGTATAAGCAAATAAAGCATGTGCAAATTTATAGTGCTTCAATAATTTTCCCTTCAACATGGCAAGAAGCCCGTACTGAAAATATTTAGTGACAGCATTGACAGTTGCAGGGAAGGGGTACAAGGCACCCTCTCCAAAAGACTTTAGTGAGAGGTTGCTCCAAAATGCAGTTGAAGATGCAAAGGTAATTGTGGAAGATCAAAAGAGGTTGTGGCAAAAGTTCGAATGCACAATTCTTTCAAATGGATGGACGAATGGAAAGAACCACACCCTTATCATTTTTTTAGCGGCTTCAAATGGTGAGCTTGTTTTTTTCAAGTCAATTGATGCCTCTAACAAAATAAAAGATGCAGAAATTTTGACCCTAATGCTCGAGGTTGATTTAGAGGTGGGCATCGAGAATGTTGTGCTAGTTATCACTAACCATGCAGCAAAATATGTGGTAGCTAGGAGACTTCTCAAGGACAGACATTTATCACTCTTTTGGACCCTTTGTGTGGCTCATTGCCTTGACGTTCTTTTGGAGGACATAGACCAAATTGATTGGGTGAGACCAGTTGTAGAAGAGGCTAGAGATATCACCAAATATATTTATAATCACCTTTGGATTCTCAGCTTGATGAGAAAACACACCAAAGGGAAAGAGCTTGTGCAAGTAGGGGTCACAAAGTTTGCAACTTACTTCCTTACAGTGCAAAGTATTTACAGTTTGTTGACAGCTTTAAAGCATATGTTTTTGTGTCAACCATGGGTGGACTCAACATATTCAAAGAAAGTTGACGGAGTCAAGGTCTCAAAGGTAATTTTTAATGAGGACTTTATGAAGAGAGCTACAATGATCATCAAGTTAACTTCAAATTTAAATTCAAATTTCAAGTCGATTCCTTTATTTTCAATTTTTTAAAGTATTTACTTTAATTGTAAGTTTGTAACTTTAATTTGTATTTAACTTTGTAGGTGTCAAAGCCTTTGGCGAGGGTTTTACGCTTGGTGAATGGGGAGCAAAACCCAATGAGTTACATTTATGACGCCATGGATGGGCCAAAGAGGCCATCCAAACTATTATAGGGGGAATAGTGTCATATTTGATCCCATTTGGGAGTTGATTGATAGGAGGTAGAACAATCAACTCCACAAACCCATCCATGCAGCGGGGTACTACCTTAACCCCAGGGTTTTTTACTCTGATGGCTTCACAGATGTTAATGGGAAGGTTATGAAGGCCCTTTCAACATGCATTGAGAGTATGACACCTGACATTGAGGTGAGGAACCTCATTATTTAGAGTTGCAGCAAGCAGGCTAGGGGAAGGCTTTTTTCTTCAACACTAGCTATTTGAAGGATAGCCACGTATTCACCAGGTAATAAAAAATAAAGTTTTTACTTGTACCTTATCGGTTACAAATTTACAATTATTAATTAATTATGAACTTTTGAATATCTTGTTTGCAGGATCATGGTGTGAAGATTGGGGTGGGAATACCCCAAATCTTCAAAGGCTAGCCCTCTACATTTTATCTCAACCTTGTAGCGCTTCTGAATGTGAGTGCAACTAGAATTTGTTTGATGCCATTCACACGAAGAAGCGCAACAAATTGAGTCAACAACACCTCAATGGCCTGGGTTTTGTGCAATACATCCTTCGGCTTCGCACAAAAAAAGTGGAAAACACATCACAAGAGCCTATCGATCTAAGATCAATCCCTACAGTGATTGGACTGCACAGGACAAGCAAACCCCCTTGTTCACAGAGGATGAGATTGCTAATTCCGAGAGACAAACTATGGAGGGTGCAACTACAACAGCAGGAGGAGAGATTGGATTGGATGACATCCTTGTAGATGTCGAAGATGAGACAGACGCAGAGGCAGAGGTTGGGCCACAAGCACAGTGTTCTAGGTAAAGGTGGGGTCACAAGCGCAGTGTTCTAGGCAGAGTGAGGAGGGGCAGCCAAGTGAGAAGACTAGACTTTTTCAGTCTCCTTTAGTTTTCCAGAGAGCAAGGAAGAGAAAATTATAGATTCTTGTAATTTGTACTTGTAGATTCTTGTATAAGCATCACTGTATCAGTTTGTTGTTGACACTTGACAATGTCACAATTTTATTCGCATGAATCATGATTATATGTTTTTGTACTTTATTTGTATTCAAATCTAATATAAAACACTTCCCCAACATTCTACAGACTCATTTCATACATTTTGCAAATGTAATTTCTACAAAATTTATGTTTTTTTAATAAATTTAAGTATTTTTTAATTTGTTGAGTATTGTCGATTAATGGCGAGTGGGTAGCGATTAATCGCCACTAAAAATTTTCTGGGCCTAGGCAAGTACTCGTCGAGTATGGGTATGCGAACTATACCTGAAACCATGATCCTAATTGCATACCAAAAGGTTAGAAGGCCTCTAATGTCGAAACAAAGTAGAACAATGGTGCCTAAAAAGATAGTGAGCAGACTAGGGTGACCTTGTGGTGGTGCGCAAGGATGAGCGATATTTCGCTACTTTCTCTCCCTCTATACGCAAATCAATAGCATCCAAGGGGTGTTTAGTGCCCGTAACCACTATGATAATGGGCTACAAGGAGGTAATCAAGCTGGTATCTCTAGGAATCCCTTGTAAGGAACTATGCCTGAACGTGACAATCCCTCTATGGAAGAGGGACAAACATCTTTGATCCAAGTAATGGAAGACCGATAGAGAATTATCTAAGTCTCGATACAAACAATGATAGCTCCCCCAAATCTCATAGTAGACAGGAAACTTGAAAATAAAGTACTTCTCAATCTCCACCTCATAGAAGGAATAGAGACAAGTCCTCTCACTATGCAAAATATGACGATGCTTTTGAACTCGTAGCTCATGGGAAAACATGCTCAATTGTGAAAGAACAAGTTTATATTTCCCAAGATCGATTAACTCCACAAATTCAAAGATACAACAGTGAGAGATAACCAGGGGTTTCGAGGTGCAGGTACCTAGCATGTTGGCAAAATATTTTGTCACATGACATAATAGGGTAATTTTACAACAGCATGTGGGACAAAGTCCCTCTATTCTAAGGGGAGGTTCCTTTCATTGAAAACCAAAATTTTGGAAATAAATAACATTTTATAACTTCACATTCAAAATTGCATGAGGGTTTGCATGTAATTGAAATGAAAATCACATGCAATATTAAATAAAAGCAGCGTTTAGTTTGTATGCAACAAAGAAACTAGAAAAAAAAATTAAGTCATTTGCCAGCTAAAAATCTAACAATCAACCTTAAAACATTCATTTGAACATCTATGAAAGAAGGGAAAACATGCATTATCAAATAGTGAGAGTTAAAATGATGTCAACAAGAACAAGAAAGACTCAAAGTTCAGTTCTTATATTCCTTCCAATAAGAACTAAAAGTTTTATTACATAGATTTTCAAGAAAATTGTATTAACAGTCAAATGTCCCTTCACAATTCCTCAAAACACTATTTATAACTTTCAAGTTCAAAAAGTAGTTAGAATAACTACTTTTAACTAGCTTATCAAAGTCATTTAAAAACATTTGAAATATTATAGATATGAGGAAAATAAATAATAAGAGCCAATACACTAACCCCACTTATATCAAAAGGAAAGTGGTTAGAATAACTACTTTTAACTAACTTATCAAAGTCATTTAAAAACATTGGAATTATTACAGATATGAGGAAAATAAATAATAAGAGCCAATACATTAACCCCACTTATATCAAAAGGAACTTTTAACAGATGAGTCACCCTTCGAGGGGTGGAACCCATCATCATCAGTCAAGTCAATCGGAATCTTCTTTTGAATGTCCATCTTCAATGTATATGCACGATAATGGTTCGCAATTTCCATCATCTGTCTCATTAAGTACATCAATATATCTGGTCCCTGTGTCACAAGCCTATTGTATTTCAAGATTTTTATTTGAAAGTTAACCCTGCTTTAGTTGTGATTTCTCAGTTATGTTGGGTGAATATTTTGTCAACCAGTTGTCTGATTGAGCAAAATAGGTCTTATCATCCACAGCAAAGGAGATTGGTCGGCCCAGTGTGCAGGTTTACTACATCAGAGGTGGACAAATCTCTCCTCTCATCAAGGGGAGGTTCCCTATAAATATGCAGGAGCTATATATATACTATAAATATGCAGAAAATAACACTCAGGGGTAGGATACACCATCCATCTCTCTTCTTTCAGAGATGATGTTCACAAACAAAACAGAAAATCCTGGTGAAAACACTGAAGGCACTTCTCTTCTTTCATAAGTGTTCTTGCAGGGGACAGCAGGAGTTCTTTCAGGTGGGATAAGTAACTGGTAACAAAGTACAGAGTAACCAGCAATCTAAGATGTAGCACAAAGTCTCCACCTCGACTGCCCAAGAGTGAGATACGAAGGACAATGAGGGCACAAAGTCATCCCAAGGTCCTTTACACAGAAACAGAAAATAAACACACACTGAAGACAACTATGACAGCACAAAGTCTAAAAGTAGCTGGCTTCAGGACACTTTCCTTATCACTTCCACTAGCTCTACTTGCCAAATTAAATAAACAATAACACATTCAAAACACAGACATAAGAACAATCTCCTAAAATGATACAAGCTATGACAGCACAAAGTCTGCAAACAACTTGCTTTCTCATTCAGATAAAATGATATGAACAACAATCTGAGCTCAAAGTCTCAGTATTCACCTTTCAATTTGGGCAGAGTTTTGCTTCTGGTAACGGGAAGATCTTCAAATGATACAAAAGGTTACATTATATAGAGGCCAAGAGAGGCTTGGCACTTTGTCCCATGGGATGACCCATGCTGTGCATTAATGCCTTGGATGCAATTTTGGTTCTGTTAGGGGGGCCATGCTAGAGCAGGGTGGCTGCCTTAACTGTGGCGTGTTGATTCATCTCCAATGTCTTCTCCCGAGCCTGAGTCACTCATTCTATTACCTGCTATCCGCGCAGCTGTCCACTTTGCCTTTACTCCAAAGGGGACAAACATGCTGCGCTTTCAATGCTTGCAGGCCCAAATATCTATCTTTGCGCACTATTCCAGCTACTGAAATAACTACTGCATATATTTCCCTCTTTCTGCTATGAATTGAGCCCTCGGGCCATCTTTTCCCCTTTCTGGTTTTGTCTTTTCCTGGCATTTGAGCTCTCAAGGCTATATCCTCGGCCTTGCTGGCTCTTTACGCTCTTCCATCAACGGTTCTTCCCTTTGGCGTTTTGGCCTTTAAATGCATTCGAGTCCGTCATCCTCCTTAGCAATTCCTTCGTGTCTTTCCCGCTTGCTTTGGCCGCTTTCCGCTGATCTCAACAAGTGACACATGGCGTGTTCCACTGTGAAACAAGGGAGGACACGTGGCAGCATCTGCTTACTTTATCAACTCCCCTGGGGCCCACCACAGTCTTTACGAAACGAAAGGGAGAGACCACAGATGTTGACACTTGGCGGCTTCCATCGTGCTTTTCAAGGGACACGTGGCATGTTTCGCGTAATCTAGCAATCACACAGACGATGACACTTGGAGCGCTCCGCTCTCGGGCTTTTTCCTTTCGGGCGTCCCTTTGGTCGGGTTTATTTCCTTCGGACAAAAGTCCGAAGGAATTCCTTCGGGCTTTGCCTTAGTCATTTTCCCACGAAAAATACTTTCGAAAGAATTCTAACTGCTCTTTCACTTAATAATTTCGTTCGGACAAAAAGTCCGAAGGAAATGTTCCCTGTCGGCCTTTGAACAAATTCGAATGAATTCTATCTTTTTTGTCTTGTCTTTGACCCTTGAACCAATGTTGCTTGCCCTCCGCAAGGGCACTTGCCTCTAGTTCACTGCCCTCCGCAAGGGTATTTATTCCTTTGGCTTTGGGGCAGCCCCTTGAACCTACCGATTGAACCCACCGGTTGAACCAACCTTGGTTCAACGGTTCAATGGTTCAATTGGTTCAATCTCTTTATTTGGCTAAGTTTTTTGTCCGCTTGAACCAACCGCGCATTGAACCTTTGAACCCGTTTAACCTTTGAACCAAAATGGTTCAAAGGTTCAACGGTTCAATGGTTCAAGCCTTTGTTTTTCTCTAAGTGTTTTAAAGCCGTTGAACTGTGAAGCGGTTGAACTTGATGAACTTTAGACAAAGCGCTTAACTCTTGCCGATGACGTTGAACTTTTGAACCCATTGAACACGTTGAACCAAAATGGTTCAAGGTTCAACGGTTCAATGGTTCAATCCTTGCTTAGATGCTTGCCGATGGACATTTTTGATTGAACCAAGTCATTGAACCAATCCTGAAAATGACCAAGTGTTGGAAACTTGTTCTTTTGATTGAACTCGCCTGTAGAAGCCTTTGAACTTGTTGAACCTACTAATCCCTTTACTGAAAAAGCTTGAAAAATGAGGAATTTGAAAGCTCAGAACAAATTTCGAGAAGGGAAGAGATTATTTTGGTCTGTCGAACCAAAATAGTTCACATATTGTCCCAAAAATGAGAAGTTTGTTTTTGGGGACAACAACTAGCTCCAATTGGAGAACTTCCTTCAGATGAAAACTTGGAACACAGCTGAGGGGAGTAGAAACCAGAATCTCCAGTGCCTTTGAAGTATGCCATTGGGCTATGGAGTCATGCTACCCAAAAAAAAGGCTCCAAAAAATGAAAACGAACAACACACAACAGAAACAAAGGCTATACAAATATACATATGTACAGGTGAACTTATCTGATACTTCAATAATTGAAGTGATTCAGACGCTGCCCATTGTGAGACAATGAAAAAGGCATTCCGTTCTGATAAACCAGCAGGAAACCATTTTGTCTCTAGAATCGGTGACGGGCGAATGGAACTCTCCACCAGGAATCACATTTTTTGTGCACTCTTTTTGGCTCTCTTCTTGCTCCATGGCAAGACGTGGTCCTCAATTTGAAAACCGTAACTCCTTGCTCTCTTGGCGAAGAGTTCTTTTTGCTGACTTCGGAGTACAGCCGTATGGTCCACTACCATAGCTTGTTGTTTTGTTGTTTCAGTCCAGCACATGTTTTGATTGTCAGCATCAGACCCCTGACAAACCATCGGTTCAGCATCTCCTTTGGCATGAAGGAGTTTGAAATCTTCATCTTGAGCAGCATTCAATCCGAGTAACAGAGATTCGTACTCGGCAGTGTTGGTGTTGCTGAACTGCAACTTGTGTGAAGGAGGAAGAATATCTCCTTGAGGAGATATCAACACCATCCCGGCTCCAGCATCGGTAGAGGAATTGCTGCCATTGAATTCTCGGATCCAAACATCATCAGAAACTGATCTTCTATCAGATTTCTCTTTATTAGAGATGGAAGATCCTTTTTCATTTATACTGTGCCCTACCAATTCTTATGATGTCTTGTTTGAATCAATTCCTGAATTGCCAGCTACAGGACTTTCATCTGCAAAAACATGAACATCCTCTGTGGACAAAAAATAATTACCCCTGCTTGAAGACTCAAATAGAATCTAAGCTTCAGGTGCTGATGTCTGAGTGACTGGGATGGGCATGTTCCTT
Source organism: Torreya grandis (assembly GCA_037957365.1). Taxonomy (NCBI): domain Eukaryota; kingdom Viridiplantae; phylum Streptophyta; class Pinopsida; order Cupressales; family Taxaceae; genus Torreya; species Torreya grandis. The sequence goes on along the minus strand of JARHVA010000885.1, from coordinate 1,392,193 downwards.
GGGGGATCATGAGTTACCTTTCTAATCTCTTGTCCTGCAGGGACAGCTGTATTCTTCACACACTTCACCAACCTGTCCAACTGTTCAAGGTTGGCTTGTAGGAATTCATATTCAGTCATTTGAATTTTATTTTTCTTGACATGGTCGACTATGTCAAATGACTGAAATGGACTAGGAAGAGAGGATGGGAGTTCATCCTTTTGGTTTTTGGGAGGGGGAGGACTGGCCTGCGAATTTGAAGCAGAAGGTGTAGGAATGCTCGATGTATTTACCTTTTTAGCAGTCACTGAGTCCTTTGGTTGGAAGGGCAGAGTGGTTCTCCGCTTATCAATTGAAATTGCAGGCTGAGTTCATTCCTCTGTCCTTTCTTTATCAGCTTGCTGGGCTGACTGATTCTTTGACCGGGTGAACACAGCGTATGATCCATCAAACACTTCACCTTTACTTCTGGGTTCATCCTGATAATTCAGGAAACCAATGTGGGAGTCGCCAGCTGATTCTTCTTGATCCTCCGTGAAGGGATCAGCATCATTTTCTTGCTCAAACTCAGGTTGGAAAGAGAAATCATGTTCTGTTTCCAAATATTCAACTGCTAAGTTGGTTGGAGGTGCTTCAAGGGCAAGGTTCCTTTGTGGGGGAGGAAGATGATTAGTTGTTCTTGATTCTTGGCAGCATTGCCTTGATATGCCTGATTCTGAAATGTCCCCCTTGGCATATCTCGATTAGGGGGAGCAGACATACCTTGGGCCATTTGCCTTTTCAAGGCTAGCAGTTCATTTGCCAGCTTTTGCACTATTTGATCAGTGATGGCTGAAGGTGGATACTCAGAAGATGAAGAGGATTTACCTCTATTAGGATCTCTCCTTATCTTTCTTGCCAAGATAAGGTCATCTTTTAGCTTAGTAGCCAAGTCTTGAGCAGCTTCAAGGTCTGTGTCTAGCTCGTCTCAACAGAAAACTCACTTCAGACAGCTGCGAGTTGATGAAGAAACACTTGAGATTCTGAGGTGTCCGTTGGGCGATCATGAGAAACCTGTGCCTCAGCTTATCGAACTCGGCAATGAAGTCCCTTATAGGTTCATGGGGCTCCTTCATCTGTGTGAGTTGGGCCAGCAAGGCATGCGCATCTTCTGCAGGTTTGAAACTGGCTTCAAATTTAGCTTTGAGTGTATTCCAGTCGGTCACTGATACAGCCTGCAGGTGGTAGAACTAGTCTGCAGCAGCGCCTTGTAGTGTCTCCACAAAAATTCTGACTGCAACGTCCTCAAATTCCACTCCTATTACGCCACAGGCTATGCTGAAGGCTGCAATGTGTTCATCAGGGTGAACTCTCCCATCACCCAAGAATTTGGAGAAATTTTTTTTTGAGCTGCGTGGAAGTTCATGCAGGGGTGGAGTAAGATTTAGTAGGCCAAATGAGTTACCCCAAGGGCCTTGAACTGCCATAATGGGATTATGAAAAAGAGGGATAACAAATCTGGGCGGCGTGTGGATAGGCAAAGCTCTGCTAACAGCAAAAAAAGTAGTTCTACCTTGGGCTCTCTGGCTTCTTGTATAGCATGGAGTTGCCAGATTGTAGAACAAAAATGGGAAAGAATTGGCCCTACTTCAGCTTGAAGCTTGAGGCTTCAAACTGCGCGTTCTATCCCAGTGGCTCTGGTTCTACAAACCAAATAATATAATGGAGATGGAGAAAGATGGTAAGGCTATAATGATAATGGGTAAGACACGGAACGGAGTCGCCAGAGTCTATAATGGATAAGGGTAGGGACTGCTTCAATCTGAAACTTGAGGCTTCAGACTGCACGTTCATCCCCAGCGGAGTCGCCAAAAAGACTGTTGGGTGAATATTTTGTCAACCAGCTGTTTGATTGAGCAAAATAGGTCTTATCATCCACAGCAAAGGAGATTGGTCGGCCCAGTGTGCAGGTTTACTACATCAAAGGTGGACAAATCTCTCCTCTCATCAAGGGGAGGTTCCCTATAAATATGCAGGAGCTATATATATACTATAAATATGCAAAAAATAACACTGAGGGGTAGGATACACCATCCATCTCTCTTCTTTCAGAGATGATGTTCACAAAGGAGAAAATTTTGGTGAAAACACTGAAGGCACTTCTCTTCTTTCAGAAGTGTTCTTGCAGCGGACAGCAGGAGTTCTTTCAGATAGGATAAATAACTGGTAACAAAGTACAGAATAACCAACAATCTAAGATGTAGCACAAAGTCTCCACCTCGACTGCCCAAGAGTGAGATACGAAGGACAATGAGGGCACAAAGTCGTCCTAAGGTCCTTCACACAGAAACAAAAAATAAACACACTGAAGACAACTATGACAGCACAAAGTCTAAAAGTAGCTGGCTTCAGGACACCTTCCTTATCACTTCCACTAGCTCTACTTGCCAAATTAAATAAACAAGAACACATTCAGAAGACAGACATAAGAACGATCTCCTAAAATGATACAAGCTATGACAGCACAAAGTCTGCAAACAACTTGCTTTCTCATTCAGATAAAATGATATGAACAACAATCTGAGCTCAAAGTCTCAGTATTCGTCTTTCAATTTGGGCAGAGTTTTGCTTCTGGTAACGGGAAGATCTCCTTCAAATGATACAAGGGGTTACATTATATAGAGGCCAAGAGAGGCTTGGCACTTTGTCCCATGGAGCGACCCATGTTGTGCATTAACTGTGGCGTGTTGATTCATCTCCAATGTCTTCTCCCGAGCCTGAGTCACTCATTCTATTACCTACTATCCGCGCAGCGGTCCACTTTGCCTTTACTCCAAAGGGGACAAATAGGCTGCGCTTTCAATGCTTGCAGGCCCAAATATCTATCTTTGCGCACTGTTCCAGCTACTGAAATAACTACTGCGGATATTTCCCTCTTTTTGCTATGATTTGAGCCCTCGGGCTATCTTTTCCCCTTCTTGGTTTTGTCTTTTCCTAGTATTTGAGCTGTCAAGGCTATATCCTCAGCCTTGCTGGGTCTTTACGCTCTTCCATCAGCGGTTCTTCCCTTTGGCGTTTTGGCCTTTAAATGCATTCGAGTCCGTCATCCTCTTTAGCAATTCATTCATGTCTTTCCCGCTTGCTTTGGCCGCTTTCCACTGATCTCAACAAGTGACACATGGCGTGTTCCACTGTGAAACAGGCGAGGACACGTGGCAGCATCCGCTTACTTTATCAACTCACCCGGGGCCCACCACAGTGTTTACGAAACGAAAGGGAGAGACCGCAGATGTTGACACTTGGCGGCTTCTGTCAAGCTTTTCAAGGGACACGTGCCATGTTCCGCGTAATCTAGCAATCACACGGACGATGACACTTGGAGCGCTCCGCTCTCGGGCTTTTTCCTTTCAGGCGTTCCTTTGGTCGGGTTTATTTCCTTCAAACAAAAGTCCGAAAGAATTCCTTCGGGCTTTGCCTTAGTCATTTTCCCGCAGAAAATACTTCCAAAAGAATTCTAACGGCTCTTTCACTTAATAATTTCCTTCGAACAAAAAGTCCGAAGGAAATGTTCCCTGTTGGCCTTTGAACAAATCCGAAGGAATTCTATCTTTTATGTCTTCTCTTTGACCCTTGAACCAGTGTTGTCTGCCCTCCTCAAGGGTACTTGCCTCTAGTTCACTGCCCTCCGCAAGGGTATTTATTCCTTTGGCTTTGGGGCAGCCCCTTGAACCTACCAATTGAACCCACCGGTTGAACCAACCTTGGTTCAACGGTTCAATGGTTCAATCGGTTCAATCTCTTTATTTGGCTAAGTTTTTTGTCCGCTTGAACCAACCGCGCGTTGAACCTTTGAACCCGTTGAACCTTTGAACCAAAATGGTTCAAAAGTTCAACAGTTCAATGGTTCAAGCCTTTGTTTTTCTCTACGTGTTTTAAAGCCGTTGAACCGTGAAGTGGTTGAACTTGATGAACTTTAGACAAAACGCTTAACTCTTGCCGATGATGTTGAACCTTTGAACCCATTGAACCCGTTGAACCAAAATGGTTCAAGGTTCAACGGTTCAATGGTTCAATCTTTGCTTAGATGCTTGCTGATGGACATTTTTGATTGAACCAAAGTCATTGAACCAATCCTGAAAATGACCAAGTGTTGGAAACTTGTTCTTTTGATTGAACTTGCCTACAAAAGCCTTTGAACCTATTGAACCTGCTAGTCTCTTTACTGAAAAAGCTTGAAAAATAAGGAATTTGAAAGCTCAGAACAAATTTCAAGAAGGGAAGAGATTATTTTGGTCTGTCGAACCAAAATAGTTCACATGTCCCAAAAATGAGAAGTCTGTTTTTGGGGACAACAAGTTACATCAAACAAATTTTGTAACTTGATCAATCCTTGCACAGCATTGATATTGAAGTGAGAAGAATTGGCCAATTCCTCTTTTATTGACTTTGTAAACTAGTTCTTGATTTCTATAGAGGATCTGGTTTAAGATTCATCATCCATACAAGCACAACGGAATTTACCAATAAACCCTTGCACGGCGAGGATGGCATCAGAGTTTTTTCCTTGAATGTCATTGAATGCCTTTAGTCCAGATTGCAACATTTCTACTCTTCATTTTGCCACCCCTAACCATGCATACGAAGCATCTTTATCAACATCTTTGAATATACCTTCAGAAACTAACAAATTGGCATCTGACGTCGCCATCTCATTCAAATATGGAACTATATTCTTCTAAGATGCAAGCTCCTCTTCAAATTTATTTTTCTCATTATCAATTCTGTTGTACTCTATAGACAACTTCTCGTGAAGTTTTATAGCTTCATGAATTACTTTCAACCCACAGATCAACAAGCTACCAATCCAAGACTTGGTAGTTTTACCAAAATTCCCGAGTTCACCGACAAGTAGAAAAGCATCTTTGTCAAGACCAGGTATTGGAATGGATGGAGAAACAAGAACTTAAGTATCTATGGAACTAATCAAGTGTTGAATATTATGTCCCAATTGACGGGTTTTTTTTCCCAGCTCGACCTTGGACTCACCATCCTTTTCAATCCTTTTGATTGTGGAATTCATGAAATCTTTCAGTTGACTTATCCTCCTTGCCTTGAATTTTTTCCAATTGGAATGTTTTGAAATTGGTAAATCTTGAGCAATCATGTCTTCCTTGTTTTTACTGCCAATTGGAGTGGCTACTTGCACGTCTCATTCCTTGCTCATAAGTGGTTATTACTGAATTGGTCTTTGCTTTCTTTGCAGGTTGTTGTTGAATCCATAAAGCAACTACTTTGAAATCAGGAGCAGTAGCCTTGACCACCCTTTTTCTCTTTTTGACCATCTCTTCGACCCATGTAGGAGCATCAGAAACTACATCGGTTTGCACTCCAGTGTCGAAGGAGGCATCAACTTGCTCAGGAGAAGAAGGTGGTTGTGTGGATTGAGGGGGAACTTTGGACTGAACATTTTGACTTGATGGGTCAACATTAGGAGTGGGTAATGTGATATGATGAGCATAGGTGGATGACAAAGGAGTAGTTGTATTGGACAAATCGCTATGACTTAGATTGGAAGACATAAACTATTGGGTGGTGTAATTAATCAACACAACCATATCAAGACCTTGAAGAGAAAAGGAAGGGGGATTTGTAGCAATGGGAGATGGGGGAGGTTTTAGCGAGCCTTTTTGTGACAAAGGATATTTTGATTGACTTAAGAGATTGAACTCCAACACAAGTAGCTTCAAGATTTTTACGATGGGATCATCGCCCCCATCACCTCCATGCGCGACATCAGTTTCTTGAGTAGACTTGACCATTGTTGAGGAAGTTTGTCCAGCAGCAATGGCTTTTAGCATAGAAGGGGACGATTTAGATGTGGGCATGTCCTTTGTATCAACCTCCATTAATATTCTTGTTTGTACACTCTTGAATCCTTTTGTTCAGCCACAACGTGCAATCAACCACCATTTTGGTTCTTACATCAATTGAGGTTTCCTTGGGTTTTGACCAATCTATTTTTGGGCAAGGCTCAAGAAATATCTTTTCCTAAAGAAATAGCAATGATTGTCATTCGTTACCGTCATCAGTAACCCCATTAGGAACTTGCTTCAGATTAAATGTGATGACTTGCTCCAAGGTCATCCTGCTATAGTCGCTCCTAACATCATTATCATTTTCATGCTCAGCCCAAAAATCTTCGAAATATGGGACATGCTGGTGATCAGCTTTGAGAATGCCCTCAATGATATAGTGACTGTCCCATGAGATAATCTCTTCTCAAGAAAATAGAGATTGTATCCTGCCATTTCTTTTTGTAACACCGCTGCAACAATATTCATGCAAGTGTAAATTCCAATTGGAATGGGAAAGTGAATGTCTGCCTTGTGCCTTCAAAAGGAAATTGATGAACAGCTGCAAGTTGCCTACAAAACTCCATTAACAATACTTTGTCGCTAACATAGCAAGGGAGTTTGAAAGGATGCACAGTGAAACCACAAACATGAATATATGGAAAAGTGGGAAATTGGATAAACCAATTGCCCCATGTTGTCACTACCTCAGCACTAGTTTCAGAGATTCTCTAGCCAAATTCACCTTCTAGTATTCTCATCACATAGAAAACGACAGCATCGTTCACTTGCTCAAAATTTTTGGCACCTCCCTTCGTTTCAAGCTGCAAATAGAATTGGTAGAATTTGGGTGTTGTGGAAAGATTTTCATCTTCATCAATCCAGAAAAAAATCTTCTTTTGGCTCCAATAAAAACCAGGTAAGATGTCATGGAGAAGCATTTTGTGGTATCCAAATCCCACAATTATTTTTGAATGGCATTACTGATCAATGTGGTCCATTCAATGTGTTGTCTGCCCTCAGACAATTACCATTATCTAGTACATCCACGGAGGAAATTCATGAATCTCAAGACTCCCAAGAGCTCGATCCAGCAAAGTAATGAGGTCCACCAGTTCCTCATAGAAATTACTTCTGAGAAGAGTTTTAGGCAATCCCTTGATGGCTTGACTTTTTTTTCTCAACCAGATTCGATTGATGGCATTGAGGTAGCAAGTGAGGTCTTGGTCCCAGTAAGCCAGACACTCATCAATTGACACAACAAAAAATTCTTCAATTTTTGGAACGCCAAAAATATTATTGATATATTGCAGGCCAAGAAGTGCCACGACCTCATCATTTGGAGTCCGTACCTACCTGGTTTATGGATTATAATTCTTAGTGCATGCAATGATGAGCTTTGGGCATGGTATAAAAATCAGGAATCCCACTGCTTGCACAAGTCCGCTGTCATACAGATGGGTGGTCAAAATTGTCCCAACTGTGCTTTGCAACCTGACCTATAAATCTTGAAAATCCACATGACCTAGGTCATTGACAAAGATGTTTGCAACATTTGAGTCAATGGTTGAAGGTTCAGCAACTCCTTTGAATATGTATTTCATATTTGCTTTTGAAGATGAAGAAGACATTTTAGTAGAGAAATTAGTCGAGGTAGCTCCCTTCGCAAGTTTACAATCAGGGAACGAAGAAACAACACTTGGGTCAAAACATAATAATGTGTCCTATTGGGCAAAAAAAAAAAATTAAAAATTAATTTTTGAAAAATACTTAAAGATTTTTTATTTTTTGGTAAAATCCAAATGCCCTATGTCTTTGTATATATAAAGCTAAAACACATGTATTAATATCAGCAACCGAAACTCAAGTAGGAATATAGTATTTACTATCGATTTTTTGATCTTGGAGTGAGGTTCACGACGAAATAATATTTAATGGAATAGATGTCATGAATAGTATCTGGTGAAGAACAAAAAAGCTTTATGGCAGTTGTTCTGTTGACATTTATTCCATTCAAACGGTAATTTGAAAATCAGAAAGAAACTGAATACAAACAACATCATGAATTTACCTATATTGGATTGGTTCAGTTTAGCGGATAATATCTGTGCCAACAAGGAATCTTCAGAACCCAATTTGTAAAGGGATGATGGATTACAAATTGTCCATAGATACGCAAACCAGCATATACCTTTTGATTCTATCAGATAGGGTGCTCATAATAGGTCAGAATAGTTAAATAGGAGGATCACTATGACTATAGCCCTTGGAAAGTCATCCAAAGATGAACAAACTTTATTTGATACTATGGATGACTGGGTACACAGAAACCGTTTTGTTTTTGTCGGTTGGTCTAGTCTATTGCTGCTTATTTTGCCCTAGGTGGATGGTTTACGGGTACAACCTTTGTAACTTCATGGTATACTCATGGATTGGCCAGTTCCTATTTGGAAGGTTGTAAGTTTTTAACTGCTACAGTTTCTACACCTGCTAATAGTTTAGCACATTAGTTGTTGTTATTATGGGGCCCTGGAGCACAAGAAGATTTATCTCGTTGGTGCCAATTAGGTGGTCTATGGACTTTTGTTGCTCTTCATGGTGCTTTTGGTCTAATAAGCTTCATGTTACACCAATTTAAACTTGCTCGATCTGTACAATTGCGACCTTATAATGCAATTGTGTTCTCTGGCCAGATTGTTATTTTTGTTTATGTATTCTTGATCTATCCATTAGGCCAGTTTGGTTGGTTTTTTTAACCTAGTTTTGGTGTAGCAACTATTTTTCGATTTATCCTCTTTTTTCAAGGTTTTCATACTTGGATCTTGAATCCATTTCATATGATGGGAGTTGTTGGAGTATTGGGTGCTACTCTTCTATGTGCTATTCACAGTGATACTGTGGAAAATACTTTATTTGAAGACAGTGATGGTGCAAATACATTCAGCGCTTTTAACCCAACTCAAGCTGAAGAGACTTATCCTATGATCACTACTAACCGTTTATGGTCACAAATTTTTGGGGTTTCTTTTTTCAATAAACGTTGGTTACATTTCTTCATGTTATTTGTACCAGTGACCGGTTTATGGATGAGTGCCATTGGAGTAATTGGTCTAGCTCTAAACTTACGTCCCTATGACTTTGTTTCGCAAGAGATTCGTGTAGTAGATCCTGAATTTGAGATTTTCTACACAAAAAATATTCTCTTGAACTAAGGTATTCGTGCTTGAATGGCAGCTCAAGATCAGCCTCATGAAAACCTTATATTCCCTGAGGAGGTTTTACCCCGTGGAAACGCTCTTTAATGAAACTCTAGCTTTAGCTGGTCGTGACCAAGAAATTACTGGTTTCTCTTGGTGGGTTGGTAATGCCCGACTTATCAATTTGTCGGGCAAATTACTTGGGGCTCACGTGGCTCATGCTGGATTAATTGTATTCTAGGCTGGAGCAGTGAATCTATTTGAAGTGACTCATTTTCTACCGGAAAAGCCTATAAATGAACAAGGCTTGATTTTACTTCCTCATTTAGCTACTCTAGGATGGGGAGTCGGTCTTGGTGGAGAAATTGTGGATTCTTTTCCCTATTTTGTATCTGGGGTACTTCACTTAATTTCTTCTATAGTTTTAGGTTTCGGTGGTATTTGTCATGCACTAATCGGACCCAAAACTTTAGAAGAATCTTTTCCATTTTTTGGTTATGTATGGAAAGATAGGAACAACATGACCACAATTTCAGGTATTCACCTAATCTTGCTAGGTGTTGATGCTTTTCTCTTAGTATTCAAGGCTTTGTATTTTGATGGCATATATGATACCTGGGCTCCCAGTGGTGGAGATGTAAGAAAAATTACGAACCTTATGCTTAACCCCAGTGCTATATTTGGTTATTTACTCGAGTCCCCTTTTGGGGGAGAGGGATGGATTGTTAGCATGGACAATCTTGATTTTACCAAGGATGATCAAACTTTGTAAAGGTTGTCAAAAGATTTCAAATGTAATGCAGGATCAGTAGATCCATTGTAAGTGATAGTAGGAGTAATACCTCCTATGTCTATGTTTGCAATTTGAGGGATTAATGGTTTGTTTTGAAGATGCTTGATAACCTTATTAAAAAGTGGGAGTTGAGGAATGATATTACCTTGTACATCTCAAAGGGGGGTGGGGGGACATTTGGATTTTGCACTCCCCATTAAAGTTGTTGAGGACAACTTTGCAATTGCAAGAGTTGAATTTGCATTTGTATGATTTGGTTCGAATTGTTAGTTTGAAAAGTAGCCATTTGATTCATGGCTTGCAACAAGATTTGATTAATATTTAGAGTTTGTTGACTAGTAGAAGCAACTTGAAATGCACTAGTGGTAGCATTAACATGAATAGTAATACAAGCACTTATTCCCACTAGAAGAAAGTCCTGCCATAGTAATGGCTATACCTGACATAGTGGAAGAGGAAGGAAGAGAAAAAGTCGTGTATTGACTTGCCCCAAATCCTATCGAAGTGGTACGTGTAGGTGATAGGAGACCTCCTATGTGAGGTCCCATCATGAGGTTATAGATGACCGTAGGATCCTTCCCCCTATGTTGAGGGTTTCCATTAATAAAAATAATCATTTCAGCAATGTATTCAAGATCACTCTCATCCTCAACCATGGACATGTGGGAAGGATAGTTGAAAGGATCTAGAGGTTGGGAGTTAGAGAGTGAATTATAATCAATTCTCGTAGTTACATGAATATTGCTTTTATCTTGATTATTAATAATATCAAAATGAGATTTAGGAGCTTTATGGGAGTTGGCCAAATCCATCATATCATGTTGTGTTCGTTATTCAGAATCATCAAAGATATATTGCATGGTGAAGAGTTGAAGTGAAAACTGTATCGGCCAACTCAGTAAAGCAAAAAATGTACTATATTGATCGTGGTCGATGTAGTTACACAGACAGAAATATGAAACATAGACTATATCAAGCCAGGTTGATGTAGTCAATAAAACATAAAAGGGGGGCCGCCCCTACCCTATATATCTCTTCTCCATCTGGAGCGAGAGGGACTCCCCCGCCCCTATCTATATGTGGTCGACTCTTTTATTTATGTTATGTGTGTGCTCAACTGCCTCCCCCCTCCTCCTCTATATAAAAATATAGTTCTAACTAGAGGGTAGGGTTAGGGTCGAGGAGGGCGGCTATATAGCCTCCAGATCTATCTAGGGCGGGCCCATATATAGATCTAGAGGGTGCTAATGGGACTAGACTATCTATAGTTATGCTCGGGAGGCTGAGCCATATATATAGGTATATCAATTTCCCCTATCTATATGCGCCCCCCTCTCTATATATGGGGGAGATAGGGTCCTCATGCTGACAGTTCCCATATAGAGAGAGTGCCTGGGAGGCCGAGCCAAGATAGGGGTATATAGATAGGGCGCCGACCCCCCCTCTCTATATAGATGGTAATAGGGGATGGGGAGGCCGAGGGATCTATATGGGGCCCCTCACCAAATGAATATATAGGGTGCAAACCCTATATACCCCATATATAGAGAGAGGGGATCCTTATATATCCCATATATAGAGAGAGGGGAGAGGGGAGAAGGGAGAGGGGGTCCCTATATATCCCATAAATAGAGAGAGGGGAGAGGGGAGAAGGGAGAAGGGGGGCCCAGATAGATAGGTCTTGGGGTGAGCGCATTTATATCGTAGCCCCTTTATATATATACGAGCATCCATCTGGGATCAATTAGATAGGGAAGGGGGCCAGAAAAAACCCATATATATAGAGGGGGGCCAAAAGAACTAGATATTTGGGCTCGTTGCAATCAAAAAATGTACTATATGGACCATGGTCAATATAGTTACATAGACTAAAAGGTAAAACACAAACTATATCGAACCTAGTCAATAAGGAAAAAATGATCAGAAATGTACTATATCAACCATGGTCAATGTAGTTACCAAAATAGAAAGGTAAAATACAAACTATATCAAGCCTAGTCAATGTAGTTAGTGTAGAAACAGTGATCAGAAAATGTACTATATCCACTGTGGTCGATGTAGTTACTCAAAAATAGATGTAAAACACAGACTATATCAAGCTTGGTCGATGTAGTCTGTAAAGGAAACTGTGATCATAAACTGTATTGTATTGACCATGGTCGACATAGTTACACAAACAAAAAGGTAAAATACAGAGTATAGCGAAACTAGTCGATGTAGTCTGTAAAGGAAACAATGATAAAAAAATGTACTATATCGATCATGGTTGATGTAATTACACAGACTGAAAAGTAAAACACAAACTATATCAAGTCAGGTCGATGTAGTCAGATCTAGAAAAAAATATCAGTACTACGAATAAACTGTATTGGTCCTGGACGATATAGTTTGATAAACAGAGATAAAGAAAGAGTAAACTCACTAGACTAGATCGATGTAGTCTGTTTGCACAAACAATTATATCGGTGTTAGCCAATGTAGTTGGAGCACACAACACAAAACTGTATCGACATCGACGTTCGCCGATACAGTCTGCAATACATAATACAATAACAAACAACAAATTAAAAATTTAATTATTTTTGTTAACTATTAATCTGAAATGAAGATCAGGTAGATGTATTGAAAGGATGTGACTAATTTGTAAGCTCTCAATATGCTTATCCGTTGAGTAGTGTCGAGCCACTATTTTTAGGCAATGACTATAGAGGACATACCGTTCTCATAGCCCACTAAATCCAGTTTCAAGGGTAAGCTAAGAGTAATTTCTTAGCGCTAACCAGTGCATTATAGAATCAAATGGATGATTGGCTTCTTAAGGTTCAATAAGAAGAGAATTCCTAGGCATTTTCTTAATACCGTGAGATACGTGGAAACTAAAGTCTATGTTTAAACCTGTACTATGGCTATGAGTATTGGGGCAAGCCCCTCACACCACAATATCTATAAACAATAAACAAGGATTGTAAACAGAACATCGTGTAGCCCTTCATAACAGTAGTTAATTAGTTTGAAAACTATCATAACACACTTTCTAGTGAAAACCAAATAAAGAAAAAATAAAAGTCAATAACCAATACAGCATTCAATGAATTGAAATAAACAAGTAGTCAACTTGAAAGAAAATGTCTGATTGATTACTGAAAAGAAAGGTTGATTTTGTTAGATTATTTGTGATCCAAAGTATTAAGTAGGTTGTTATTTAATTATTTTGTTATCTTTGTTTTTACAAGTTGGTTGCACCCGATGGTTAGTTTTTTATAACCAACTCCATAAGCTTTTAAAAGCTTGTCTATGTACAAAATAATGTGTGTGATTTACATTGAAAATATTTTTTATTATTATGCCTCCATTACTCTCGATCCTTCAATGGTTCCTTCAGTCGTATCAGAGCACAGGGGAATCATGGAGGTTTAAGGATTGAATACATCAGGGAACGCAAAGAGAGAGCATGCCATTTGCAAATGACTCCATTGTTGAAACAGTGGCTACATCAGCATAGGGCAAATTTTAGGAAAAACACAGTCTTCAAACAAATCATCAGTTGTGTCATTCAAGTGCATACAAGACATCCATACAGCAGCCACATTGCTTTGCACAGTGACCACAATTTTATTTTCACTTGGATCTTCCAATCAAATGAGTCGATGATCAGGTAAAGTGCAGTATTCTACACCTGTACAATGTAGCACAATTCCATTTATTTTGATTGAATTGTGACTTCATTTCTTCTGTACAGTGACACCACGCATTCAAAACTGCTTAAAATGCCTTCTTTGATCAGCAAAGTATAACGCATAAATAAATTAAAAAACAAGGCCCTGTGAAGCGGAATAACAAAATAAAGCAAAGCTATAACCGTGATAGCAGGATTCGAACTTGAGCATGTATAGCCAAATCTCACATGATTCACTCTGCCATAGGGATCAATGCAATAAGTAATCATTGCAATTTTCATTTTTCCTCCAAAATATGGCACATAAAGCTTATAAATTAGGTTTTATTTATCTCCATTACTTTGCATTGATGAGTGGGACCTCCACAAAAGCACCAAGTAAATCCTCTTCAACATGCAAGTAAATACAGGTTTATAATTTTTTTACATGGAATGATTAAAGATTACTTAAATATATATCAGCAAAGAAGATATAAGAATATTTTGCCATCATATTTTCAAATTAGGTAAAATGGAATTGAATAGAAATTGCTTTGTTATTTACTTGCAAACAAGAAGGGTTCAAAACCTGTGGGGGGATATATAGTTTGGTCAAAAAAAAATTGACTTTATTTGCAAAGGGAGATGTAAGGTGTGATTGAATTTTTTGACAAATCTCTAAATCCTTTGTATATCGAATCTACTTACAAGGATCAAGGTAAAACCTCAAGTAGCATTCATCTTGTTTTATTTCTTTGTAAGTCATGGCAAAAATTGTAAGCTTGATTTCTAAAAATGGTAGATTGTCACCTAAAAACTACAAGGGATGGAGGAATGAGAACACCCTCATTTTTAATGACTTATGGGAAATCACAGAGAAAGAGATCATACCACCGATTGAAGCCGGAAAATTGGTTGAGTACTAGAAACATGATAAACGTGCACTCGCACTATTAAAAGCATTCTGCACTAAACAGATTATCATTCATATAGAGACGGATAAAACTGGTGCATGGAAAGCCTGGAAAGCGTTAAAAGATCTATATGACAAACAACCTGTCTATAAGAAGATTGATCTCTTAATGAAGTTGCTTAATATCAAGCTTAGTATTGATGAAGATGTATCTAAATATCTCTCCCGCATTAAAACATTGAAACAAGAATACTACACAACTGGTGGAAAAATAGATGATGACATGTTGATTTCTATCGCACTAAATGGCCTTAGTTTTACATACATCAATTTTGTTGATATGCTACAACTTAGTGATAAACTTAATGGTGCCACATTTGACTCTATTTGTGAGTTGTTGACTCAGCATGAGCAATAGTTTGCAACGAAGAAGAGTACGCCTGCTGAAGAGGCTCACTTACAAAGAACAGGTCCCATCACAGAGATCATCGTAGTGTACAGGAATAGTTTTAGAAACATTCTTTGAAACACTCTCCAAGTCATTCTCCCAGACACTCCACACCGTTCTAGGTGGTCTCCACAGCATTCTCATCGGCACTCTCTAGGATCTTCCAAACACAAACATCACCACAAGCATTTTTCTCGCTCTTGTGGTTCTTCTAGTGATTCAGCGTCTTCTGGATCTCGTCGACACAAGAAAGAGCCTAGATGTTTCAAATGTGGTGGTATTGGACATTTTGCAAATGTATGTCCTTCTCGACGACCCCACTCTCCACATAAAAAGAAAGCTGAGGCCAATTACGTGGATTATTCTAACGGTAGATCTTTTGGTTACTCCAGCTATTTCAGTTATTCTAACACTACCTCTGATTAGGAGGCATCTTATATGGCCGAGGTCTATGGTCCCGATAGATCTGACAGCTTGTTCTGAGTGATCAGTGATTCAGCCATCTTGTGTGAGCTGCTAGGTTCAAGACTGGGATCTATTATAGTAGCATATTTTTGGCTTGTGTTCTTGCTTTCAGTTCCATCTTATATGGCCGAGGTCTATGGTCCCGATAGATCTGACAGCTTGTTCTGAGTGATCAGTGATTCAGCCATCTTGTGTGAGCTGCTAGGTTCAAGACTGGGATCTATTATAGTAGCATATTTTTGGCTTGTGTTCTTGCTTTCAGTTCCATTTTTGGCTTTTTATACCTAATATTCATGACATGGAGCAGATAAGATTGTTTGATTTTATTTCTCTCATTGCACAGCATCTCACCTCTCGCCTGATAGGTGGAGAAGATATAGCATTGATTGGTCTTCGATCAATCATCAGTGACAGTGTGAGTTGATTGGGGTTGTTAGCACCAGTAGTGTTGAGCAAAGGTCACCAGGGTTTGTTGGACATCAGAGAGATGTGCCATACACAGTATGGGTTGGTCACCTTGATAGGCTTCTAGATGGAGCTTTATGAAGATCGATGTAGTTGGACAGGCCTTGATCATGTTCAACTGCAGTACAGTATGATTATCATAAGGGATAAGCAGGCTTTGATCATGTTCATCAATTTTTTATGCCACAGCTCGCAGGGTGGGCTTCTGTATGGAGTTGCATCAGTTTTGGTCAATACCAAGATGTGCAGTGTGTCAGTTGCAGTTTCAGAATTTCTTTGATGACTTCAGAGTCATTGCTCATGTTATTTCATCTTCCATGTCCCTTTGGATCAAAGGAGAGTTGGGTCATTTGTGATCCAAAGTATTAGTTAGGTTGGTATTTAATTATTTTTTATTTTTGTTTTTACAGGTTGGTTGCACCCGTTGGTTTTTTATAACCAACTCCATAAGCTTTTAAAAGCTTACCTATGTACAAAATAATGTGTGATTTAGATTGAAAATATTCTTTGTTATTATTCCTCCATTACTCTCGATCCTTCAGATTTGTTGTGCTTATGCTAAAAAATGAAAGCACACAGAAATATATCGTCGTAGGTTAATGTAGTTGTTCACACAATACAAAATTGCATTGACGCAAGTTGATACAATCCATGTAAATATAACTAAAAACAAGAAAAATAAACTGAATCAGACAGAGTCGATAAAGTTTGTTACAAAGATGCAAACATAGAACTATATCAGTCAATCAATATAGTTTGATGGAGAGATCAAATCAATTTATAACTGAATCGGACAAGACCGATACAGTTGTCTAAGGAAAATAAATTTTGACGATTTTTTTACAAAAATTAGATACATAATTAAATCTAGTTGCTTAATCAAGTTGATTGGAAAAATAAGTAAACAAAACTATATTGGACTAGGTCGATATAGTCGAACGGAAAAATACCTGATAAATAAAACTAGCGGACTTGGCCGATATAGTTGGTTGGTTGAAAAAAATAATATAGATCTGAACGTAAGACTGTATTAACCTACGTCGATGTACCCTATTGGAAAAACGCAGAGAAATAAAACTGTATTAACCCACGCTAATATAGTTTCCTACAAACGCATAGAGCAATTAGACTGGATCAATCTATGTCGACATAGTTTGTTGAAAAATAAAGAAATAAAACGGTATTAACCTGCATTGATATAGTTTGCTAAAAGAGAAAAAGCAATGGTTAGTTCACATCGGGTTCACCAGAATGTATGCAATGAACTAGGATTGGCCTGCAACTGATCCTAAGATATCCGAACTCGAAAAACATAAATCAAATAGAGCCCATTGATACTTAATGTATCAGGATATGACAAAATGAATCCGCTAAACCTAAAAGAGGAGCACTTATTACACAACATCAATAGAGAGGGTTCCAAAGCCTCTAGGCAATCAATATAATGAAATTACCCTAACTAGGTCTTCGAATATTGAAATTAATCTAGTCTAGTATTGCCAAGCTAGCAACACAAATAAGGGAGATGGTTAAAAATATACTAAAAAGTGTGGTAGGCATATGAAGGCCCAAGTCACTTAAGGTGGAAAATGGCAAGTTTGAAGACACTTATAGCCACACTAAGTATAAGTGTAGAGGATATTCAAACAAAGAGTTATACATTCATTCAAGCTAGTAATTATGCAACTTCTATCTATCAAAATGAAAGAGCTAGGGTTAGAATATATTTACCTTGAACAAACCTATCGAGCCTCAATCTCCCCCTTGACCAATGGTGCTTTGCAAGAGATTGTTGTGGTTGTAAAGATCACAAAGGTTGAACCAAGCTCTAGGCTAAAAGGGCTCCTCCTATTGCATCCAAGACTCCACAAGACAAACATTTTACCTTCAAAACAAGATCTAAGCAATGGCTTCTCCAAATATAGACTTAAACAGAAATTGCAAATTATGACAATGTGAAAATGAATGTTCCTCTCTTTTGGATTGAAATGGAGACTTGTATTTATAGTGATGGATGATTCTAACCCTTCCTAAAGCATTAGCCGACGCCATCGGCCAGCCTCGATGTAGTTGAAAACATGACGGTTTAACCTCGAACTAGGTCAACTAGGGCCAATATAGTTGCAAAGCGTCTGCCGTAACTTTCAGACTACATCAACCTGAGCTGACTTAGCTTGAAAATTGGCGGGAATGAATAACTACTACATCAGGGATGGAGAATATGGGTCTTGGTATAATTAGGGGTTATAAGGAGGAAGATTGCTTAAGGGATCAAGTATGAGGGAAATGTAGTGAACATAGGTATGATATACAAACAACAATGTCTCTCGCGAAGCACCATCAGTCTGCCCATCCCTTTCTCAGTGCATACTTTAAGGCATAGTAGAAAAACTTGTTAACCGCAATTACTCAACAACCAAAAAAATTGAATGGGATGTTATAATACCAAAAGTTTGTCAGTACCACCCTTGCTTCATTATGCAATTCTCTGTTCTAAATCGTACCTTCAAGTGAAGGTTTTGCCCTAGAGGTATTCCGAAGAACAAAAAAACCTTGTAAAGGTGAACTTGAACTACATCCACTAGGTGAGCCCCGTCCTCAAACCACCCTTGGGACAAAAGAAGACCCAGATGCTGTTAACTCATCAGATTCAGCTCTTGTTGCCCCCTATTCATCATGACTGCAAATGCATCAGTAGTGTTTTTTCTTTCATTTTGTCTCCTCATATGCTGTTAGGCCAACGACCATTTTCCTTTGAACATTAGGTGGTGTTTTGTCACATATATACACATCGTTCCCTGGAACCATGATGTGGTACTTGAGGCGATTTACACCTGCACTCATCTTAAACCAACAATAATTGCATATCACAAAGTTGAGCTCTAGGCCTTCACAACAATATTTATAAGTTGAATCATCAAACCTCTTAAGCCTACTGCCATGAGAACCGGATGCCATTTTGAAGTTACACTATGCAATTGCAAACAAACTTGAAGCTCAAACCTAGCACGTTGCAATAGCATACGATTAGTCATTAGTGACTACGATTCACGAAGTTACAATATGAAAAAATTAAAACCTCAACTCTCAAGACTCGAGAATACATTATAACAATTTTAAACAATATGATACAATGTGATGATTTCCTATTTACTGCATTCTGAAAAATACATTATTCATTATTGATAATTTGATTATATGGAGATCGTTTTATAATTTAATGATTATCTGTATTAAATTTTAATAATTAAAAAATTGATATATTATTATCAGACTATGTTTTATAATAAAACACAATCTGATAATAATATAATATGACAATATATCATTACTATTAAAATTTAATATAGTAAAATATAATTTTATTGTTCAGGGTCGTAGGCTCAGACAACAAGCTTGCCATTATACTTTGAAGTTCAAGGCTTTGAGTTCGAGCTATGGCATTGATAGGCACGATTAAAAATTTAAATATGTATACATGGCATTGATTGGCATTGACTCAAACCTGCTATGTCATTTACTCCC
The DNA here is from genome assembly GCA_037957365.1 of Torreya grandis. Taxonomy (NCBI): domain Eukaryota; kingdom Viridiplantae; phylum Streptophyta; class Pinopsida; order Cupressales; family Taxaceae; genus Torreya; species Torreya grandis. The sequence continues at coordinate 1,372,922 of JARHVA010000885.1, read as the reverse complement.
AAGGACCAAGGGCACAACGAGGCTCGAATAGTTGCAGACTTGCGGTTGCAGGCTGGGACCCTGGGTATTACAGTGACCAATAGCAATTTTAGAAACCCTCAAGCTTTGATACAATCCTCCGATCACCAACACACACGCACAACACACAGGCAGAGGCACGAAAAAATCCATGGCGGAATGAACAAAATAGGACTTTTTTTTTTTACTTTTGATATATTTTTGCGTTTGACGGGTCATGACCGAGTAGCATCCCCAAAACCGCAGTTAACGAGTATCCACTCGCCATTAACTGCGATTTTGGGGATGCTCCCTGTTCCACAATTAGTTGAATGGTTAACCGTTTGATCAAAGCAGATACCTACGGTTTTTAATACACTGCTTTAAGGCACGCACTCAAAGATATTGAAACTCGACAGGTTGCTGCAAGAGGGAAAGCATCAGTAAATGATAAAGTTTTTAAAATATTGTGTGTATACAAGGTCTCTCTTTCATCGACACTTTTTTTGCTACTAACTTTACTTAGATATCTACCTAAAACAATTTGACAAATTGTAAAAAATATTGAATAAACAAAGAAAAATTCATTCTCACATTCACAATTTTCTATTTTTATCTTGGTATGGTGGCCCCCTTCTTGCAATCTAGCTTTCTTTCACTTTTTCAACAATAGCCTTATCTAACTTGACTCTAATACCACATGTTAAAAATGTGAGCAATAAATAATATAATGAAAAAACGATTTTAAACAACGGACGTGGAATGAAGCATCTATGGTATGGCTTTAATTACTTCCCTGACGATGGGCCCTGAGAGAGACCCGAAATGTTGAACCAAATCTTTTCGATGCAATTGTTCCCAAAAATCTCTCACAAAGATTTTATCATATAAAATGAACAAAGGGAAGCTCCAACATACAACCCGTAGAGAAGGTGAGTCACTTATACATTAAAATTTTAGAACTTCCAATCTGCCCATAATACCCAATTTATTCAACCGACCTTTTAACAAGATAATTTGATTTTCTAACACAAGCATTAATAAGGATGCCTCATAAATGAGATGCCTGCCCCTTGCAAAGATTATTATTTATAACTTTATTACTAACATTTATAACCTAAAATTTTGGATCAATGTCCCCAACAACCATGTCTACCTCTTGGTTCTCGTCTCTTATCCCATAATAGAACCATGTCTCCAATGTGAAAATCATGTTGCCTTGCCTTGCAATCAAAAATCTTTTTTACTTTCGTTTGATGAGCAACAGTGATGTGGTTGACAACTTGAACACATTCTCCCTCCAATCTGGTGAGATACAAAATCCTTCTTCCAGTTGGGTCTTTGAATTTTTCATCACCAATAATATGCACAATTTGCAACACTGATAATTCCATGGAGTAGCTTGAAAGGAGATGTCCCAATGGCGATTTTATGTGTAATGTGATCTGACCATAGCACGTCATACAATTTTTTGTGCCAATTCTTTTGATTTTCATCAAACAAATGGATTGTGTTTGAAATGTTCTTGTTGTTAAACTCAACCAGCCCATTACCTTAGTGGATAATAATCAAAAGAGTGAGACAATGTAATCCCATGATTGTAGCAAAAGCTAAGGAGCTCGAAAGAGGAGAAATTGGATGCATTATTTGTGACTATTTTCCATAGAACCCCAGAGCGCATAAGAATATTTTCCTTCAGATAATAAAACAACTTCTGGAATTGTTTGTTTGATAGGAACTACTGCTACCCTTTTAGTGAAGTAATCTATTTCCGTGAGAACATGTGTGACAAGCATTGGAATAGATATTTTTGTGCTAATAAAATTGCGCCCCCATTGTTGAAAAGGTGCTTTGATAACTCCTTGCTTGAGGGGTAGTGTGTAAAACATGGGCCTTCCTACAAATTGTTGGCAAGCCTCACATTCAAAGAGCCACTTATATGAATCTATAAATACGAGGGCCCAATAATAATAAGCTTAAAGGATTTTGAATGTTGTGACTTGGGAAGAAAAATGGCCTTCACAAGCCTTACTTTGACTTGGGAAGAAATGTGACATCCACTTCTTTTAGATTTAGAGACACAGAGACTTTGATACATTATTATTGTTGTTATTATCTATTGGACCTCGTATTTGATTATGTAGACATTTGACAGTGAACAATTGGAGAGTACAACAATGGTGTTATGGTGATTTTCCATTATGTTGTGATTAGATGGATGATGATTATAGGTCATTTTACGTTACTATTTTAGCTGTCACTTTTTATTTATAAATTCTGTTTTTTTATGTTGTGGCAGATTCTATCAATGATTTTTGTGGGTGCAGAAACAAGTACTGGTGGGGGATGGCACAATCTGACTAAAGCTGGCACCACTTTGAATACCACCATCATGCAACTATACCGAACACATCGTACCCTCAATTCTTAGTTGCTACCCATGTCTAACTTACCCTGCAGTATAGTTCTGAGCTTTCTTTGTGTTTGTGTGTTTATGATTAAGCACTTGTTATGGTGTTTTGTGGTTAGTAAAGTTTTCGTCATTATGTGTGTTTGTTATATTTACCAACTTAGATGGACTTCATCCAGGTGCCTTGGAGGTATAGAGGGAAGCAAGGTTTAGGTGTTTGTTTATGCTATGTTAATGTTGTCAACCTAGAGCTGCGCCCTGATTCGAAGACATGCGTGAAACGGCCAATCCTCTATCCGGCTGAAACAATGGGATCTTCTCACGAGGGTGGGTGCCTCAATAGTGAGAAGAACCTCCAGAGAAGGCTGGTTCCTGTATGATGTATCAATTTGGACTTCTACTCTACGCTGCGGACTACTGTGGAAAAGGGAGAAAGGAAACTTAAAGGAGAAATCCTACCTAAAGGGGGTGATACACCAGAATTTTGATCCACTCAATTTGGAACCTTGAACACTAAACGAACAAGGGAGAAGGAAGACCTTAGACTTCAATTAATCACTTATGCATAAGTATTTCATGCAGAGGTTCGATCTAATAACTAAAACCTGAGGGAAAACGATGGAGAGAGGTCTGATAAAAGACACTTTGCGGCCACCTAACATCCACTTAAAGTTTTAGCAAAAGACAATAAAGAACACTTTAACATGACCTACACAAGGATAATATAGCAACTAGGTATGAAACAGAATTTGGGAAGGGAGAGAACTCTAACAGTTATGCAAATTGCTGAAGAAATATACACTATGCCAACGCTTGAAATCTGAAAGTACAGTCCTTATTGATCGAAGAGGTTACACAACTCACCAATGGCAGAGTCTGGTCTAACCAAGAGAGATTGGATTCTTTTTTTAAACAAGGCTGAAAGCTATTATATAGAAAATTACAAGAGGCCAAAGATTGGCGTAGAAACTTGAAGAGAAAGATTCACTTTGGTTAACTCCAGGCTTTACTTGGCCTTTCAATAAAATATATTTTCCCTTTGTCCTTGCATGAAGCTTCTTTGCTTGATGAAGCGAACTTATCTTTGTTATGAACTGCCCACCTCTTTTTGCATGGAAATCCACGCAATGACAATTTTAGAACTCCACGTGAGCTGCTTGATGCCGAGTTGTAGCGTTTGAAAGCTGAGTTAACCATACAGATCATGCTAAGTTGGACGAAGAGATCAAGCTGAGTTGGCTGGAGACGAACAGTGCTTTAGCAGCCAGTCAACTAAAGCTTTAACCGTAGTTTGAAAATAGCCCTTGCTTGCATGCATTCTGTCCAATTTTAGTCTACCCGTTCGTGTCTATTTCTGGTGGGATTCTGTATATTCGGATGTGTTAGTCTAATTATATCTGGTCTATATTTTCTCCATTGGGCTTGCTTTTCGGAACTCCGGCTTTACCCCTGTTCCAACGGTTATTTCCCGGAGTCAAAATTTGACGGCTAGCGGGACGTCACCTTTAGTCTTCTTATTTCCTTCGGATTTCTCTGCCTGGCAATTTCTTTCGGGTTTATTTATGTAGAATTCCTTCAAACTTCTCTCTCTTCGGATACCTTCCTTTGTTGCGGGCTTTTTCTGGTGGTCTTTTGTCCGAAGGAATTCCTTCAGACAAAGGTCCGAAGTATATCTTCCTTTGTTGCACCTTCGTTTTACTGCGGCCTTTCTGCACGTCATTTTCCCGCAGGCCTTGGGGCTTTTCTTTGTGCAAACCTTCCGAATTTCTTCGGACTTTTTGTCCAAAGGAATTCCTTCGGACAAAAGTCCGAAAGAATTCATTTTCTCTCTTGCCTTAGCCTTTTTGAAATGTCTTTGGTCTTCTCTGTATATATTTCCGAATTCCTTTGGACTTTTTGTCCGAAGGAATTCCTTCGGACAAAAAGCCCGAAGGATTCCTTACCTTGCCTTTTCTTCCGAAATGTGCCCTTCGGGATTTCAAACGCGCCCTTCCGTCGACCAAGTGCCCTTCGGCACTGACCAAGTGTCCTCCACCCGACCAAGTGTCCTCCGCCCGTGCCCTTCGAAAAAATTGGAGGGCACCCGGGTTTTTTGCAACGGTCTCTAAATTTCACCTTATGCCTCCCCGAAGGGTAGGTGTCCTTCGGCTTTTTTGAAAGTGACCCTTCCAAAGGGTACCCTGCCCTTCGGAATTCTTAAAAATGCCTCTTCCGAATTAATTCCTTGGCTTTTCCTTGTGCGGACTTTTTGTCTCTGTGGTCTTCCGAATTTCTTCGGACTTTTTGTCCGAAGGATATCTTCACCTTTGTCTTTCTTCCCCCTAAGTGCTTTCCTGCCCTCTGTAAGGGTTGTTTGGCCTCTGAAATTGCCTTTCGAAAAAGTTGCTCCTGCCTACAGAGTCCGTAGAAATGACCTGCAGAGTCCGTAGAAATGACCTATTTGGTCAAGGAAAACCATGTATTCTTCCTTCCTTGGCTAGAGATGAGAACTTTCCAAGTGGCAAGAGAAAATCTGATTTGTGGAAGATTTGTCAAAATTCTGGGGACTCAACTGGGAAGCATGCCTGCTATGCTTGAGAACTCAGACCATGTAAAGACGTTATTCGAATTCCCAGATGGTGAACCTGATTTCTGATTGAAAATCTGCTCTAATCATTGTTGTAGTAACCTCCTTCAAAATAAGAAGGGAAACACACGAAAGCGGAAAGCTAACTAAAGCAAATGTGCAACAAGCACTTAATGAACAAAACTGAAGCAAACTACTGTGCTTGAACAGCACTTGGAGGAAAGCGAGAAAGTAACTAAATATGTACATAGAATTTTGCTCTTTAATAGCAATGTTTCATATGTATCCCATTGACTGGGATTGGAAGCTCTTGGCCGTCCATCTTAGCAAGTTGGAAGGCGTTGTGGGATTTGCAGCTGGAGATCGTATATGGGCCACTCCAAAGTAAATCAAATTTTGTGTGCCTTCCTGGTTTGGCCCGATCCTCATCCCACTTGAGGACCAAATCTCCTTCTTTAAAGCTTCGTGAGGAAGCTCCTTTGTCGAATGTCTTTTTCACCTGTGCCTGATGACTTTCCATGGCTAGCATGGCTTGATTTCTTGTCTCTTCCAGCTCCATAAGTTCTGCATACCTGATCTCCATAGGCTCGTTTTCTAACAATTCAAGTTGATGCATTAATTCTAAAGCTGGAAACTCGAGAGAGATAGGTAACCTTGCTTCCCTACCATAGACCAGCTTGTAGGGAGAGTTGGCTATTGACCTCTTACAGGTGATCCTATCAGCCCATAGCGCTGACTTCAACTTGAGGTACTGTTAACAAACCTTCCACAAGTCAGATTTTCTCTTGCTACTTGGAAAGTTCTCGTCTCTAGCCAAGGAAGGAAGAATACATGGTTTTCCTTGACCAAAATAGGTCATTTCTATGGACTCTGCAGATTTAAGGAAGATTTGTCAACAGTTAATACAGCTATTTCTAGGCCATAGTTATTTATAAGACTAAAGCCATTTATAAAAGGGTCTTGACTGCCATAGTTCAAACCTATGTGAATGTTTGATTTAAAACATGCTAATATAAGAAAAGTCCACCAGCCTAATCTGATTGCATGTGATATATGGATTGGCTTGGACTATTGATGGACATGGGGTTATGGTTGTTGAAATTATAAAAATGGCACTTCTGATTATTTTTGGGGTTTTGAGTTCTATTTACATGCAGTCTTTTCAAGGGAAGCATGATTCCACGGCATAGGAAATTTTGGAGAAACTCTAGCAGGCATTTTTTGAGCCATGGAGGAGTGGTGAGAAGAAATAGGAGATTCAGGGGGACTTTCAGTCCACTCGTGTTAATTGACATTACTTCTCCAATAGGGTTTGAATCTTGCATGACGGCTGGGGACTGAAGGACTGTTAGTGGGTTGTTATTTTTGGAGATAGTCAGTATGATTGGTTCTTGGGTTATTAAACACCAAGGAGCTGCATTGGAAGGAAAGACACACACAAACTCAGTTTGCATCGGGTGGAAGCATGTGAAGCAAGAGAAAAACGAGGTTTGAAGTGGTTGCAGAGCAGCATTCACTTTATTTCTTTATTGTCTAGTAAGCAGCATGCCCTTTTTGCTTGGAATCACTGTTTTAGTCTTTGAAGTATGAAACTTATCTGGACATTTAACAAAATATAGATTTCACTTAATGTGGAAAGTTTTCTTGCCATTTATCTTGATAAGCAGCATAGTTGTTGTGAGTATGGCCTTGGACTAGAGCATTCATATGGTTAATGTAGTTATTGTTGTGTTAATATTCATAATTTGAGAACTATTGAGGCAATGGTTGTGATTACTTGGGGCACACTCGAGTGATGTTTTTTTGTTTTTAATCATCACTTAGACTGTTGTAGCAGTAGACGATAGTTTATAGGGCAATGCCTTGTTTGATTCCTTGTCAATTTGCCTTCATTGGCAATTAAGCATGCCAGATTGACCTTTGTTTGATTGTCATTAGTTGTCTTTTTGTGCATGAGGTGGAGGTAGGGTAACAATTGCACATGGGTGTTTTGGAATTGACTGACTCTTCCCTTTCTATTGGGATCAAGGGTGTGTGGACCTAACAGAACCCCGTGACCCTTGTAATCCTTGTTCTGTTGTTAAAATGTTGGAAGTCTTGTGACAGGACAAGTATAACTCTCAGTTGGCTTTGATTTTTCGTTTGACACGGCTTTGCTATGGATTCTGGACCCATGTGTTGAGCTTGGTTGCTGCAGCAACAATTCTGCTTCCAACAGTTTCAGTTGTGGTTGTTTGATTTCACTTTATTGAACTGTTGTGTTGAGACCAGTTGTTCTAGTGTGTGTGTTAAGGTAGACTTTGGTAGTTTATTATACCTAAGATGACTTTGAGTTCCATATGGCATTATGACAATGGTATTGTATTGGTTTGAGCTGATGGTTGGGTTGGGACGGGCCACCATGGATGGGTCAGCATCCCCATTCCCCACCACAGCATGCTGTGAAGACATAGAACTCTTCAGTCCCTAGATGACTTGGAATGATTACTTTTGCTTCATGTTATTTGGCATAATTGTAACGTAATTGATGATTGATAACCTTATTGTTACGGGATCACCATTCATCTTGTTGTATTAGAGATTCTGGTTGTCTGGGAAGTCTTGTTGACCTTCTTGTTATAAGATCTTATTGAATATTATTCCATTAAATGGGAAGGGCATCAAGAATATGACTGTTGCAGTTATTGTTAATGATTTTATATCATTAAGAATTGTTTCCTGGTTTGAGAAAGGCAATAACAGTTAGTTTTCTTGAGTATAAACTATTGTAGGTACATTGTGACAGTTACCTGATCTGATAACTTGAATGATTGAATATCTTTGAAAGAATCAATATGATCATGATATTTGTGAAATTTGAAGTATTGTTGTTCATTGTACATAAAGCTATACCAGGACCGTTGTAAGAACATTAATAAGAGATTTTAGATCTTGAGACCTGCAAAGAACTTGCTGTAGCAGATATCAGTACTTGCGAAGTTGGAAACATGAATGAACTGTGCTTAATGAACTTACTGTGATGCATTAGTTTCATGGGAATGATTGTGAGATCGTATTAGTTTTCAGTTGTTGATAAAATTGTAGATGAATCGTGGGAAAATATGAATATCTTGATGATTGTATTGTATGTGTTTGTGACAGTATCTTGTTTGAGATGGAAAAAGGCTCGTGGCACTGTTGGCTTGCATAAGATGAATTATGATTTGTCCATAAACATATCATGGGAGTGTAATTACATTACTGGGATGTGAATAGTGACTCTGTAAATTTAGTGGAAAGCTTCACACACAAGTGCCAACACAGTCCTTCAGAACTGAGTTGCCACTTGTGTGATTCAAGTTCCATTTCTTGATGTGTTATTAGCTTTGAATGATAACTCACTTACTCCATTGCTTATAAAACATAGCTATCTGGATATATATGAGAAATGGCATTTTGTTCTAGTGGGGTTGTTTGTTTGACTATACTTGTTGGAATGATTAAACAAGACTCAGTTTTGGACTGTGTTAAGCTTGAGGTGATAGCCTGTCACCATCAGGAAACCAGTGGTGTTTCCTGATATTGACAAGCCACCTACAGTCATTAGATAGCATTGAGGTAATTGATTGCTTGGGATAGGACTATTGTTTAGTCATGGGACTGTTGCAGGTGTTGCTTTTTGAATCGAACATAGTCTGAACACTGCTTTGTAAAACAAACACATAGCTTATGATGTAATGAAGTTAGGTTTGAAAGCATTCTTGGTAAAAGTGTTGCGGTAGTCTTGCTCTTACTATTACTTAAGCATGATCATGAGATGATGTACTGCTGCAATGCTTTTGGTATTTTATTAGGACTCTGGTTTCTTAATACAGTCCATATGTATGTGAGCTGGTTGAGATCTCTTGTTCAACTTTGATGCAATAAATCTCTTGAACAGAACATGCTCAATTTTTGTTGACAGTTTTGGCCGAGATATAGTTTTTAGATTTATTATTAGTTCTCATAAACTTTGGTATAGGATTGTGCCTTGAACATTTGGTATGATTCCCTTATGTGTTGAGTACGCTTAGATGTTGTATTGTTTTTGCATCCTTGGACATTGGTGGGGTTCCTTGATGGTTCATGAGACGGCAATTGCCCTATGCTGTTTTTTTCCTTAACCATGGTTTATTAATCTTAATGATAAGAAATGTTCAGCTTGTGTGACCTGTATGGTGTGATTTTACCCTCTAAAACTATGATGTGGTTCACCTTTGTGCTCAATCTTAAAGGAGTTTTTGAGTTTGGATTTTTGTGGTCTTTACATACCGAGGGCCAATAATAATGAGCTTGAAGGATTTTGAATGTCATGGCTTGGGAATAAAAATGGCCTCTACAAGCCTTGCTTTGACTTACTAAAAAAAAATGGCCTCCATAAGCCTTCGTGATGCAGTTGCAGTCAGGGAACCTGTTGACAATTCTTCCACAGGACAGATTGTCTCTTGCCATTCGGAAAATTCACATCTCCATCCAAGGAAAGAAAGAATACATTGTTTTTCTTTTGTGAGGGTCTTTGCTACAACAGGAATTCCTTCGGACTTTTGTCCGAAGGAATGGTTCATCAAAGAAGGCAGAATGTCACATAGCTTCGGAGAAGTGCTAATGACATAAGTCCGCAGGAAATTACAAGTTTCAATTCCTTCGAGGAATTTGCAGAGCTTACAACAAAGGAAACTTCGGACTATTTGTCCGAAGGAATTCCTTCAGACAAAAGTCCAAAGAAATCCAAAGGAATAAGTCCGTGGAATTGCACAAGGGCTTTGGAAGGCAGAAGAGGGCAAAACAAGAATCCCGAAGGGCAAGATACCCTTCGGAAGGGTCATTTTCAACAATCCTGAAGGGCACCTACCCTTCGATAAGGTACACGTCAAATCCGGGTGCGCTACAAAAAGCCCGAGTACCCTACAATTTTTTCGAAAAAAGCACAGATGCAAGACAGAAGCCCTTGCGGAGGGCACTTGGTCGACGACAAGACCATTGTGACTTTCCCGAAGGGCATTTCGAAGGTAAAGGTAAAGACAAAAGACAAAAGACAAAGGATAATTCCTTCGGGCTTTTTGTCCAAAGGAATTCCTTCGGACAAAAAGTCCGAAGAAATTCGGAGAAATTACAAGACAAATCCGTGGGAAAAAGTTCGAAACAGGTGAAGGCAAAGACGAAGGAATATCTTCGAACTTTTGTCCGAAGGAATTCCTTCGGACAAAAAGTTCGAAGAAATTCCGAGAGGAGCCGCCAAAGGAGAAAACTCGACAGAACAAAAGCCCGAGCAAGGGAAAAGAAAAGGAGTATATCCTTTGGAAAAAAGTCCGAAGGAATTCCTTCAGACTTTTTGTCCAAAGGAATACTTCAGAGGATAAAGCCGAGGGAAATAAAGCCGGGGAGGTAGCCAAGAAATCCAAGGAAATATAGACTACTATAGACAAAATACAGAATCCCGCCAAAAATAGACATGAACAGGCAGACCAAAATAGGATAAAATACATGCAAGCAAGGGCTATTTTCAATCGACTGGTCAAAGCTTCAGTTGACTGGTTGTTGAAGTCCTGCTCATCTCCGGATCAACACATCCGAAGGTCCAACTCAGCTTCAACCGGAGTTCTAAATTCAAACGTCGAGTTGACTGTTCTAGATTTAGAGTTGACTAATTGTTACATGCCACATCTACCAAGAGTTTCCCATGCAAAGGAGAATGATCTCTTCGTCCAACTCAGCTTATCAAACGGTCAACTCAGCCTTTCAGCCGATCATCTCAAACATTCCAGCAGCTCACGTAGAGTTCTAAAATTGACATTGGCATGGATTTCCATGCAAACAGAGGTGGGCGGCTCAGAACAAAGACAAGTTCACTTCCTCAAGCGCAAGAAGCTTCATGCAAAGACAAAGAGAAAACATATTTTATTGAAAGGCCAAGTCAACGTTGAGTTAATCTAAGTTAATCCTTCTCTTCAATTTTTCAACGCCAACCTTTGGCTTTTTTAATTCTCTATAAATTGGCTTTCAGCGTTGATTAAAAATCATCCCTCTCTTGGCTAGACCAAACTCTGCCATTGGTGAGTTGTGTAACCTCTTCAATCAATAGGACTGTACTTTTAGATTTCAAGTGTTCGCATAGTGTATATTCATTCAACAATTTGCATATGTGGTAGATTTCTCTCCCTTCCCAAATTCTGATTCGTACCTAGTTGCTAGCTTATCATTATGCAGGTCATGTTAAGTGTTCTTTATGTCTTTTGCTGAAGCTGTAAGTGGATGTTAGGTGGCTGCAAAGTGTCTTGTATCAGACCTCTCTCCATCGTTTTCCCTCATGTTTTGGTCATTGGATCGAACCTCTTCATGAAATATTTATGCATAAGTGATTGATTGAAATCAAAGGTCTTCATTTTCCCTTGTTTGTTCAGTGTTCAAGGTTCCAAGTTGAGTGGATCAATCTTCTGGTGTATCACCTTTTTTAGGTAGGATTTCCCCTTAAAGTTTCCTTCTCCCTTTTCCATGGTAGTCCGCAGCATAGAGTAGAGATCTTCAATGATACATCTTACAGGAACCAGCCTTCTCTGGAGGTTCTTCTCACCATTGAGGCACCTACCCTCATGAGAAGATCCCATTGTTTCAACCGGATAGAGGACTGGCCATTTCATGCACGTCTTTGATTCAGGGCGCAACTCCAGGTTGACAACAGGTCCCAATAAAGGGATGCCTTAACCACATAGCTGAATTACCTTATCAAACACGGATCTTGAAACAAATCCTTCCTTATATTACTATGACAAATAGATTACATAATTTTACCCCCGCATAAGCAACAGGCTTACTAGGCTATGGATGCATACACGATGCTCAAGGCTAGAGTTCTTGCTCTCCCTCTCGAGCTTACTCTCTCCCCCTCTTTTTTGTCTGCAACTCAACAGAGCCTCCCCAAAAATTCTCAGCTAAGCTCTCCAAAATGAACCCCGACATTCCCTTTTAATAGGCTCTTCCAGATGCCTACCTGGCAAAATGACCACTAACAGATGTGCATCCCAAAGTTCTTGGACATCCTTTTCATGCAACTGCCAACAACCTTCAGTTAATGTGGTATTAAGCTCAGCGCACTTGAGTTGTACAGCACAATAGGCCTAGTCTAGAATCATAGGCTCTTATAAGTCCGCACCATCTAAATCTCAACTATATGTCAAAGCGGATCCATAGGTAGTTATTTCCATTGTTCCCACCTTCCACCTTTTACATTGATTTGTCCTTCATGCTTCTGTCTAGGATCTTAATAGGGTCATCGTAGGTCCACGCGACTCGTAGTCAAACCATGTTGACTAAGAAAATTCCACTGCACCCTATCCATCTACAGGCCCTTGCTTAGAGAGATTTCTCTCTGTCGGTTGTGATCTTTTGCGTGCCTGTGCCTTGTTTCTTTGCACGTACTGACTCTGCATCAGTGTACTTCCTTTGCACCGATCTAGTCCTTGTCACGCGCACCAAAGATCCTTACTCATTCCACATGTGCACCAAAGTCTTTCCGCATTCACGTATTTTTCCTCCTTGTTGGCCCTTTAGGCACAACAAAACTTACTTCCGCGCATCTACTATTGTTGCGTATGTGCACCCTCTACAAAACTAGACTCAGGAAAGTCCTCAGTGTTGCAAGATTACCATTGTGTGAGGGATGCTCCTACACCAGACACCCTAGGAAACTAAAACGTGAGCTTCAGCTCATAAGTCGAAACCTTTGAGAGTATGACCATAATGACCAATCTCTGCGAGATCCAACCAAGTCACATCCTCCATTGCCCAATTCTTCTACTTTACCAAGTACTACTTGTAGTCCTTCCCGCTTGTCCTCCTTACTACCTTAGTCCAATGTGGCCTCTATCTCTTCCTTCTCCTTCTCTAGTATTTGCACTCTCCAATTTAATAATTGCACCTTTGCTTCCTCTATTCTCTATCTAGTTGCCCCTCATGGAAATCATACATGTTTACCACATTGAAAATGGAAATATCTAGTTCCTTTGGCAACTCTATCTCGCATGCATCAGCTGAAAACTTGCAAGACCTTACATGGTTCCATCTTCTTCATTTGTGTCTTATTATAGGTTCCCCTTGGAAATCGTTCCTTACACATATGCGCCAACACTAGGTCTCCTACTTTGATCTCCTTATTCCGCACCTTTCATCTACGCGCTCCTTGTATCACAAGTTGTTCTGCTCCAACCTTTATCTCACTTTCTTGACATAACTCATGCATATACTCGACATAGTCTTCTACTTTTGCGCTTCTTTCATGTGCTTCCCTGATATCTCTCAACTCCACAACTCCTCTGAGGCTACTCCCGTTCACCACTTGGAAAGATGTTTTCCTAGTGCTTCTATTCACTGAAATGTTGTACGTGAGTTTTGCTTGCACCAACACCATGTCCCACTACTTGGGCTTATCTGCAACTAAACATCTAAGCAAATTCCCAAGGCTTTGGTTTACCACCTCAGTTTGTCTACCTGTAGGCAGATGATATGCTAAACTGAAATCCAGCCTTGTTCCTAACTTCTTCCGCAATGTGCACTAAAAATGGCCTACAAACTTCGTATCTCTATCAAACTCTATGCTATATGGAAAACCATGCATTTTCACCACCTTGCGAAAGAACAAATTGGATATGCTCATCGCGTTGTTAGTCTTCTTACATTCGACAAAATGCACCAATTTCGAGAACCTGTCCACCACAAAAAAGATGGAATCATTGCCCCTTTGTGCTCTCAGTAGTCCTATCACAAAATCCATGTCAATTTCGTCCCATGACTTATCTGGAATAGGCATTGGTCATTACAATCTTGTGTTATAACTTCTTTCTTTTGCCAACTGGAAAACTCTACACCTTTGCACATATTCGCACACATTTTCAACCATCCTTAGCCAGTAGTAACCTTCCGCCAACTATGCCAACGTTTTGTCACTCCCAAAGTGACCTGCTATTCCTCCGCTATGTTTCTCCTTTATCAAACTTTCACGCATTGATCCTCTAGGTATGCACAAATGTGCTCCTTTGAACATCATTTCTTCTTGCATGTGGTAGTCCAACCACGATGTTCTATCCATGCTTATCAATTATGTGCACGCTCTCCATGCATCACAAAAATCTCCATCCTCAACATACAGTTCCTTCATGGAATCCAATCCCATGACTTCCACTCGCATCTCACTCAACACTAGTGCTCTTCTACTCGGCAAGGCATCAACCTTATTAGATTTCCCACTCCTGTGTTTCAATACAAATGTGTAGCTCTACAGGAACTCAACCCACTTCATGTGTTGTTGGTTCTACATTCCTTGACTAGATAAAGTGTAGTGCCTAATGGTCTGTGTATAGCACATATTCCTTTGGGAGCAAATGTGCCTCCACTTCTTTAGCACCTACACAATAGCATAGAACTCCTGGTCGTAGACCGAATATTTGCGCTTTGCATCATTCAACTTCTCACTGGAGTATGAGATCAACTTTCCTTCTTGGCTCAACACTGCCCCTATCGTTGCACCACTTGCATCGCAATCCACTTGAAACACCTTATTGAAAGCCAATAGCGCTAGCACTCACTGCTCAGTCGCTCTCTTCTTCAACTCTTGGAAACTTTGTTAAACTTCCTTTATCCATGTAAATGCCTTGCGATTTCCCCACAACACCTCTATGATCATTGCGCACACTCCACTAAAGTTTTTGATAAACCTCCTATAAAAGCTTGATGAGCCATGAAAACTTCAAGCTTCGAATGCGGCTCCTCGATGACGGCCATTCCACTATTTCACGCACCTTCTCTGGATCCATCTTAAGCCCTTCTTGGGATATCACAAAACCCAAGTATACTAACTTCGTCTTCATAAAGATGCATTTCTTCACACTTATCAACAGTGTCTCTTTGCACAACATCTTCAACACATTCCACTGATGCGTCAAGTTTTCCTCCCTTGCGTTGTTGAGACCAGAATATCATCCAAGTACATGATTACATACTTTCCCAAAAATGACTTTAGTACTTCATTCATCAACCTCATGAACGTATTGGCACATTTGTCAATGCAAACAACATTACTAGCCATTCATACAATCCTTCCTTTGTCTTGAAAGTTGCCTTCCATTCATCTCCTTCCCTTATCGAATCTAGTAATACTTGCTCTTCAGATCAATTTTGAAAAATACCTTGCTCCACTCGAGCAATCCATCAAGTCATCCATGCATGACAATGGAAACTTGTACTTGATCGCAGTTATGTTGATGGCCCTTGAATCTATGCACATGCGCCACTCTCCTTTCTTTGGCGCCAATACTACAAGCACTATGCACAGGCTCAAAACTTTCCCTTATCAACCATATATCTAGTAGCTTGTTCACTTGCCTTTGTATCTCCTTGTTCTCTTGAGGTGTCATCCAATAACTTGCCTTGTTTGGCAAACTAGCTTCTAGAATTAAGTCCATATGATGACTTGTACTACATATCGGTGGTAATCATTTCAGTAGGTCACTCGAGACAATGTCGACAAACTCCTCTAACAACTCCTCCACTTCGTGCGGAAGTGGTTCCTCCTTTTCTTTCTTGACACCTATGCACTCTTCTTGTGCCAGCTTGGGCATTAGTGCAAAGCATGCCTTCTCTTCTTCCACCACCTTCAATAATTATTTGCCCGGTATCATCAAAAGTCTCGCACAAACAATGCTATTGTGCTCCTCTTCTTCAGCTTTCAATGGACTGAGTGTGAACTTCTTGCCATCCTTCTCCAAGCAATAGGTGTTAGCTATTCCTTCATGCACAACATTTCTATTGTACTACCAAGGCCTCCCCAAAAGTACATCACACGTCCATTAGCATCACATCGCACCACACCTTATATGGGTTTGGATGCACCAGCTTCCTCAAACTCTACCATCTCGCATGAGACCAAGTTGTTTGTACTGCCGCTATTCACAATCACCTTGCAACATTTTCCTCTCGACTTACAAATTGCCCAAAAAAAGCTCTTCCTTTGCACCAATTGCTTACTCTCCTTCGGTGGCTTCAACAAAACGCGAGCGTTTCTCCATTCTTCAATTCTTTAGAGTGCTCTATCGATCCGATGGTCTCTTCATCTCCATGCACGACATGCGCCCTAGCCTCAGATCTTCTACTACTCTCCCCTAGTGCTTGTGGACATTCAAACGCTTGATGTCCAGACTGTCTGCACCAAAAAAAGGTTCCTAGATATCCTCTTCCCCTTCCTCAGCCAAATCTATCTCGCCCTTTGGACAGATAAGACATGCTCACATGTTCTCTTGTTGAACTCCATGCGCTCTTTTCTCTTGCGCATACAAGCTATGCATTGCACAATTCTTGCCTTCTCTCTATAGGTTCCTTCCTGCATTGCCTCATCCTCCTCGCATGAGTCTCCTTTTGCCTCATGCGGTGCTTTGTTGTCTACGCAACAACTTTTCCTCCAAACTAATAGGCTTCCTCCACTGTTTGGATGTGTCATGTTGAGTTCTTCCCATAT
This sequence comes from Torreya grandis, assembly GCA_037957365.1. Lineage (NCBI taxonomy): Eukaryota > Viridiplantae > Streptophyta > Pinopsida > Cupressales > Taxaceae > Torreya > Torreya grandis. The sequence goes on along the minus strand of JARHVA010000885.1, from coordinate 1,356,428 downwards.
ACCAAATCTCAACCCATTTAGGTACCTTGCGACCTTCTCTCAGTCAACTTCACTATGACCCAACTAGATGGTGATCTTGTGGAACTCTTCAGTGTATTCCTTGACAAATAGCTCTTTTTGCCTCAAATTTTGTAACCTCTTGAATAGCTCCATTTAATAGTCTCCTAGCAAGAACTTACCCTTCATCTTCGCGATCATCAGATCCCATTTAGTTATTTTCTCCTTACCTCTCCTCATCATTCATTTTTCACTTCCTTTCACCATAGCGCCACATGACCCTTCAATTTGGTCTGCCCCACCTTTATGCATTGTGGATCACTAACATCGTCAAATTCAAAATACTCCTCTATATTTGTAAGCCAGTCAATGAGCTCCTCCGGATTTAGGCTTCTCGAGAAACATGGCACTACCATCTCGGTGCCTTCCCTGATTCACGAGATAGCTCTCAAGAACCTACCATGTCCCGCATCCATTTGTTCTTCATCATCTTCGTCTCTTCCAACTTCTCCTACGCATTGTTCTTCCTCCTTAGCATTGCTTTGCTCGTTCCTCAGTACAAACCCACGCCTCTGATTTTCTTTGACCGCCTCTAGATGTTGTTGCATGACATGCACCATGTCCAAGACTTCATCAAGCCTTCCAACCACTCTGATTACTACCACACCTCTACCAACCACTCTCCTAGGTGGCATCATCACTTCCTTGCTTGACCTCCTATCTTCAACCCCCTGTTCTCTACCCACCCTCTTCCTAGTGGAAAGAACACTCATTAGTTTTTTACGTTCAACGATATGCTAGTCTCCTTTTGCTTGCTCAAAACTCGCTCACAGGGTCAACTTGCTCTAATACTAGATGATGCAATCGCGGTCAGGGGTCCCAATGAAGGGATGCCTTAGCCACGCAGCCGAATTACCTTATCAAACACAGATCTTGAAACAAATCCTTCCTTATATTAATATGACAAACAAATTACATAAGTTTACCCAACCATAAGCAACAAGCTTGTTGGGTTATGCTACATGACTTACTCTCCCTCTCGAGCTCACTCTCTCTCCTCTCTTTTGTCTACAACTCAACAAAACCTCCCCAAGAGTTCTCAACTAAGCTCTCCAAAACGAACCCTGATGTGCCCTTTTTATTGGCTCTTCCGAGCCAGGGGCCTACATGGCAAAAAACCAATGCAAACAGCTGCTAATAGAAGCACATCCCGAAGTTGTTGGACTTCGTTTTCATGCAATTGTCAACAACCTTTAGTTAATGTGGTATTGCACTTGGTGCACCTAAGTTGTACAACTCAACAAGTCTACTCTAGAATCATAGGCTCCTTTAAGTCCACATCGTCTAAATCTCAACTACTGTCACAATAGATCCACGAGTAGTTATTTTCGTCATTCTCACCTTTCACCTTTTACGTTGATTTGTCCTTCATGCTTCCATCTAGAATCTAGGTATGGTCATCGTATGTCCACGTGGCTCGTAGTCAAACTAGTTTGACTGAGAAAATTGTGTTGTGCCCTATCCATCTGTGCGCCCTTACTTAGAGAGCTTCCTCTTTGTCAGTTGTGTTATTTTGCGCACCTATGCGCCTTGTTTCTTTAAGTGAACCGAATCTGCTTTAGTCTCCTTCCTTTGCACCAATCCAATTCTTGTCGCACACACCAAAGATCCTTACCCATTCTGCATGTGCACCAAAGTCTTTGTGCGCTCGCAAGTTTTGCCTCCTTTTTGTCCCTCTAGGCGCAACAAAACTTACTTCCACACGTCTACCACTACTGCGCATGTGTGTCGTCTGCAAAATTGGACTCAGGAAAGTCCTTGATGATGCAAGAATAGATTTTCGCTTGGGAAGCTCCTGCATCACGTCATGTGAAATGCCTTTAGTAACCGCTTGTGTTGTTATTTATCCACAAACCTCAAAAATGTGCCATCTATTGCTCTCTTGAACAAGGTGTTGTTCCATATGACAGATTTGGCAGCTCTCAACTACAAGATTCTTTTTTGTTTGACATTGAGATTACTAGGGCACTCTCCATTTGTTAGAAAGTAAGCGATGTCAAAATACCATTCATCGATTGACCTAATGAAAAGTACCATAGGGAGCTTCCCATCAACAAGTTTTTCTTTTGCCTTCTTTGGATCATTTTCGGCAATTAGATGACAGTCTTTGTCCTCTACCCAATTTGGTAGGTTTGACATCCAAGTCAAACTCCTAAACCTTAGCAATCCATCCTCCTCATTTGAAGCGAAGGTATTGTCAAGTCGAGAACAATTTTATTGCAGCATCAAGAACAATTACTATCGTGTACATGTTTAAGATATAACTTTGCATTGATTAGTGCCTTTAGCAGGACATAAGCATGCTTCACAATCGAAGAGTATTGTAATTCATGATCTTTTAGACCACAACTCATGAATGCTATGGATAACTCTACTCCCTCTTCATTCTTTTGAATAAGAATTGTTGAAAGAGTATGCTTGGAGGCATAACAACATATAATTAAACCCTTCTTGAAATCCAGACATACCAATATCGACGCTTTTGCAATGGCTCCTTCAATCACATCAAAATCTTTTTACCATTAACATTCCACTTGAAAGCTGCCTTTCTATGCATCATTTGTGCAATGTGTTTGGTTAATTCAACAAAGTTTGGCATGAACCTTTCTATGAAATTAACCTTACCAGAGAATAAATCAATTCTTGGTTTGTTGGTTGGTGAGAACAAATGCTAAATTGCTCTCTCTTACAGGAAATTGCATATAATAAAACCCTTCTTGAAATCCAAACATATCAATACCAGCATTTTTGCAATGGCTCTTTTCATCTCATCAAAAAAAATTACCATCAACATTCCACCTGAAAGCCGCCTTTCCATGCATCATTTGTGCAATGTGTCTGGTTAATTCGACGAAGTTTGGAAAGAACCTTTGTAAGAAATTAACCTTACCAAAGAATGAATAAACTCTTAGTTTGTTGGTTGGTGAGAACAGTTGCTAAATTGGTCTCATTGTGTTCCATAGAATGAATAAACTCTTGCATGATCAATGTGTTCCCTCTTTCAAGACAACATGACCTAAGATCTTTGAATTTAAATAAATTCTACGAGTTTGGCACCTTTCAAAAACCTTTCTCAAAATGATCATAATGATCAACTCTTTTTTTGGAGAACATAGTGAGATCATCAAAATAGACTACAATGATCCATCGCTCTTTGGAAAGTGGCACCTATGTTGATCAAACCAAACGACATTCTTCAGTATGCATAAGTACCCCAAGGAGTGGTGAAAACAATATAATAATGATCTTCTTGAGATACTTCAAATTGGTTGTATCTAGAGAAACCATCCAACATGGACATCATTTATAAACATGTAACTGCAAGAAAAATCTGGTCCATTGTCGGTGGGGGTACTATCTTTCAATGAATACCAATTTAAATTGCAGAAATCTATGCAAATTCGAATTTCCCCACTCTTCTTTCAAGCAAGAATGATGTTTGCTACCCAAGTTGAGTGTTGAAGAGGAAAGATGATTCTCATAGCTAGCATTTTTTGGATCTCTTCATATATTGTTTCAACAATCTTGAGGTTGTATTGTCTTTGCTTCTACATGTACAGTTGATGTCTAACTTCAATGGAATAGTATGACACGTCTCCTTAGGTTTGAAGGACTCTAAGTCATCATAGAACTAATAAAAGGCGTCTTTATATTGTTTGAATAAGGATTCAAACCTTCTTCACTCCTCAAGGGAACAACACTTACCAAGGTTGACAAACCTAGGTTGTTCATAAGGTCCAACACCCATTTTATCATATTCAATGAACCCTTGGAGTTCAGTTTGAATTTGTCCGTCATGTTCATCAAACTGATCCTCCAAAGATACTACACCTTTTGCTATCTATTCCTTATTTAACTATAACAACTCCACGTCATTGTTCTCATGATCAATCTCAACATCAATTGTTTTAGGAACAAATTCATGATATGCTGAATTGATGCCTTCAAAGAATAAATTCATTAAGTTGTCAGACTTCTCCAAGAACTACACAAATTGCTAATCATCATTGAAAACTTGCCAATTTTCAGATTTGTCGAGTACTTTGGGTCTATGAATCACTCGGTAGTGTATTTGTCTTTTCTCAATTCCAAGTGGGGTATTAATAAGGAAGCAAAAACATCTAAAGCATCAGCTTTATCATTCTTTTCCCTCAGAACAACAAGAAATGAGAAGAGATTATGTAAGTTTTCATAAAGATGAGTATTTGAGATGAAAATTTCTGGATCCATCATGTTAATTGAAGTCAAATTGAGAAAGCATCAAAAGTTTTGATACAATCCCATACTCGATTCCAATAGTGCTTTAACCTATCACTCTTGGCTTGCAATTGATCTCTGACTTGTTTTATGAAATGTCCCCAAATTAGGGATATTTTCTGAAATCTGATTTTTATGTGAAACCCTTAGCAAAAGACAAAATTCCAATTTATACAGCAACAAACCCTAGCTGCAAATACACTCCAAAATTAGCATAAAAATATGTTACCCTTCAAATCAAATATGAACCCTTTCAGCAAAGATTAATCCTTCAAAAATCCAAATTAGCCCTTCAAACTCTAGGTGTCTAGGTTCAGAAAATTAATGTGATTTATGGCAGCCCTTTTGATGATAATTTCTATAGTATTTCACCTTCAATAGGTTTTAAAAAATAATAGAAAAATACAACTACAATCAAATACTTTTTTATGATGTTTTTCCTTCACAAACAAGTTGAATTTACCAAAACAAGTATTAATATAATATAGGAAAATTCCAGAATATTTTAGAAACACTATTTGACCATGAAACCCTCAATTAGGTCATTTTTCCAAATTGCCCAAGGCTAGAAATATTTTATAAAAATCACAAAATAATACTAGGGCAAGAAATGACACTCAAACATTAGCAAAACCCTCCACAAGCAAGTTGCCACCCTCGTAGAGCAAATCGTCAATCTCCCAAGCTATTTGCCTCACTTGGAAACCTTTCTTTTTGTCTTTTCTGAATTTTGATAATCAATGGCAGCTCTTAGATGAAGTTGCCCCACGAAAGAATGAAGGTATTGATCTTGAATCTCTTTACTTGAATGTTTTTGTCTTCAAATCCAAATCTCAAGCTTTTTCGTGCTCAAAACTTGTAAATTCAAATTATGATCCAAGATGCCTTTCAACAAGACCCCTCAATTGTTTTTATATTTCTCCCCAAGTGAAGCACCCAATTTGGGGGGAAATACCTTTGTTGATATTTTTTTCGAAGTATAAAAGAATATATTTTTATAATTTACTTAAGTGGTTCAATACTCATGCCCCTAAAAAAGGCCCCAACTTAAATGAAATTATAACAATATAGTACTTTTACAAATATTCTATTTAAAATTAAATGTTTCCCTTATTTTTCTCTTCTTTCCTTAGCCCTTAGGAAACTAGGCAAGGCTAAAGGTCTTCAATAGTGTCATGTCCAAAAGGGGGACATGACAATCATCCCCGCCCAAAATTGCTTGTCCTCGAGCAATTGCAATATCCACGGGGGTGTCCCAACACTCCTTATGAAACATTGGTTGCCTGTAACTTCTTCCCAAGGAAGAGAAGCTCCAAATGGATCCCTCATACTGTTGTACCTGTGTTTTGAGGGCTGCCCCCAAGTACAAAAGGTGACATAACAGCCCTTCAAATGCTTCCCATGACCCCATGCTACCCACTCTTTCAATACCGAGTTGTAGATGACGAACCTCTTCTCTTCAAGGCCCTCATGAAGTGCACTATGTAGCCAAGAGTGGCAAAGAGAAATGCATCTAAAAAATGACACCTTGCTGCCCCAAATGAAAAGATCCATTTGCTTGTCATTTATTGTGTCCCCCTCTAAACTCTCCTTGTTGTGCCTGTTGTTGTTCAACATGGACCAGCTGTAGTCAACCTCAAAATTAGTCACCAACCTCATTCTTCCTTCACACCCATGGCTGCACCTGTTGTAGTTTTCCATATGGAACCAATAACAGCTGTTAACCTTTCCCAAACCATCTTTCAAGCTGGTCATTTCAAGCTCCATAAGGGATGGAAACTTCCTCATAAGGGCTGTCATCCAATCCTCGGCCCCTAAACTCAATTTACCCCCCATCAAGAAGAGGATCATCCCAGCAACCACCCTGTACTTGCTGATATGTAGGCTGTATATGTGATGTACTGCCATGCAATTACCCCAAAAAGTCAACCCATTCACTACTAAGTTGACCTCCCATGTGCTCTCCATATCCCCATACTTCAACGGTGCCAATGTGAACACAAACATCAAGTGAAAAGAGCAAGAGTTGTCAAACGAAAAAATATTTGGAAAGTGGCACCTTGCTGCCCCAAGTGGAAAGATCTTTTTGATCTTCGTTCTTTGTGTGCATACTCATGCAACTACACTTCAACCATTCCTTGGTAACTCCTACATGCCATGGTAAGCTTCTCCAAGCTTGAAACAAAAGAACAAAAAAATTCTTGGGAAACATACCTTGGAAACCACTTTCAACAACTTGCCAACACTCTTGGATGATCCTTTCCATGCGTTCTATATGTTCACCCGTGGGCTGCCCTTTCTTCACACCCTCATGCATGTGTAGGACCAAATGTGAGTTCAAAAGGAACTCATTGTGACAAATGACGTAGTGTTGTACCTTCACTTCCTCCTTCACCCTCCTTCCATGCAAGTTATGTCCCCAAACATAGACGCCTTCCATATTTGATAACAGCTGTAAAGTTTCAGATTTCTTACCCATGTGAAGTAGCTGCAATAGTGTTCCAAGGTCTGATTTTTCTAAGGGATAAAATTCAGATCTGATTAGTGCACTTCCCTGGCCCAATGTGAGTTGTACTTTGTCCAAGAAATCAATCTCTATGGCATCAATAGGTGGCTGGAATCTTCCTACCAACTCAAAAATTTCTGAGTAAGAAAATTCAGACTTTGCATAAGCATTTTCAGAACTTAACATGGGTTGTATTGTACCTTTTTTCCTTGCTTTTTCTGAGTATGTTATCTTCGGAGTTTGCAAAATCAACTCAGAATTTCCTGAATGTGAATTTGGCGTATCTTTTATCATGATTTCAGTCCTTCCTCTTTTCTACAAACCGATTTTCCACCTCCTTGATCTCATGACTCAAATTATTATTTCCAGAAATCATTGGGCTCAATACACATGGAAGCAAATAGTGTTTTTCATACCTTGACCGTTCTTCCAGCTTAGGAAAGACTTGGTTCTTTGCTGCCCTTATCCATTTCTTCTTGGGAAAGACTCTTTCCATAGTTTTTGATGTCACCTCCAATGCACAACAAAATTTAGATTTAGTCATACATACAGATTTAGTAGAAGGCCAAATTTTCTTTGAAGTCATTGGCTGCCCATGATCAAAATTTGCAGCCTTTTGCCATGGCCTAAAGATCACACTTGCATCCCACAGCATTTCGGAACCTTGAGCTACCTCATCCATTTCAAACAATGAATTCTCCATAAAATGGAAATCTCTTGCATTCCACAACAAGTTTGAACCTCGATCTTCTTCCATATCCATTTCAAACAATGGATTGTCCATACAATGCTCAATTTTTACCTTTGTAACTTTTGGTTTTTCCAGAAAGCACCCCAAATCAAAGTCTTCTTGGAGCCTAATGAGCTCATCAATCACTTATTCAATTTCCTTGGCCCTTGCCTCATCCTCTTGCTCCCTCAACCACTTTGCCACTTCAATCGGTCGCCCTTGTTTAGAAATCATCACATTCCTTGCATTGCCCTTGGCTATTGCAATTGTTCTCCCTAATGCTCCTACACATGGAACAAACAAATTAGTAAAAACCATGGTGTCTAACAACACCTTTTTGATTCCCTTATCAAGCTCTAGGATCATGAAGTGCATCCCTTCTTGATGCCTTGATTCTTCCTTGCAACTCCCCTATATTTGGAATTTAAAAGATAGGTTCATGTTGCTCTTGACAAGGCTGTAGCAACTTCTTTTCCCCTCCATTATTTCCCTTATAGTGGCTGGAAACCCACTTATACATATGTGAACCACTCCCATGGTGTTGAGGTGTAAGAGGTACACCTTCTGAGGGCCAATACTCACCATGGCAACAAGAAACTTGATGGAAAGCAAACTAAAAATAGAGAAAATAGCAGTTAATGTGCTACTTACAATCCTTCCTTTGGTCCTTGGATCATGATACTTCTTGCTTATATGTCTTTCCATGATGGTCCAAGCTTTGTCTTTTGTTTCACAACATAACATAATAACAAAATCATGCTTGTAGGGCTCACCTGGATCCCACAACCATGTTAGAAATTTGTCATGTCCAATCCTTGAATTTACATAGGAGAATTTCCTTCTCCAATTAGAGCTCTTCATTTCTTTCCCATTGTTGGCAATATCAATATCAACATTTGCCACTTCCGATTTTGTTACTTCCATTGCATACTTGATAGTCAGGCAAATCAACCTTAGCAACCATTGCCTTCAAGTGTTCCCCCTTTTTATTTGGCATCCCCCCTTCAAGCGATCCCTTTGCCTTGTCCAACCTTGTTAGGATTTGGGCCTCCTTTTCAATAGTTAACAGCAATTGATTCTTCCACGCTTCCTCTTAAAATCTGAAATTAGGCAAAGAAAATGATCTATGATAAGAAACAATACAAAAAAAATCTTTCATGACATACCTTTCCATTATGGCTTCGTTATCCATATCCAAACTTTCTTCTAGATATGTTGGTTGCTCATAAAGTTGTTGGACAACTTCTCCTTGCTCGACCCTTGGAAGTTCTGATTTTTTTGTTACTTCCACCTTAGTGTCTACCATTTGCAACCCCATTGGTTGCTCCATAACTAGCTGAAAACCCTCACTTGGCTGCCCTTGAATTTCTGGTTCTTGTGGTTCAGAAAAATCAGCCATTGGATGCCCTTTACTTAGCTAAAACAACTCTTCTTGCTGCTCCAAAATCTCTGTATTGTGAAACTCAAAAATTTTACTACTTGGCTGCCCTAAATTTTCTGATTTTTGAAGCTCATCATTCACCTATAGTTCAATCTTCTCTTTTTCTAAGAGAGACTTTTGAGGTGTAGGGCTTAACCCCATAGACTTTGCCAAAACATTGGGACTTATTGTCTTTAGTTCTCTCTGATAATTTTCCATGGCTTGCAACAAATCATCCATTGTCCTCTTCTTCATCCCCACCTTTTGAAAGGGATATTTGTATTCTTCTTTTGGCAAAAACCTAGGTTTCCAATCCATTGAAGTCACTGACACCCCACAGATGGCCAAGAAATTGGCTCTGATACCACTAAAATGTTCCCAAATTAGGAATATTTTCTGAAATCTGATTTTTATGTGAAACCCTTAGCAAAAAATGAAATTCTGATTTTTACAGCAGCAAACCCTATATGCAAATACACTCTAAAATTAGCATAATAATATGTTAAACCCTTCAAATCAAAAATGAACCCTTCTAGCAAAAATTACTCCTTCAAAAATCCAAATTAACCCTTCAAACCCTACGCGTCTAGGTTCAATAAATAAATATGATTTATGGCAGCCCTTTTGATGACAATTTCTATAATATTTCACTTTCAATAGGCCTTAAAAAATAATAGAAAAATACAGCTGCAATTAAATACCTTTTTATGATGTTTTTTTTTCACAAACAAGTTGAATTTACCACAACAAATATTTATAAAATATAAAAAAATTCCATAATATTTTAGAAACACTTCTTGACCATGAAATTCTCAATTATGTCTTTATTCCAAATCAACTAAAGACTGAAAATATTTTGAAAAAATCACAGAATAATACTAGGGCAAGAAATGGCCCTCAAACATTAGCAAAACTTCTCCAAAACAAGCTGCCAACCTCCACAAGCAAGTCGCCACCCTCCTCGAGCAAATCCCCAACCTCCTAAGCTATTTGCCCCACTTGGAAACCCTTATTTTGCCTTTCTGAGTTTTGATGATCAATGGCAGATCCTAGATGAAGTTGCCCCATGGAAGAATGAGGGTTTTCGTCCTCAATCTCTTTGCTTGAAGGTTTTCGTCTTCAAGTCCAAAGCTCAAGCTTTTTTGTGCTCAAAACTTGTAAATTCAAATTATGATCAAAAATAACTTTCAACAAGAGCCCTCAATTGTTTTTATACTTCTCAAGTGAAGTGCCCAATTTGGGGGGGAATACCTTTGTTGATATTTTTTTCAAAATATAAAAGAATATCTTTTTATAATTTACTTAAGTGATTCAATACTCGTGATGCTTAAAAAGGCCCCAACTTAAGTGAAATTATAACAAAGTACTTTTACAATTATTCTTTTCAAAATTAAATGTTTCCCTTTTTTTCTCTTCTTCCCTTAACCCTTAAGAAACCAGGCAACACTAAAGGTCTTCAATAGTGTCATGTCCAAAAGGGGGACATGGCATTTTACTACCAATTCAACATCAACTTGGGCTCTCAAATTTTTAATTCCCATCCCTAGGGCAGCTTTTAACCCAAGAAGATGAGCTTCATATTCTGCAGTGTTGTTTGTACATTTAAATTGTAGCCTATAAGATAGTGTAATTCTAATTTTACGGAGATGAGCACTACACCTGCCCTTGCACCAACATTTTGAGCAGCTTCAATCAAATTTCAAGGTCCAAATTTTATTTTTAACTTTGTTTTCTTGGGTGTCTCTTTCCATGAGTTCTAGAATATCAAGATCATCAGATGACATCATCATCTACATTCCTAGACCAGTTTTTGCATAGATAATCTCAGCGTGAGGATCATCAAATTTTTGTATCAAGTACGCTTTTTAGTGTTTTGAAAGGTGAATTTTTGGGAGCCACAGCTTTGGCAAATAGTCTATTTTTTGAAACATTTGAAGCCCAAGAAAGATTGGAAAAAGCTCTACATTTTGGGACATGTTTAGCTTGATAAGGCTTTCAGACAATTTTTCTAGATGCCACTCAAATCAAAATGAATCCAGATTCAAAGTGTCTTTAAGCTCAATGGAGACAATTAGGATACTTGGGAACAAGAAATGGTCGAACTACTAAAAAGTAAAGGTCTATGGAGGATGACATGGGACAAAGAAAAAGTACCAACAAAAGAAGCAAAGATAAGAGATTTATACAAGCGATAGACTTGGCTTTTGGAACTATTAGCCTCCATATTCTCAAATAGTTGTGCCACCTCATTTGTCCTCGAGTCCCCTTCTCAAGCTTAGGTGAAGCTAAAGAGCCTTTTGATCAAAAAAATTAAAGGAAAGATAAAGTATACTCTTACTGTGGTAAATCAAGACACAAGAAAAATAAATGCTACACAAGGATGGAAGATGTTGCCGATCGCCTCGGCATTTTATAGATGCCAACTCGAGAGATGTACCACCACTATTAGGGTATCACTCGAGACCTTGAAATAGTGAAGGAGAAGCTAGAGGAACCGAAATCCCAATAGCATCCTAAGAGCCTAAACACAATAAGATATTCTTCAATTGATGTTTCCAGACATACACGAGATGGCTTCATTTGTTCATCGACCTTCACACAACTCAGGCAGTTGGTGGTGTGTGCTTGGTGATCCATGCACAGACATGCATACCCGCTCTATCACCTTAAGTGCCTTGGTCACTTGCACAATTCCATGCAATGTTGAACGCATCCCCGTGCATCATGTGCTTCACACGCAATGTCAGGGAATGTTCTGCACCAACTCCAAGCACCGCCAAGCAGCTCCAAGCATCATGTGTGCCCCACACAATGCCTAGATCCATGTTGCATAGCTCCAAGAACAACAATGCATGCGCCACCAGTCTCAACTTCCGTCTCGACGATCCCTGCAACACATCATTCTGCGCAGCACTCCCCACGCATGCAACATTTGTGCAACATCGGCCAAACCGCACAATGTGCAGACTCACAACCTCTGCACAAAGCCCTCAACTTGCGCATTATCCACCACATTGCACGCAACACTCATGACACTCCCAGGGCCATTACATGACAAAACACCTATCAGCATCCCATGCTTTCGGAGCTCAAGAGATGTAACTATCAGAAGATGAAGCATCGCGTGGAAGCCCAAATGGTTCAACTTACAGAATGGCTCCTTGGCCTTTACAACATGTAATCTATACATACATATTTGTAACTTTAGATTAGGCAGATAGTAGCAAAGTAAAAATAGTCGTACATCTTTCTCAAGAGTATGCCATGTATAGGTCGAACGGATAAATAATACATTTGTTGTTCCAATTCTATTAATTTATCTATTCTCGTCTTATTCACTATTTGCTTCCGCACATGCATACAACCCATCTAGATCCTCATCTAAAGTGTTGTCCCCGAGACCTCCTAGAATCCAGATCACTTGGCTTTGATGAGCCTTCGGCCAAAGGAAATGTTGCATACCTTACCACAACTTCGCAAAATGTTCACCCACCTCTTGAAAATATGGATATGGAAGGAGATGTGTGTGAAGAAAACAATAAATATCAAGTAAAAATCTCTTCGGAGATGAATCCCCATGATTAAGGATGGGAAGAATTGGATAAAGAGTTCATTTTTGGGAAGTCTCATGGAAGGCTATTGTGTTCAGAGCCTCATTGAAGGATCTCATGTTCTTGGGGGAGCCTTTTCCTCTTCTAGGACAATATCATAATCTCATATGGTAGACTTTCATTGCATTTCATGGACCCTGTTTGCCTACTTATTGCCTACTTATTGGGGTCGCGTGCTTGCATTCTATCAAGTATAAATACGAAATAGATGTGGCATAGTGCTTCTTGAATCTTGCATATGATTGTCATCCATTGGTTTGTGAAACATATGAATGTTGCTATTTGGCGATCAGAGATAGCCGAACCACTACTATTTAGGCGCCTAGCAAATGACACCTTCCTTCCTCTTTGGGATGAATTGATTCGGTTTAGTAGACATCTCCTCTTCTGTAGGAGTGCCTCTACTATATTTAGGTCCATTTTGAGATGACATATAGATTATTTATGATGTTTGAAGACAACATCATCCGCTCTTGATGTCAATAACATGTCAAGGGGATAATTCTTCCATGTTGCTCTCAGTTTAGTTCCGATAAGCTTGGTTGTTAATGGGGCATGTATATTCGCTGGTATTTTGAGTTGCCAATAAGCATTGCAGTTTTTTGAGTTTCCAACAATGTCACAGATTATGAAAACGACAATGATAGGTTTTGCATATGATTTAGTTGCTAAGAGATTTTGCATATGATTTAGTTGCCGAGAGGTTTTGCATATAATTCAGATGATGCAAGGCTTTTGCGGATGAGTTTCTTCTACTGCTTCATCTACAAATTTCATACTTGATGGGCCTATTAATTCGGCAGTCTTCTTTAAGTTCCTTCTGCTGGTCAGTCTGCATTGAGGAGAGATGATTTGGGCAATCCACACTCTTCAGATTGCAAATAGAAACAACAAATACATGTACATTTCTAGAGAAAGGACAAAAACTAAAGATGCATTCAACAGTGTTTTCAGTTTTTGACTGAGCAAAATTCAAGATACTTTTAGTTTTCAAATACCTTACGAGCCGACAACTTAAAATACCTTCAATTGGTATTTTCAATTTTTAGGTAGGGTGACAGCTCAAGATACCATCAGTCGATATTTTCAATTTTCAAACAGGGCAACAACCCAAGATGCTTTCAGTTTTCAAACAAAGCAACTCCTCAAGATAACTTCAGTCAATATTTTCAATTTTTAAACAACCGCAGCAGCTCAAGATACCTTATGTCAGTATTATCAATTTTTAGATAGCACAACAAATCAAGATACTATTAGTTAGCAGATTGGGCATGATGCAGAAGCATTCAAGTTCACAAGCAATCTTGCATCAATCAAAAAAAAATAGTAATAAGTAGCGTTCTCAAGCCTTGGAGTGAAGGTTCTAAGTTCTTTGGGTATACGCATGCATCCACGCAGGAAAGCAGTTCTGGAAGTGTAAGTGCAGTTTTGTGCAGCCTTCTTGGTAGTCTATAAAGTTATGCACAGCATGCAGGGTCATTTTGGGAAGTTTTGCACAGCCTTGAGCCTATCGGCTAAGTTCCACACAGGTTCTGTTATGTTTTCTAAATATACATAGTTTTGTGCAACATAATGTTTAACATCTACGCACAACTTCAGAGAACTGCACCTTGTGTGCACAATACTTGGGTTTCCAGTGCTTGTCCTGAAAGTATTCAATGACTAAGTATCTAGTCACATGCATAGCTCTGTGCAATAGTGTCAATTTCTATGCAACCACACATACTCCGCATGCAGGCTCTTTTGCCTGTAAGACACATAAGTTTTGTGAACCCCCATGCAGAAACTCCATTCCACAAGCTCCTGCACAGCAAAGAATATTTTGTTGACCGTAATGTCAAGTTTTCACTTGGAGAAGAAAAGGACCGAAGGTAAACCTTTGTGCAAGTAACTCCATTTTGCAGACCAGTTATGTTCTACGCAGTATTCCACTGGAACACCATGCAAATTGTGCGTAGTCCGTGATACAATTGAACTTGATTGCGTGCACAAGAACGAATATCCGTGCACATGTAATCATAGACATTGTAACAGTTAGAAGTTGAAGGGACACAGAGATGATAAAACGACACATGTGGAATAATTGAAATGGTTAAACTTTTGTAACAGTTCTGGAAGAACACCCTTATAAAGAGATGAGTTTCTTTGGTGAAGGGGGTTTGATTCATCAAAGTGCAGTTCAAAAAGTTTAGCAGCTATAAATTGAGAATCGCAAAGTGACTTGAGAGACCATTAGAGATAGCCATGAGCAGAGACTTGTTGGGAGCATGTAGTCCTGAGTAGTGAACTATAGGAATATATTGTTAACACCACATAGTTTGTAAGCTGAGATAAGGTTGTAAGTATTTTATGGTGTGTGGATTGTAGTTCCTCGTTGAAACCAATAAAGATAAGGGTTATTGTTTTCCATTTTGTGCATGGTCTAAGTGCGTGCGCTACTGTTGAGTGTTAGATTCTCAAGCTGCACTGTCTAAGGCTATCCTTCATTGGACCCCTTAACTATGACTGCATCAATTGGTATCGGAGCTAGGTTATTCTTTGTTGAGGTTGAGTATGTGAGGTTCTAGTGGGTTTGTTGCAAGTGTGAAATAAGTCCTACAATTGCAAAGAGTTGCATGAGGAGTAGAAATGGCACATAGAGGAGGACCTCCTGGAAGGGGAGGGAGAGCACCAAGAGTAACAAACATGGCAGAGATGTTGAGCAGAATCCAAGTGAGATTGGATGCAATAGAGATTGCACAACGTAGAGGAACTATTGTTATTGCAGATGAGAGTGAAGATGAAGGGGGAGGAACCCTAGAAGTTTAATTTGAAGATTTGGTAGATGAACCAGAAAATAGATGGTTGAAGGCCATTGCCAAGATGGGAGGCAAACCAAGGTTAGCTATTTAGGGAGTTAGTCCTAAAGATCTAATTGATTGAATCATGGATATGGAGAAGAAAGTTGACTATGAGTCAATGGAGGACCCCAAGAGAGTGAGTTTTCCTTTCACAAAGTTGAAGGAACATGCATCCTTATGGTGGGATCATGTGCAATTGGAAAGGAAGAGAAGAGGCAAAGACAAAATCAAGACTTGGAAAAAGACAAATGCGTTGAAAGGTAAGTTTCTACCTTCTTGGGAAAGGATGGTTGCAAAGTTGAAAGGTAAGTTTATCTGTGTCAATTGAATTTGTTTAAGAAGTTGCAAAATTTAAAGCAAAAAGAGATAAGTGTAAAAGGATTTCATACAGGAGTTTTATAAGCTCGCCATTAGGGCTGGTCATGTTGTGGATGATCAAGAGGAGATAGCAATGTATGTAAATGGCTTGAGGTTGAGCATACATTATGAATTTGGGATGGTTAAATTGCATTCCATAGAAGAAACCTATCAATGTGCATTGAAAGCACATAATAGGTTGTCAAGAAGGCAACTACAAACAGCAAAGGATATGAGCAGCGTGATGGAGGATGGAGACATGCAAGGTGAGGTCAGCTCTTCTCCATCTGGAGAAAATGAAGAGGAAGATGAGAAGTTTGAAACCTCATGGGAAATTGAATGTATTGAAGCTCAAGACATTGAATGGAAGTTTCATGGAGATTGTTATGAATGTGGAGTGTATGGGCATAGGGCATTTGAGTGTCCTCAAAGAAGGGCTGAAACAAGTTACAAGAGTGAAAGCCAATGGATAGCAAGGCTGTCATGTTACCAATCAACAATGAATGAGTGGGAAGAGGATGGGCAAGGTACTTTAGAAGGTTCAGTTACAGCCAAAAACCAAGGAGTAAAATTGATGGTGAAGAGAGAGTTCGAAGGAAACAAAGAAGCAAGAGGAGCCATGGCAAAGAAAGCATATTTTCATAGTTAGGTGCAAAATAAGAAGTGCTGTAATTTTATTGTTGATGGTGGGAGTACGGATAATGTAGTGTCCATGGAAGTCAGAGATAAGCTGAAATTGAAATGTACACCACAGCCCGAGCCATATAGGCTGTCTTGGTTGTTGGAGAAGCATGAAATTACAGTATGGGAACATTGTGTAGTCGATTTGAAAATAGGTTCATACAATGATAGTATTTTTTGTGATGTTTTGCCTATAGATGCATGCCATCTTGTGTTGGGGAGACCATGGCAATTTGACAATAAGGCTAAGCATAGTGGAAGGATCAATGTCATTTTGGTATAGATGAATGGAGAGGGGTGGAGTCTACTTTCATTGAAGGACCAGAGTGGAGTCAAGATGCACCAAAGACATTTGGTCTTGCTGAATACAAGAAAAGAAGCTTTAGCAAGGAATGAAAAATTGCAGGTCATGATGCATTTAAAATTGTGGATGAAGAGGCAAGAGATATTGAGGAAATGTTTCTACACGAATTAGAGACACCTGAAGAAAGAAAGATGGAAGAAGACAAGGTTTGGAAATATTTGATAGAGGTTGATCCAAAGAGCATTTGGACAAGGGGAAATGAAGAGTGTCACCAACGTGGCATAGAGGAAAAGAATGAGATGGAGCAGCTGATGTTTTTATCAGCCCAAGCATGTGTACAGGCTATGTAAAAAGGTTCGCCAATTTTTCGGCTTGAAAATCGAAAATCGCCAAACTTTTTTGTTGGCAGAAAAGGTCAGCCAAGTTCGATAGAATCGGCCAAGAAAACATGGCAAAAATGAGCCCCTACACTGAGATTATATTGTGCGGCACGTGAATAGCCCTGGTCGCCGCTTGGCGTAGGACTGGGAAGTGCAGGAATGTGCTAGGAATGAACCGACGATTAAGGACGTGGGAAGTAGCAGACGAAAGCCAAAATTACAGTCTGAAATGTTTTGAGACCTCTAGCGAGACGACTGTTGTGTTAATGTCGGCGTTATTTACCCATTGTATCAACCTGCAACCCTTCCCGAAATTAAGGCCAGCGTTATTTGCGCAGTATCAACCTACAGCCCTTCCACAACTTTCAAGGTATGAAAGGAACAAATGAATCACGGTTCGAAAGACCCCTGTTCAAAACCCTGCTCGATATGACACTCGTGTTACGGCCAGCATTATTTAAATGCTACAAAATTCTTCATTAAAAGATTGGTAGTGGTCTGGAGAAGAATGGTAAATGCCCGCGAAGATTATTTCTTAATCGTGATTGAAGAACGAAAACATTATTTGATTTCACTTTTTTTTTAATGTTTTTTATTATTTATTTTTTAATTTTTTTAATTTTGTTATTTTTATGTTTTTTAACCTTTTATTTATTTATTTATTTTCATTTATATATTTTTTGGTTTTTTGGTTTTTTTTTTTTTCCGTTAATTTATTTTAAATCTTTATTTATTTTTATCATTTTATATTTTTTAATTTTTTAATTTTAAATTTAATTTTTATATTTCTTAATTTATATTTTATAGTTTGTTTATTCTTATGTTTTTTATTTTTTATTTTTTAATTTAATTTTAATCTTTTTCAATTTATATTTTATATGTTGATTTTTCGTTATTTAATTTATTTAAATTTTAAAAAATTATGTTATTTATTTTTAGAGTATTTAATTTTTTTTGTTATTATTATATTGTTTTCATGTCATTTATCTATATTTATATACTTCTTAATGGTTTGATATGTTTGCACATTATTTTTAAAACTATTTTAAAAAAAATATTGTTCGCGATTTTTTTCCGAACTTTATCCATTGGCTAATTTGAACCAAATTTTATCCTTGTCGAACTCAAACTCAAACTCAAACTCAAACCTTGTGACTTAGTGTACAGGGAAATGAGATGCCGCAAAGATCTCACTAGAAGGACATCACAAAATTGCAGTAAGTGATGAAAAAGATGAAGAGAGGATAGAAGAGACAACATTCCAAAAGGAGATGGATGATCTTTTTGAAGACATTTTGAAGATTGAAATGGAAGAAGATGATGTTGTTGCGGCATAGGTGGTAGTGTTGTTTGAAAATGCAATGAGAATTGCAAGTAAAGATGACATGAAGACTATCTTAGAGGTAGCATTGGAGACTTTGGGTGATCATTTTAATGCCCAAATGTATGTTGGGTTCTTTGACAAGCAAGCTATGAATGAAGTAGAGGATGAGGTGTACTCTTGGAAAGGAGTAAGTGACAACAGTGTTGAAGAATTTAGTGGAGGTGGACGGATAGAGGTGGGTCAAACCCCATAAGATGATGGAATTGGAGAGAGAGTGTTAATTGGAGAAGGTGGAGCCACTATGCCTAAGCAATGGGCAAGGTAATGAGAAGGGTGTTCAGAGATAGCCTAATCCAAATTTGGATCCTAGTATACTATTCATGTGTACTAAGTTTCCACTATACCCAATTATATGTAAGTAATGTTCTTATGACACTGCTTTAAGACATTTAATGCACTCAAAATATTAATATTAGAGACGCTGAGGCAAATCAATATGAGGGTGATCCAGACATCTTCATGGTGATGAGTTGGTAGGTTGCATGCTCTTGGAAAAAGACTGTTTTCTGTGGCAGGGGTTAAAACAATATTTTATTTGTATCAAAATTATATTCTGATTCCATATTTGAATTCCTCTCAAAAAAAATAGAGAAGTTCAAAAAAAACGGCACTCAATTTCAAGGTCATATGCAAAAGTTATACCCATTTTAAATTCGTTCGAAGCTCTGGACTGTTGAACTCTGAAACTTCAGATTGTTGAACTTTGGAGCTAGCTGAGAACGTGAGATTTGAAGCGTTTTTTGGTGTTTTGACTACCTGATGGTTCGTTTCAATTCCCTAAGGGTTTCTAAGGATGGAAGATCACAAATACAGGGCCCATCAATCAGAGAAGGAGAGGAAGAAACAACAAGAAAAGAGATAAAGGGGAAGTTGGATTCACATTTTTTCTTTAGGCTAGTTTGAGTCTTAGTTCTCCGTCTCTTATTTTTGTTAGTTGTAGATGATGACTTAGGGGTTGAGAGTGATGGAAGTGTCTTGAGAGTGCAGAGCATTTGTATGAGTGTTGGATAGAGGAGTAGCAATTATTATGTCTATAAAGGCCATTGTTGGCAGTAAACTTGTATACTTGTCACAGAACATAGTGGAAGGAGAGTGCAAGTCGCCTCACCTGCTGGAGTTTTTCCCACCTTGGGTTCTCCAGGGTAAATTTGTGTCTATGTTGTCTGCTTTGCTCATTCAGTATTTTGCTTCATAGTCTTGTTTAATAGGCTGTACATTACATTTTCTGTACATGTGCATTTCTATTTTAGCATGTTTAACATCATCCAATAGTCATAAATCTATTTGTTAATCAGCTAACTACTTAGTATCCGTATTGGTGAAGCTTAAAGTGGAATATCCACCTCGCTTACGGATTATATTGGTGTCAAAGCAAGTTAGTGTTCCATAGATTGTGTGGTTTGTTTGGTTATCATTTTACAGATATATGCCCGTTACAAGAGGAGCAATTGCTAGTGGAAAAGGTGATTTGGTCTCTTTACAACAAGAGATATCTACAAGAAAGTGGAAGAGAGATTTGAGAAGTATGACTTCCGAAGATCAGAGGATAGTTGAAAATGATGAAGGAAGATTCCGCAAATTGGAAGAGGATGTTGCAAGCATATCTCAATTCATGAATGAGCTTGGGAAAATTATGAAAGTGATCAAGGCAAAGCTAGGAGTTTCCATGGATACTTTCAAAGCGAGGAGCTTAACAATCCATCCATGAGAAAGATAACCCTCAATTCAACGAAGCTCCACCTCCATTCAAAGTAAAGGCAAAGATTGACATTCAACCCTATGAAGGTGAGGTAAATGCGGATAAACTTGATCATTGGTTAGCCCAATTGGAAGTACACTTTAATTTACATCAAATTCGTGAAAAGCAAGAAATTTCTTTTGCAAGGTTGAAGCTAGCTAGTCATGCTCCAACTTGGTTTGAGAGTTATCTTAATTCTTTGGTTGTTAAGAAGCTACCATCAATTAATAAATGAGATGAATTTAAAACTTTGATTAAGAGGCAATTTTATCCTATTTGTTAAGAAGACGAGAGGTCTATTGAATGGCAATATTTGAGGCAACAAGAAGGCCAAAGTGTGCTAGTCTATACAAGTGAGTTTTGAAAAAAGGCGGTCCAAATGGGAAAAGATACATTTGATTGTGATATGCTCATGAAGTATGTTGGAGGGTTGCATAGTCACTTAAGGAGGCCTGTTTTGCTTCCCAAACCAAAGGACATAGATGAGGCTCGTTCTCAAGCCCACTATCTTGAGATGGATGAGAATAAGGATCCATCTTCCTCTTCAAAATCTTATGATGTTCCAAAGAAGAAAGGTGGGGTCAATGCTACTTCTACGGCTTCCAAGAAGGATACTCAACAACATTGTGGGCATTGTGATGTTGATAGCCACTCCAAGGATAAGTGTTGGAAGTTACATCCAGAATTGCATCCGTTTAAAAACAAGAAGAAGAAGAAAAAAGCCATGTCTTCACTTCAAGGTGGAGAGGTTCATTGTAGTGAAGATGTGGATGATGGGTGGTGTTGTACCTCCATGTAGAAAAAAGTATGTGTGGATAGTAATGCTGCTTCTAAACTCTTCCATATCAAAGTTCAAATTAAGATAGTCAAAGTTGATGCTCTTTTTTATTCTTGCTCTCAATCAAATTAAATTAGCAAAGCGTTGATACAAAACACTTGGGTTGGAAGTATACGATCATCCTAATCCTTATGCACTAGGGTGGGTGAAAAAAGGAGTAGAGATAAGGGTCTCCAAACAATGCAAAGTCAAGTTTGCAATAAATGAACATTTCATTGATGAAGTTGTTGTTAATGTTGCACCTGTTGACATTTGTGGAATAGTTTTTGGCAGCCTTTATATGTATGTTAGAGATGTTATTTTCAGGAGGAGATCTAATCAGTATCATTTGGTTAAGGATGGGAAAGATACACCATTCACTCCTATGAAGGCAAATCTAAGCTCTCATTGATGAATTCCACTCAAGGTAACCGGTTGTTTAATGCTAGTGAGAAGTTCTCTTTCCTTGTTTTGAAAGATAAGCAAGAATGTAAGGATACTCATAGTAGGTCTACTAACAAAGAGAATTAGATGGAGTTATTACCAGGATGTCCACTTTCAGAGACAAGTCTTCCTTGGCAAGGAAGTGAGCCACACAAGAGGCATGAAAGGGTGGACTCAGCAGTTCACAACACTGATAAGTTATTTCAGTATATACACCTCCAAGTTCAAGAGAGGGTAAAGAAGTGGGGAATGAAATTTCCTCACTACAAAAGTTCTCAAGCTTTTAGGGACTTAAAAGCCTCAAATTGGGGAGGTATGATCCAAATTTGGATCCTAATACACTATTCATGTGTACTAAATTTCCACTATACCCAATTATATGTAAGTTATGTTCTTATGACATTGCTTTAAGACATTTAATGCACTCAAAATATTAATATCAGACATGCTTCTGAGGCAAATCAATATGAGGGTGATCCAGACATCTTCATGGTGACGAGTTAGTAAGTTGCATGCTCTTGAGAAAAGACTATTTTCTGTTGTAGGGGTTAAAACAATATGTTATTTGTATCAATATTATATTATGATTCCATATTTTAATTCCTCTCGAAAAAATAGACAAGTTCAAACAAAATGGCACTCAATTTCGAGGTCGTATGCCAAAGTTATAGCCGTTTTAAATTGGTCTGAAGCTCCGGACTGTTGAACTCTAAAGCTTCAAACTGTTGAACTTCGGAGCTAGTCGAGAACATCAGATTTGAAGCATTTTTTGATGTTTTGACTCCCTGATGGTTCGTTTCAATTTCCTAAGCGTTTCTAAAGATGGAAGATCACAAATATAGGCCCCATCAATCAAAAAAGGAGAGGAAGAAACAAGAAAAGAGATAAAGGGAAGTTGGATTCACATTTTTTCTTTGGGCAAGTTTGAGTCTTAGTTCTCCGTCTCTTATTTTTGTTAGTTGTTGATGATGGCTCAGGGGTTGAGAGTGATGAAAGTGTCTTGAGAGTGCAAAGCATTTGTATATAAGTGTTGGATAGAAGAGTAGCAATTATTCTATATGTAAAGGCCATTGTTGGCAGTAAACTTGTATACTTGTTACAGAACATAGTGGAAGGGGAGTGCAAGTTGCCTCATCTGCTGGAGTTTTTCCCACCTTGGGTTCTCCAAGATAAATTTGTCTTTGTTGTGTGCTTTGCTCATTCATTCCTTTGCTTCATAGTCTTCTTTAATAAGTTGTACATTACATTTTCTGTACATGTGCATTTCTATTTTAGCATGTTTAACATCATCCAATAGTCATAAATCTAATTGTTAATCAACTAAGTGTTTAGCATCCATATTGGTGAAGCTTAGAGTGGAATATCCACCTAGCTTACAGATCATAAGCGGAGAAGGACGGTCTACGATTAAGCAGGTGGATTGAAAAAGAAGAAGAAATAGAATGATGAACTCCATAGGTCCCTGACAAGGTGGAAGGGGTGTTAAGGTGTGGAGCCTAAAAGCTTCACCAAGGAGCGCATTATCAAAGTTGCAGGTTTACACAGTCACCGGCGTCGCTCAGGAGCGACCGACATCAGTCAGGTGCAGTTGAAGAGACGCCGGCGTCGGTAGGGATCGCCGACGTCGGTCACAGGCAAGCAGGCAGGAACCGGCGTCGGTTACCTGTGCGTCCAGAAAGCTATTTCCGAGGACAAAACCGAGTGTTTGCATGATGAGATTAAGTCGTAGTCTTAAATCCGCGTCTCTATTATTAGTAAGACTGTTTTTAGAGCCCTTGTTCAAGAGGCTTAACTGTTTGTTGTAAGTGCATGCTCAAGTTTCCTAATTCTATATGTAGGAAAGATCTTCTTAGCTTATTGTAGTAGAACATTGTGAATGTTGAAGAACAGTACAGAATTGTATAGGTTAATCATTCCAGGGTGTTGGAGTTGATTGTACTTGAGAGAGAGCTCTTGAGGGAAAGAGATCTAGAGAGAGATCTGTACATCTGAGAGAGGTGTGGAAGAAAGAAGTTTCTTCAATTGTATTCCTTCTGTAAAGAGTTTAATACAAGTTTTCAGGGTGGTTTCTTGTATCTCTTGTTATTTGCTATTTATCATTCTAGTTACTTATCTATCTGATTTAATTCCGCGGTTTATTGCTTTCATAAGTGTAATCAAATTGTTGGTTGATTCCCAATAAGTGGTATCAGAGCTTGGTTGCAGGTTCAGAGCTTGATATCCATAAGTGGTATCAGAGCTTGGTTGCAGGTTCAAAGCTTGATATCCATAAGTGGTATCAGAGCTTGGTTGCAGGTTCAGAGCTTGATATCCATAAGTGGTATCAGAGCTCAGGTTCACTAACAAGTGGTTCAGATCTGTGTGGTGTGTATTGATTACAGGTTGCTCACAGGGGTTTCTGCAGGAATTTCTGTTTGAGTGGGAGAAGCAATGGCAGAAGAAAGTAAACTGAGAATGGAGAAGTTCAATGGCAAAAATTATCAACATTGGAGAATGCAGATAGAGGACTATCTGTATCAGAAAGATCTATACTTACCGTTAGGTGGGATTGCAAAGAAGCCCAAAGATATGGATGATGAAGAATGAAAAGTTCTTGATAGAAAGACTCTGGGGTCCATAAGACTGAGTCTGGCATCCACTGTGATATCTAATTTATCACAAGCAAAGACAACGGTAGAGTTGATGACTACTTTAGCAAATTTGTATGAAAAACCCTCAGCTTCTAATAAGGTATATCTTATGAAGCAGTTATTTAATTTGTATATGCAAGAAGGTGGATCTGTATCTAATCACATGAATGATTTCCATGGAATTGTAAATCAATTAAGTTCAGTCAATATTGTGTTTGATGATGAAATTAAAGCTCTTTTAATATTATGTTTTTTGCCTGAAAGCTGACATAGCTTAGTAATGGCAGTTAGTAATACTGCATCTGCTTCAAATATTTTAAAAGTAGAGGATGTTGTTAGTGTTATCTTGAATGAAGAAATTCGCAGGAAAAGCACAGAGGAAACATCAGGGAATGCTTTAAGTTTTGAGAGCAGGGGAAGACAAAAAGAGAAGAGCAAGAGGAAATCAAAATCTAAGTCTAAGGTGAGAGGTAGATCCAAATCCAGAAATGGCAGGAGGCCACAATGCTGGAATTGTAGAAAGATGGGGCACATAAGCAAAGATTGCTGGTCAAAGCCTAAGGAGGACAATCAGCACGAAGGAAAGGAAGAAGCAAAGGTTGCAGGGATTGCACAAGATGCTTTAATATTCTCTTTGCATAATAATATAGAATCTTGGATTTTAGATTCTGGTGGTGCATCTTTTCATGCTACCCCTAATAAAGAATATTTTAGTGACTATATCCATGGAGATTTTGGAATAGTGTATCTAGGGGATGATGAGCCTTGTAAAATTATTGGCAAAGGTAAAGTGCAGCTGAAAATGCAGAATGGCAACACATGGGTGTTGAGAGATATTATGCATGTTCCTAGCTTGAAGAGGAATTTGATTTCTGCAGGAAAGTTAGGGGATGAGGGTTGTACAGTAACTCTCACAGCTGAATCTTGGAAGGTGACCAAGGGTGCACTTGTTATGCCCAGAGGTAAGAGAGTAGGTACTCTCTATTTATGTAATTGTGTTACTAACAATTCTCCTTCTGTATTATCTACTTCAGATGTGGATGCTAAATTGTGGCACTCAAGGCTAGGCCACATGAGTGAGAAGGAGATGTCAATTCTTAAGTCTAAAGGTAAGCTTTCAGATTTGAAAAGCATAGATCTGGAATTTTGTGAGCATTGTGTGTTTGGAAAATAGAAGAGGGTGAGTTTTCTCAAGACTGGGTCAACAAAGAAGAAGCATAAGTTGCAGCTTGTTCACACAGACGTGTGGGGACCGGCTCAGGTAGCTTCTATTGGAGGATCACAGTACTATGTTACGTTCATAGATGATGCTACAAGAAAGGTATGGATATATTGTATTAAGAAGAAATCTGATGTATTTGAGACTTTTAAGATTTGGAAAGCTATGGTTGAGAATGAAACAGGCAGAAGATTGAAGTGCCTGAGATCTGACAATGGTGGTGAGTTATGCAGCTATAAGTTCAGAGATTATTGTTATATGCATGGAATCCGCAGACAAAAGACGGTTCCAAAAACACTTCAGCAGAATGGAATTGCTGAAAGGATGAACAGAACAATAATGGAGCGTGCAAGGTGTATGAGATTGCATGTTGGTTTGCCTTTAGAGTTTTGGGCAGAAGCTGTTGACACTGCAGTGTACCTGATTAACAGAGGACCCTCTACAGCTCTAGATGGTGAAATTTCAGAAGAGGAATGGACAGGGAAAAAAGTAGATCTCTCATATCTCAAAGTTTTTGGTTGTGAAGCCTTTGTGCATGTAGATAAGGAAAATAGAAAGAAGCTAGATGCTAAGTCTATGAGGTGCACATTTATTGGCTATGGCTCAGATGATTTTGGTTTCAGATTTTAGAATCTAGAAACTGACAAGATAATTAGGAGCCATGATGTTGTTTTCAATGAAAAAGTGATGTATAGTGATCAGCTGAAGACGCTGAATCACTCTGGGTAGAGCAATGGTGAATTGGACGAGGTGACGGTCCAAAATGAGCTCGCGAGAAAAAGAAATAATCACTTGCAGGAAAACACAGAGACCGACGTCGGCAGGGTAGAGACCGACGTCGGCAGGGTAGGAACCGACGTCGGCAGAACAAAAACCGATGTCGGTCATACAGGAACCGACGTCGACCAGTAACAGGTCTAGAAGTGACCGAGGTCGGTCACTATCAGAGAATTTGGGCAGACAGTGTGTTGTGAACGAGTCTCAGACGCCCATCAGGAGGTCAGAAAGGGTAAGTAAGCCTCCAATTAGATATTCTCCTTCATTATTCTATTTATTGCTAACTGATGGTGGAGAACCAGAGAGTTTTGAAGAAGCATTACAGGCAAAGTCCAAGAGTCAGTGGGAGTGTGGCATGGTTGAGGAGATGGAGTCCTTGAAAGAGAACCAAACATGAGATTTGGTTGAGTTGCTAGCTGGTAAGAGAACACTGAAGAACAGATGGACCTACAAGTTGAAGGAAGGTGAGAATGGACAGATGAGATATAAGGCCAGGTTGGTAGTGAAAGGATTTGCACAAAAGCCACGTATTGATTTTGGTGAGATTTTTTCTCCTGTTGTTAAAATGACTTCTATACGGATTGTACTGTCTTTAGTTGCTATTGAAGATTTGCATCTTGAGCAGCTTGATGTTAAGACAGCGTTTTTTCATGGAGATTTGGATGAGAAAATATACATGGAACATCCAGAAGGATTTGAGGTCAAAGGTAAGGAGAAGTTAGTGTGTAGATTGAAGAAAAGCTTGTATGGCCTCAAGCAAGCTCCTAGACAGTGGTATTTGAGATTTGACAGGTTTATGACTGAGCATGGCTACAGTAGGTGTCAATCTGACCATTGTGTGTATTTTAAAAAATTGAATAATGATAGATATATTATTCTGCTGTTGTATGTAGATGATATGCTGGTTGCAGGATCACACATGCAGGGTATCTCTGAGCTTAAGGTGAAATTAGCTCAAACGTTTGCCATGAAGGATTTGGGAGCAGCAAAGAAAATCCTTGGCATGAGCATTAAGAGAGAAAAAATCACATGTTGATTTTGTCTCAAGAGGATTACGTGAACAAGGTGTTGAAACGGTTCAATATGCAGGATGCTAAACGGGTAAGCACACCTTTGGCTGGACATTTTAAGTTGAGTAAACAACAATGTCCTAATTCACATGATGAGGTAGAGTACATGAGTAAAGTTTCATATTCTTCCGCAGTAGGGAGTTTAATGTATGCAATGGTGTGTACTAGACCGGATATTGCCCAAGCAGTGGGAGTTGTAAGTAAGTATATGGCCAATCCAGGAAACGAACATTGGAAAGCAGTTCAGTGGATCCTTAGATATCTGAGAGGAACCAGCAGTAAGCACTTGTGCTATGGAGGTTCAGATATTTCTCTACATGGTTATGTAGATTCAGATATGGCAGGTGATTTGGATGGCAGGAGGAGCACCACAGGATATGTTTTCACTATTGGTGGAACGGCGGTTAGCTGGATATCAAAGTTGCAGAGGGTTGTTGCCTTGTCAACTACAGAAGCAGAGTATATTGCAGCCACGGAGGCTAGCAAAGAGATGATATGGATGACACAATTCATGGAAGAGCTTGGAAAGGAGCAAGAGAGTTGTAGACTATACAGTGATAGTCAAAGTGCCATTCATTTGGCTAAGAATTCAGCCTTTCATTCAAGAACAAAGCATATACAGCTTAGGTACCACTTCATAAGACAGGTATTGGAAGACGGTGAGTTGAAGCTGGAGAAGATCCATACAGATAGGAATCCTGCTGATATGTTAACCAAGCCGGTTACAAAGGAGAAGCTGAATCTTCATTCAACTTCTGTTGGTTTTCATGATTGAGTTGAAGATGGAGGAGCTAGAAGATGTTGTACAGGTACTGGTGCAGCTGTTTATCTCCAAGTGGGAGATTGTTAAGGTGTGGAGCCTAAAAGCTTCACCAAGGAGCGCATTACCAAAGTTGCAGGTTTACACAGTCACCGGCGTCGGTCAGGGGCGACCGACGTCGGTCAGGGGCAGTTGAAGAGACGCCGACATCGACAGGGATTGGCCGACGTCGGTCACAGGCAAGCAGGCAGGAACCGGCGTCGGTTACCTGTGCGTCCAGAAAGCTATTTCCGAGGACAGAACCGAGTGTTTGCATGATGAGATTAAGTCGTAGTCTTAAGTCCGCGTCTCTATTATTAGTAAGACTGTTTTTAGAGCCCTTGTTCAAGAGGCTTAACTGTTGGTTGTAAGTGCATGCTCAAGTTTCCTAATTCTATATGTAGGAAAGATCTTCTTAGCTTATTGTAGTAGAACATTGTGAATGTTGAAGAACAGTACAGAATTGTATAGGTGAATCATTCTAGGGTGTTGGAGTTGATTGTACTTGAGAGAGAGAGAGCTCTTGAGGGAAAGAGATCTAGAGAGAGATCTGTACATCTGAGAGAGGTGTGGAAGAAAGAAGTTTCTTCAATTGTATTCCTTCTGTAAAGAGTTTAATACAAGTTTTCAGGGTGGTTTCTTGTATCTCTTGTTCTTTGCTATTTATCATTCTAGTTACTTATCTATCTGATTTAATTCCGCGGTTTATTGCTTTCATAAGTGTAATCAAATTGTTGGTTGATCCCCAACAAGGGGAAACCGTGGTCAAGTCAATGGACCAAACGAATGGTTCTACCATTCACCCTACCTTTGTCAGCTAGAGCTCACAAAATTTTCTACCTCAAATGTCTAATGAACGAGCATCCAAGTTCACAAGATAACTTGCATCAACCAAAAACATTAGTAATAAGCAGTTTTCTCAAGCCTTTGAGTGAATGTTCTAAGTTCTTTGGGTGTACGCATGCATCCCGTAGGAAGGCACTTCTAGAAATGTTCATGCAGTTTTGTGCAACCTTCTTGGTAGTCTATAAAGTTTTGCACAACATGCAAGGTCATTTGGAAATTCTACGTGGCCTTGAGCTTATCAACTTTGTTTCGCATAGATTCTATTATGTTTGCCAAGTATGCATAGTTTTGTGCAACATGAAGTTCAACATTTGTGCACAACTTTAGAGATCTACACCTCATGCACACAACACTTGGGTTTCAGTGCTTGTCCTGAAAGGATTTAGTGACTAAGTACGTAATCAAGCGCATAGCTCTGTGCAATATTGTCCATTTTCATGGGACCACACATACTCTACACGCAGGCTCTTTTGTCTGCAAGACATATTTTACAAACCCCTGCAAAAAAACCTCATTCCACAAGCTTCTACAAAGGTAAACCCATATTGCGCACCACTCTTGTTTTGCGCAGTAGTCCATTGGGATGCCACACAAACTGTGCATAGCCCATGATACACTTGAACTTGATTCGCATGAGCAAGAATGAATATCCACGCACAAGTAGTCAGATATATTGTAACAACTAAAAGTTGAATCATAGAGAAGATGAAAAGTCAAATGCGAGATAACTGAAATAGTTAAACTTCTGTGATGGTTTTGGGAGAATGCCCTTATAAAGAGATGAGTTTCCTCGATAAAGAGGGTTCGATTCAACAAAGGGAGGTTCAAGAAGTTTAGCAGCTAGAGATTGGAAACTGTAGGAATGAAGCGCATCCATGAATGGACATGTATTGTAACACTGCATAGTTTGTAAGCCAAGATAAGGTGGTATATGTTTTATGGTGTGTGCATTGTAATTCCTCATTGAAAGCCATAAAGATAAGGGTTTTTGTTTTCCATTTTGTGCAGGGACTGTGTGTGCGCGCCATTGTTGAGTGTTAGATTCTCAGGTTGCATGGTCTAAGGCTGTCCTTCATTGGACCCCCTAACCATGACTACATCAGGGCGACAACTCAAAGATATCTTAATATTTTAGTGATAACTTCAAAATCCTCAATTGCTATTGTGACAAGGGACAAACTCCAAGAGAGGGGACTAAGGCCAAATTTTAAAAGAGATAAAAGTGACAAGGGACTGATGCCAAATTATTCAAGTGATAAGGTGATGGGACTAATGCCAAAATATTAACGCGATAAAGTGATAAGAGGACTAATGTCCAATTTCAAGTGGCAAGTGTTGGAGTGCGGCTCTAGAGGAATCGTCATGCATATCCCACATGTTGTGGCTTCCTTCAAGTCAGGATTTATAGGGGATGTTGGTGCACAAGTGGAAACTTTGGTAAATCTTCCTTGTTAAGTTTTGGCTTAATTCATGACTTGATTTCCCATGTGGCACCTTATTTATTGGATGGTCCTTCAAAGACTTGTGTGAACCAAACAGTGGGTGTATAAACATGCAAAATTAAAAATTACATGTCGAATGCACTACATGGGCCGCCCTTGGTGTTATGCACTTAAGTTCTCTTTTGATAAGGGACCTACAAAGAGGAGTTGATGTGACGATTCCTCGTGAGGCATCTTGTTTGTTTGATGACCCTTCAAATACTTGTATGCACCAAAAAGTACATGGCCCAATGTATTACATGAGCTGCCCTTGGGGTGGGGTTTTACACTAAACTAAAAGTCATCTTTTGATAAGAGACCTCTAAATAGAAGGGTTGCTCTGATTTTTCCACAAGCCCAATACCGGGGTTTTTTGCTGCCACCATTTTGTCCATTTGCTCTCTCTCTCTCTCTCTCTCTCTCTCTCTCTCTCTCTCTCTCTCTCTCACTCACACACACACACACACATATTGGTATGCTGTGATGATGTTATGCAATGTTGGAGTAGAGTAGCAGCTGTTTGTTTCTTTAATAATCTTGGTTTAAGGCTAACTAGATCCCCACATTCACTTATATCCAGTGAAATCATATATGGATGACTAACAAGTCTCAAAGCGGACATTAAGTGATTTTGAAAGTTATGTTCTTATAAATCACACTACCCTGCTCAGAGTGTCTAGGGACACTTTATGGCTCATATGCTTTATAAGCTACATTGCAGGGGTACGCCCTCCCCCCCCGGCACCACCTGTTCGGAGATGCCTCCAGCACAGGGACGTCCTGAGTACTCCCGGAGGCATCCCAGAGGTGTCCGTGGACGTACCGAAAACGTCCGGCACGGCCACGGACGCCTCCGGGAGTACCCAGGATGTCTCCGGGCGTGCCCAAGGGATTCCGGCAAAAAAATGGCGAAAAAATTTAAAAAAAAAAAACCTCAAAAAATCCTTAAAAAAAAACCCTAAAAACTAAGCAACCCTAAATGTAAATCCAGTCCGAACCCAAGAGTATATAAATAAAATAAACATTTAAGTATAAGTTTACATTTAGATATGGACATCTAGTTTCTTATACTTTGAGTTATATTTTATTTATATACAGTCAAGATGTTTGAGAGGGGTTTCGGATTACTAGGAGCTATAATGCAAATTCTAGGTTTTGGAGGACCCTATCATATTTCAGAGTTAGTCAGATTCCAGGGTTTCAGGGTTTCAAACTTAGCCATATTTCAGGGTTTCAAGATTTCAAGGAGACATCATAGGAGGTATGAAGGCTGCATGAAGGGATGTATGCGTGATAAAATAGTATGAGAATATCTCTCGCAAAGTGCCACAAGCCGATCCCACCCCATTCCCTGTGCACCCCTTAAGGCATGCACTCGTGAGATTCAATGCACCGATGAGCCCTTGTGAGAGAAAGTGTCAGTGAATGATAAAGTTGAAAAATAATGGGAGTGCAATTCATGATTTTGTGGACAATCGAGATGATTTATTCTAGATTTGAATGTACATCTTGTCTTTGAAGTAATGAATGAATGAATATTATATATTTTTAAGTGTTTTATCATTTATAGACAAATATTTTCACACTATGTAGTTTCAAGTGTTTTATTAAAAAAATGAGTAATATACAATATATATATATATACACACACACACAGACGTACCCACGACGTATCCAAATCAAGGTTTTTGAAAAATGACGTACCTGCGTACCCGAGACGTCCCCGTATCCGTACCCGTACCCAAACAACATAGTTTATAAGCAATGTGCTCGATATAAAAAGTTAAAAGATACGCGTAATTTTTTTAGGTCACAACCATGCCAACATGCCAAATTGGTGCATGGGACTCCCCTTGTGGAAACACACAAGTGAATTTCTTTTTCCATATGCCTTACATTGTTCAAATTTTAAATTTCTTGGGTTTCAACCTCATGACCAAGCTTAGCAGTAAAGCGGACCTTGTAAATCCACCAATGCCAAGAGTAGACAAAAAAAATACACCATGTTGCTAGAAATATTCAATAATCTTGAAAACTGAGCTTGTAATAAAATTATTAACCTTGAAGTCCATTAGCAAAAGGTTACCACTCCTTGCTCGGAAGAAATCAAAACAAATCCTTCATCATAAGCCAACATGAATATCCTTCCATAGAACACAATGTTATTTGTGGTAAAATCAAATTCAGTAGAACAGAATGGACTTCAACGGTGAAATCAAAATGAGAGACATCAAGCATAAATTTATTTCTGAGAACAGTTGTCCATTCTTGCTCCAAGAGATGCAAACTTATCAGTTCAAAATGCAGAAAGAACTTTTATTTTTCAATGGTTACGTCAAACACAAACCAATGGATGTTAAGAGCTTCTCAGGTGGTCTAGTTTTGACGCAAGATCTCTAGAGACTAGAGAAATCGGATCATAAGACTAACCCTCAGTGGACCAGATCCACCTTCAAAATATTGGGAATGAGAATAAGCTTCAGCATCTTCAATAGATATTCCCTTACCCGTCATAGAAGGAAGCCAGGGATCAAGGACTCCATACAAATAGAGCTTACCTCTGTCGATGCTCATTAGTCATTACTGAATCCTCACACAGTATATTAACACTGTCCCAAGCTTCAGCAATAATAAGTGAGCCACCTGACAGAATGACACTATTAGGGAGATGATTGAAGACCTTGTCCTCCAAAAATCCCTTGAGCCTGCACCCCACTGAAGGTTGCTTTTCCTGGAATAACAAAAGAAGAAGAGTGAGCTTCATTCCAAAAAAGCTGGACTTCTTAACCATATGAGATGATATCTTGCTAGTTACTGGCAGGTCGATCATAGAATCATGAGCACCTTGCAAGTTCAACCCCATTTGGATTCAATAAGAAGATTTCCGGACATGATGCAGGAATCATGGGAACCCATCTTGCCCTTCCTAGCCCCTAATGTGAGTGAAATAGGAAGATCTGACATCACCATGCTTGGACTCATCCAACCCAATCAAGGAAGGATTTGGAAAACAGAATTCTTCAGTTGCAGCAATCCATTGAAGATAATGGTTTTAACACTGAGGCTTTGGCCTTGGAGTAAAGCCTAATGAGACATTACAATTCAATCCTGCAGAACTCAGGATAATGACAAACAGATGTTCAATGAATCTTTAATCAAGAAGCATGTCGCAACTCATTTATTAGCAAACCTGATGAAGACCAAGCTGCTGATCAAAAGTTGTCACAGATTCACCAAACCATTGTCCGTGCTGATACAAGTTTAGATCTTATAAGGGCAATGGAAAAAAGGAACTGGAAGAGGTGGTATTGCCAAGAGCGAAGCCCCTGGTCTGGACATGTTCCAAGGAAATTCTATTAATCTTCTTAGCCCTTCATAAAGAAGGAGCTTGCTAAAGACTTCCTAGAAGTCCAGAAGATCTTATAAGGTATCTCAAGCGATTACCTCCATTTCTAGTGCTTTAAAACCTAGAGAAAAGAGTGCCAGAAAATCATCTCTAAGACCATTACCAACAGACTAGAACCAATGTTACCTTTATCGATCTACAAGGAACAAAGTGGTTAGATTCAAAACAGACATCTGATCCTGGACAATATTGTGCTGGCCCAACAAACAGTCCATTCAGCACATTCTTCACAGAGAAGGCGAAGTTTGTTAAACTTACCGTGGCCAATGCCTTTGGCCAGTGAATTGGTCCTTCTTGGCAGCTATCCTCCAATTTATGTTCAGCCAAAACTAGGTGAACTGGGTCTTAGCATGTGTAAAAGGGCCCTTGTTTGCTCATTAATGGAAAACTGACTCGACTTTTCTACATGTCTACAGTTATCAGACAAATTTGACTTTGAGAATCACACCCAGGTTGTGGATCACACCTACCTGATGGGTGAAGCCTCGGTTCATACTGCCAGGATGCTTAAACATTGTTTGAATATTTTTCTTCATGCCTCAGAGGAAGAAGTCCAGGAAAATACAAAACCTATCACTATCAACTGCACCCATTATTTGAATTTTGAGGTCATACTGGGTAGAATACTGCCTTCAAAATACCATCCTTGGAATCTCATTTTCCTCCTAAAGACTATCCAAACGGACTGTCCTTTGCTAGACAAAATTGGATCTAGGATGGAGAGATGGATGGGCTATTGGCTTTACAGGAAGGAATATAGCCTAGAGAAAATTAGATCTAGAATGAAGAGATGGATGGGATATTGACCTTACAGGAACGAATATCTTCCTAGAGGCTGTTCTAAATGCTATGCCTATCTACAGATAGTCTACACCAGCTAACACCAGTTCGAGAAGCTCACAAGCAAATTTCTCTGCAATTATTGTAAGAATTTTAAGCGAACCAAATTTTCACTTAACAGCTGGGAGAAGGTCTGCAGAAGTAAGGACATCAGTTAGGGTATTAAAACATTTCCTTAACAAGTGGCACCTTGGATACCAAGCTGCTTTGGAGGTTGGAAAACCTCAGGCCAGACTTTGACAGATGGTTCCTTTTATTGTACCGTGAACTTTTTAGGGTTTATCGGCTTTGCGTTCATCCCCTTGTTGGGTAGGCTCTTTTATTGATGTGCTTTTAGTTTAATTTTAGCTTTTAGCTTTTTCGGGAGCTTTTTTTCGTTCCTCGATGTTGTTTCTACTTGGGTACTTTCATCTTTCATGTGCCATTGACCTGCTTTGGTCATCTGTAAGCATTAATAAAATTTATTTGTTTCTAAGACTATTCTCACAACCAGGGAATCGATTCATAAAAGAAATTCAACACAAAAAAATGATAAACAATGATAAAGATAACCACCCCACACATTGATAACTAAGCAAAACAAAGAATAAAGTCAAACAATGAAAAACAGCAAGAAATAATAATAACCAAACAGCCAACCTTTTCCCAATAGGCAATGACATTGGCCTTAACAGCAGAACCAGGAGGCCCATAATTATACAATCCAGCAACCCCATCATAAATATCAAAGGAGGGTTTATAGAAAAACCTCCTCTCTAAATTATTAGTTTGAACCTGCCTGAAAGCCTCTTTGCTGAGAGACTTGAACTGAACCTCCAAACCTCCTTGGATGTTACATTGCCTTGTTTATCCACTGCTACTGCTCTTCCTGCACTGCAAAACCGCTTCTCCATCATCGCAAGCTTCCACCTTGGAAGGCCAAAAATTGGATTTCTGATACAATTCCCTGTTGACCCCAAGAATGCACACCAGCCTAAAGGGACAGGAGTTTTGACTAAGTATATAAGTATGTGCGAGACCTACAATGCACAGAGGTAGACAAGGAAGAACAAAGGATATCCATGCAACATGCAAACTGCTACACAGAACTAGCAGACAAGGTAGCTGCACGGAGTCCGACAGATCTCAAGCAATGAAGAAGACAAGGTAGCTGCACATAGTCGGAGAGATGTCAAACCATGAAGAAGACACCATGCATAGATGATCCGGAGAACCGGCTTGAGAAAGCATATTGTAATTCTCTATGGAATCTTCTAGGTCTTTCTAGAAGATATCAATCTTGATCCAGCTGTCATGAGTATGTCGGTGGGGGAATAATACAAGTAGACCCCCCAAACTCTCATTTAGGACATTAGGTTTTGATCACACATTTTGATGTAAGCTTTATGTATATGTAGAAGTTTGCATTACTGTTGTATAATGCTTGTATATGTTGTTAGGTGAGAGATGAATACATTAGAAATATTTGTTTCTGGAACCATCATGTTGGAAGAAATTAAAACCGACGTTTCGGGTACCGTATGTGTACCCATCCTCCGAGTAAAACAAATGAAATATCAATTGGTTGATATTTCATTTGTTTTACTCGGAGGATGGGTACACATACGGTACCCGAAACGTCGGTTTTAATTTCTTCCAACATGATGGTTCCAGAAACAAATATTTCTAATGTATTCATCTCTCACCTAACAACATATACAAGCATTATACAACAGTAATGCAATTGTTTTACTCTGAGGATGGGTAGACATACGGTACCCGAAACGTCGGTTTTAATTTCTTCCAACATGATGGTTCCAGAAATAAATCTTTCTAATTTACAGCATCATGGAAGACTACATAAGATGATTACATGTTGGACTGTGTTGAGTATATGGAATGGAAATGTGTTTGATGCTATTGTCATGTGTTTTTTTCGTGCATGATGCTCTATGTTAGGGTTTGAATGATGAAGTATATGTGTTACGTTTTATTTTGTGTTAATCTGCATTGTCTTCTAATGGCAGGGTCCCTGGTGATCTCTTTTGTACTTTGGATGAACATTTGAACTCATGTTCAAGCGATATGCCAGTGCATTAGGTTTGTAAAATGTTGAAGATAAATTTGGTAGATTGATATCCTTGATTTGTTATAAACTAGAGCAACATTTTGGTTCCATTCTAGGGACCCTGTCTACATAGATGATGGAGATCGGAGGGTTGAATAGTGGAGCACATCATGCTGGAATGCGTGGAGGCATGGAATGAAGCAAAATCCTTAGATTTTGATGAGGAAGCACTTGGTCGTGGGGATCAGAAGCCTAGGAAATGGTTACAGAATGAGATCTACAATGACCTATATCAAGCATTCTTTGTGGTATCATAAAAGTATTCTTTGTGGAGTATCCCTAGAATTTCCACGCATGGCTAGCCACATATGTTGCAGGATGAAGCAGGAATCTTGGGAGAAAACATGCCTGGTCAGAGGATTGGGTTAAGAGGCTGAAAGAAAGTGACGTAGTGTGGATGCATGCAATAGACGTGTGGTGGCGAGATGACCTGAATATCTTTGTGTTGGAGTTTCCTGTGTCAATGTATACTTGCCCAGAGGAGGCAGAGTTTCAGTTCTTATGCGAGCCTAGAGGATGTTTTATTGCTATAATTCCTCTTTGGATAAAAATGCTTTTGGTCGATTGGGGAATTCAGAAGTTAAAGATGGAATGTTAAATCATTCTATGCATGGGCTAGGCATATGGTAGGTTGGAGGAGAGTTAAAGGTTTGTACAAAAGATGAAAGGGAAGAAAATCGCTGAAGAGATGGATCTTTTAGACATAAGGGAACAAAGGTTGTGTACATATGGTGAAAATAGAGAGAAAGTGATAGCTACCAAGGATCCCAAGAAGAAGGGAGGATCCAGTCAGATGTATGGTGCAAGTACCCATTAAAGGCGGGGAGGGCATGTGATTGGTTCTAGAAAAGGAGAAATGCACTCTAGTGAGAAAGAAGAACTACACAGAGAAGAATCCCTAAGCGAGGAAGAACGAAAAGGAGATGAATGGATTCCACAGGAGGAATTGGAATGCACAAGGCCTATAGAAAACTCAATTTTGGACCTACTTGAAGCTGAACCCGCACACATGTTAATATTTCAAAAGAAAGTGTTAAATAAATTGTAGAGTTGGAAGGAATTCAAGAATTCCTCAAGAGAGAAAGTGAGAATTTTGTGATAAGTCAAATTATACATTACATACCATGAAGTAGGGGTAGTAAGGATAGCAATGTGCAAGGATCACAAGATAGTTATACAAGAATGACTCAGTTGGCGAGAATGAGTCTTGGAAAACCAAGAGGGGCTACAAATTCGTTACGTAGTAATGCTGGTCCAATTCTTAACCATACAGTTGTTGTGCAAGGAGGTGCAACTCAAGGAGGCACACGTCCGACAACAACTAGTGGTGGGATTACAAGCAAACAAGGAGGTATATCAGCTCTCAGATCTAGTGTGCAAGCATCAAACCAGCAAGCACCACAACAAAACATCTACAAGATGTCTATGAAGTTGCCAAAGTAAATGGACATAAATGATGTCTCACAACATGTTCACAAGTGTGAAATTGAGTGGAGAGAAAATGTAGCAACATCTTACGGAAAAAAAAAAGGTGGCCCAATTTGCAATGATTTTGTGGGATCGTGTGCCTACCTAGTACAAGAAATTTGATCCTAAGCAGTTGATTATAGACTTTAATGTCTTAAAAACTGCCTTTCTGAAAGAAATCCGCATCGCTAATTTTGATCAACAAAGCATCTTCATGCTGAAGGAGATCAAGCAAGATGTGTCTAAGAGTGTGCGTACATATGATGCGTGGTTTAAAATTTTCCATCTAAGATATCTTATGACATCCACCCATTGCAACATGCACAATGGTTTGTGGGAGGCTCGATACCACCATTTTGAAGACAGTCGGAGATGAATACCTTTGTGGATGCAAGAGAATCTTTAAAGGCTGCTCTAAGATGGAAGCAATAGGAAGCTTTGACACAAACATTAATCCATTTTTAAAGTGCAGATTTAGAATATGGGCACTCAATTGTAGAAGCTAACTACAAGTTCAGTGCAAGATACACAAAGAGGATTATAATGTATAGGGTGTGAGACTGAAGGGCACACCAAGAATGATTGCATCGGGAGGAGAGTGCAAGCTGTCAGCATATGTTGTGATTTATGCATAGAGAAGTATAAGACAAGGAGTTGTCCTCTCTTTCAACGCGCAGAGCAAACAAAAGTAACATGTTGGCGCAAGATATGTGACTCAAACACACACAACACTATAGATTGTCAGGGGATCAATGAGACACGTGAAGCAAGAGATTGTGGATTGAGACAAGCAACCACTATGCCAATGCAACAATTTCAAAATTAAAATCAAAATTGTCAACAAAACCAAGGAAGGTTCAATAAAGGAAGATCTTACGGTCGTCGAGGAGGCGAACGAGCTGAAGGAATCCATTTCCAAGGCTCATGTTTTAAATGCGAAGCAACATACCATTATCAATGCCAATACCCCAAGTTTCCTACTTGTGCAAATTGTGGGGAAGGACACGGGATGGATGAGTATACACATTTGTGCCAAAAGATCCTATAGAGGGATGAAGCACAAAAAGGTGCAAGGATGATCAAAATTGCACAAAAGAATGAGAAGGGGCTTATAAACACCAAGAGCATAAGGTAAGTTTGGGTCCTCGTGTAAATATCCCTACAAGGAGTGGGGTAGAAACTTAGTTAAGGAAAACACCCACTCAACAAACAAAAAAGGTGGTACATAATCCGGAGGTAATGGTTGTAGGTTATACTGATGCACCATTCCAAAAGTTGATCTTGGATCAAGTTAAAGAAATGATAATCTTCAAGATTAAGCACAAACTCTACAGGGGATGGAAGCCAAGATCAGGGAAAGCCAAAGAAAAGGTCTTAGCATGAAGTGGAAGAATTGTTAGATATTTTTTCCTTGCTAAAGAATGAAGGGTTGTTACCTTTATTGAAGACGTGGCTCACGTGTAGTATGGGGGAGGTGCCTAAGCACCTCAAGGAACACACAAAGGAGATCAAGAGCGCAAAGAATGTTGGATATGACCAAGAACTAACCATTGATGCAAAAATTAATGAATGGGCATTGAGTAATATCTAGGTGGATACTTGTGCGGAAGTAAACATTTTGACAAAGAATGCATGGAGAAATATGGGTAGACCCAAGTTGTATCCTTCATCAAACATGTTGTCTGTGGCAGACAAAACTCGTTCAGAACCTCTTGGAGTCTTGATGAATGTAGAATTGGACATCATGGGAACAAAGTTCATTGTAGACTTTGAAGTGACAGAGTTAGCATACGCTGACAACCATCCAACATTGCTTGGAAGACCTTGGTGTTATGACAACCAAGCAAATATGTGCTTTAAGTAGTGTTCTATAAGCTTTGTGAATGGTGAACAAAGAGTTGTAATTCCCCTAAATAATAAACATGGACTTGCATCCAAAGAAAGTGTGGATATTAATGAAGAGATAAACAATATCTACAATGTTACAGCATAAGGGAAGAAATATTTGGATCCACATGATGATGGCAAATTAAGCTAGCAAAGTAGGGCATTAGTTTCAGAAACCGTCTGTGTGGCATGTGAAAGATGGGGTCCAAGATGCTTATGAAGTAACTAGCAGAAAGTGTGTAGAAGTTTGGAGAGATGACACAAAATCAGTTAGAATTGGATCAATCAAATACAATGTGCAGCGCTTTGGAACCAGGCCAATGAAGGGCACAACTATGAAATGGGTTCCACGTGTATCACAAGCAGTGTATTAAAAACCGCAGGTACCCGATGGGTACCCGCGAAAAAAATACTAAATCTGATCAAACGGTTAACCGTGCAACTAACCGCGGGCCAGGTAGCATCCCCAAAACCGTGGTTAAAAGTGAGCAATTACTCGTTAACTGAAGCTTTGGGGATGCTACCCGGCCTTGACCCACCGAATGCAAAAATATATCAAAAGAAAAAAAAAGGTCCTATTTTGTTCATTTCGTCGTGGATTTTCTCATGCCTCTGTCTGTGTGTTGTGCATGTGTGCATCAGCTATTGGAGAATTATGTCGAAGCTTGCGGGTTTCAAAAATTGCTATTGGTCTCTGTAATACCCAGGGTCCCAACCTGCAACTACAAGTTTGCAATTGTTCGAGCTTCGTCGTGCCTTTGGCCCTTGGGAGTAAATGACATAGCAGGTTTGAGTCACTGCCTATCAATGCCATGTATAAACATTTAAATTTTTAATCGTGCCTATCAATGTCATAGCTCAAACTTCAAAGTATAATGGCAAGCTTGCTACTTGACCCTGTGACCCTGAGCAATAAAATTGTATTTTACTGTATAAAATTTTAATACTAAGGACATATTGTCATATTATATTATTATCAGACTATGTTTCATTATAAAACACAGTCTAATAATAATATATTAAATTTTTAATTATTAAAATTTAATACAGATAATCATAAAATTATAAAACGATTTCCATATAATCAAATTATCAATAATGAATAATGTATTTTTCATAATGCAGTAAATAGAAAGTCATCACATTGTATCATATTGTTTAAAATTGTTATATTGTATTCTCGATTCTTGAAAGTTAAGGTTTTAATTTTATCATATTGTAACTTCGTGAATCATAATCACTAATGACTAATCATATGCTATTGTAACTTGTTAGGTTTGAGCTTCAAATCTGTTTGCAATTGCATATTGTAACTTCAAAATGGCATCTGGGTCTCATGACAATAGGCCTAAGAAGTCTGATGACCCAGCTTGGAAACATTGTTGTCAAGGCCCAGAGCTCAACTCTGTGATATGCAATTATTGTGGGTTTAAGATTAGTGCAGGTGTTAATCGCCTCAAGTACCACATAGCACACATTTTAGGAAACAATGTGCGTATATGTAACAAAACACCCCCTGAAGCTCAAAGGGAGATGGTTGCTGTCCTAGCAGCATATGAGGAGAAAAAACATGAAAGAAAAAAGACTATTGATGCACTTTCACCGTGATGAATAAGGGGCAACAAAAGCTGAATCTAATGAGTTAGCAGCCTCTGGGTCTTCTTTTGCCCCAAAGGTGGTTCGAAGACAAAGCTCACCTAGTGCCTTTACAGGGTTTTTTGTTCCTCGAAATACCCCTAGGCCACAACTTTCACTTAAAGGTACAACTTGGAATAGATAATTGCATAATAAAGCAAGGATGGCAGTGGCAAACTTTTGGTACTATAACAACATCCCATTCAATGTGGCGAAAAACCCATATCGAGAGAATCTAGTAACTGCTTTGACCATTGTTGGGAAGGGGTTCAAGACCCTTGCTCCTCATGACTTGAGAGGCCCATTGTTAGAGGATGTTATGAAAAATATAGATATCATTGTAAATGAGCAAAGAAGAATATGGCACAAGAAAGGTTGCAGCATTTTATCTGATGGGTGGATGAATACAAAAAACCATACCTTGATTAATTTTCTAATGGCTTCGAGTGGACAATTAGTGTTCTTGAAGTCAATCGATGCCTCCGACAATGTGAAAAATACAAACACTATGTGTGATATGTTGGACGAAGTAGTCATGGACGTCGTCCAAGTTGTGACCGACAATGTAGCAACGTATGTAGTAGCGGGGCAACTTCTTGAGGAGAGACGCCTGTCACTTTTTTAGAGCCTATGCTCTACACATTGCATTGATATTCTACTTGAAGACATAGAAAAGATGTCATGGGTGAAAAATGTGGTCGAAGAGGCGAAGAATATCACAAAGTACATCTACAATCATCTTTGGGTGTTGAGTTTGATGAGAGAGCACACCAATGGAAAAGTGCTAGTGCAACCGAGAGCCACAAGATTTGCTATGAACTTCATCACATTGCAGAGCATTACAACCTCCCTAACATCTCTTAAGCAGATGTTTGTGAGCACAT
The DNA here is from genome assembly GCA_037957365.1 of Torreya grandis. Classification (NCBI taxonomy): domain Eukaryota; kingdom Viridiplantae; phylum Streptophyta; class Pinopsida; order Cupressales; family Taxaceae; genus Torreya; species Torreya grandis. The sequence goes on along the minus strand of JARHVA010000885.1, from coordinate 1,313,854 downwards.
GGTGAGTGGAGTCTCCCTATAGTAAGAAGCCCGAAGGGCAAAGGGTCATGAAAATCATTTTTTATGATGTCTTTGAAAAGAACATGGATGAGGCCATCAAGGTAACTTTAAACTTAAATTTTTTTAGTTATCATTTATTTATTTTTTAAAAAACAACTCAAATTTATCGTAATTCTAATTTCAAAATTATAAGTTATTCGCTTTTAAGTGTCAAAGCCTATGGTTAGAGTTCTCCAATTGGTGGATGGAGAAAAGAATCCGATAGAGTATTTGTATGAAGCCATGGACAGGGCCAAAGAGAGAATAGCAAATTATTATGGGCAAAATTAAAAAAAAAATATGAGCCCATTTAGCGTCTAATTGATCGCAGATAGAACAAGCAGTTCCATCAACATATATATGCAGCGACCTACTACTTGAACCCCAAGTTTTTCTTTGTGGATTCATTTAGGGTTGATGAAGAGGTCATGAATGGTCTAAATACATGCATAGAGAGGATGGTCCTTGACAAAGCCACTAAAGACATAATTGTGGATGAGTTGCATATTTACAAGAGTGCAAAAGGGAGGCTTTTTTCTTCACCTCTATGTATTTGAAAGAGAACAACCCATCAACTAGGTAAAAAAAAAAATCAGATTGAGTCCTTTAAGTTTTGATTGTATCATTGTAATGTCATTATTTCCTTATAAATGCACACCTAGTTGACTTACAAAGTTATAAATCTGTTATTGCAGATATGTGGTGGGAAGATTATGGTGCAAAGACACCAAATCTTCAAAAATTAGCCATCTGCATCTTGTCCCAGCCATGTAGTGCTTAAGGGTGTGAAAGAAATTGAAGCATGTTTGAAGCGATTCACACAAAAAAGCGCAATAGGCTGAAAACACAATGCCTCAATGACCTTGTGTTTGTGCGGTACAATCTTCACCTCCATGTGAAACAAGTGGAAGGGAAAAACAGTCACGAGGCAATTGACTTGGATGATATTGATAAATACTGAGATTGGATCGTTGAGTCTAATGATGTGCAGTAGGAGCCCATGTTTACCGAGGAAGAGGTCACAAATTTAGAGAGGGAAGTAGAAGAAGCTATAGCGGTAGAAGCAGAGGCATTGGAAGGGGTTGGTGACAATCTGGACAATGTGGTTGTGGATGATGTTCCAAAGGAGTCTTTACCTTCCACTTCTAGGAGGCAGCAAAAGAGGAGTTGGAGAGAACTTCTATGAGCCATTGTAATCTTATTTTTGTTTTAAATAGAGCACTCGGCATTGTACTCTTGAGTCTTATTTGCTCAAAAACAAATATAAAACATATTTATGACTGAGTTTATGTGTTCTTTGAACCTCTACATTCATTTCATTTTCTTATGTATTTTAGTGTATTTTATGACTTTTTTTTTAAGTAATGATAAAATTGTTGAGTAATTGTTGAGCCGCAAGTATGGATCAATTTCTTTGGCTGCCGAGTAACTGTGGTTAACGAGCTTTTCTACTATGATCACAAGTTCCAAAAAGATTGTTTCGGATAAGCAAAGGGAAGTTAGACAAGTTGCCTAAGTATGATGTGTGCACATGCGAGAACATATATGCATAGGACTTGGAAGCCTAACTACCAAAAGAGGTGGAGCATTTAGCATCCCTTGTATACACATTGCACAACACAACCATGCATTGGTGGGCAATGCATGGTCCCCATATATCTGATTGGGGAAAAGTTAAAATAACCCTTTGTACAAGATTTGAATAGAGTGATATCAAGAAAGGTTTGCTAGTTCATGCAGGAGATACAGAACGCAACAAACATCTAAAGACATGTGAAGAAATTTGGACCATAAGTATATGTGCTTCCCCTCTAAATGTGGGTCCATGCGCTTTATGGTACTCTAAAAACATGGTCGCACGCATGGTGTATTCTTAGTGAGATCAAGAGAAAGAGAGTGGATTGGGAAGCAATTAAGGACAACTTTAGTAATGTCAGCTTGCGTGCAACTAAGCCAGAGTTGGAAGAGCCTTTGAAAGTAATGGAAGAGGCTATATTTAGTAATTGAATGAGGATACGCGCACGAGTTCGAAAGCACTCAAATTGAAAACGCTGACAAGTTGAAGGAAGTTTGATGGGTTGAGGAGAACAAAGAGTCAAAAGAAGATGCAGACCATCTCAATGTAGAAAAATCCACTATAGAAAGGAAAGTGGAAAATGTGTAGGTTACTAGAATACTATAATCAACCTTTGTGTACGAAAGAGGTGAATATTGGCATAGAAGAAGAACCACAGATAGCCAAAATTGGAGATTACTAGACTGATGTAGAACTGGCATGCATAGTCGAGTTGATCAAAGAATTGAGAGATTTGTTTCTTAAGAATCATAGTGAAATGAAAGGACTTCGTAAATCCTTGGGAAAAATGAATATAAAACTACAAGAAGTGGTAAGGCCAATAAAAAAAAGCCATAGTGAATGAATCCCAATTTACACCGAATGTCACGAAAGAAATTGATATGATGTTAGAGGCAGGAGTTAAATACCCAGCAAAAGAGTCAGATTGGGTAAGTCCAATGGTGATAAGCATCAATAAGCGTGGCTGAATTAGAGTATGCACGGATCACAAGGTATTGAATGATACATTTGTGCAGTATACATTTCCTACTCCATTCAACCCCAATTGGCTTCAATAAGAAGATTTCTGGAAATGATGCAGAAATGGTGAGAATCCATCTCCCCCTTCCTAACCCCTTATGTAAGTGGGATAGGAATATCCAGTGTATTAAAAACCGTGGGTACCCAACGAGTACCCACGAAAAACATGCTAAATCTGATCAAACAATTAACCGTTTAGCTAACTGCGGTATGGGTAGCATCCCCAAAACCGCAATTAACGGCAAGCTACCTGGTCGTGACCTACAAACGCAGAAATATATCAAATGTAAAAAAAAAAGGTCCTATTCTATTCATTTCATCATGGATTTTTTCGTGACTCTACCTGTGTGCACCTGTGTGTTGTGCATGTGTGCTTCAACGATTGGAGAACTGTGTCGAAGCTTGAAAGTTTCAAAAATTGCTATTGGTCGTCGTAATACCCAGGGCCCCAACCTGCAACTGCAAGTCGGCAATTGTTTGAGCCTCGTCATGCCCTTGGCCCTTGGGAGTAAACAACATAGCAGGGTTGAGTCACTGCCTATCAATGCCATGTATAAACATTTAAATTTTTAATCATGCCTGTCAATGCCATAGCTCAAACTCGAAGCCTCGAACTTCAAAGTATAATGGCAAGCCTGTTGCCTAAGCCTGCGACCTAGAGCAATAAAATTGTATTTTACTATTTAAATTTTACTATATTAAATTTTAATAATAATGACATATTATCATATTGTATTATTATCAGACTGTGTTTTATTATAAAACACGGTTTGATAATAATATATTAAATTTTTAATTATTAAAATTTAATATAGATAATCATAAAATTATAAAACGATCTCCATATAATCAAATTATGAATAATGAATAATATATTTTTCATAATTCAATAAATAGAAAGTCATCACATTGTATTATATTGTTTAAAATTGTTATATTGTATTCTCGAGTCTTGAAAGTTGAAGCTTTAATTTTATCATATTGTAACTTCACGAATCGTAATCACTAATAACTAATCGTATATTATTGTAACTTGTTAGGTTTGAGCTTCAAGTCTGTTTGCAATTGCATATTGTAACTTCAAACTGGCATCCAATTCTCATGGTAGTAGGCCTAAGAAGTCTAATGACCCAACTTGAAAACATTGTTGCCAAGGCCCAGAACTCAATTTTGTAATATGCAATTATTGCGGGTTTAAGATGAGTGTAGATGTTAATCGCTTCAAATACCACAACACAAATTCCAGAGAACAATGTACAAATGTGTACAAAGTGCCACCTAAGGCTCAAAGGGAGATGGTTGTTGTCCTAGCAGCGTATGAAGAAAAAAAAAGGATTGTTGATACACTTGTAGTCGTGATGAATAGGGGGCAGCAAGAGCTAAATCTGATGAGTTAGCAGCGTCTAAGTCTTCTTTTGCCCCAAGGGTGGTTCAAGGACAAGGCTCACCTAGTGGAGGCAGTTCACGTTCACTTTTACAGGATTTTTTTGTTCTTCGAAATACCCATGGGGCATAACCTTCACTTGAAGGTACAACTTGGAACAGGGAATTGCATAATGAAACAAGAGTGGTAGTGGTAAACTTCTGGTACTATAACATCCCATTCAATGTGACAAAAAGCTCATATTAGAAGAATTTGGTAACTACTTTGATCGTTGTTAGGAAGGGGTTCAAAGCCCCTATTCATGACTTACGAGGCCCACTGTTAGAAGATGCTGTGAAAAATACAAAGATCATTGTAGATGAGCAAAGAAGAATATACGCAAGAAGGGTTGCAGCATTTTGTCTGATAGGTGGACGGATGCAAGGAACCGCACCTTGATTAATTTTTTAGTGGCTTCAAGTGAGCAATTAGTGTTCTTGAAGCCCCTTGATGCCTCCGACAAAATGAAAAATGCAAATACTTCGTGTGATATGTTGGACGAGGTGGTCATGGAGGTGGGTGTGGAGAACGTCATCTAAGTTGTGACCGACAATGCAACAGTGTATGTGGCAACAAAGAGACTTCTTGAGGAGAGACACCCATCACTTTTTTGGAGCCCATTCTCAAAACATTGCATTGATCTTCTACTTGAGGGCATAGGAAAGATGTCATGGGTGAAAAATGTGATCGAAGAGGCGAAGAATATCACAAAATACATCTACAATCATCCTTGGGTGTTGAGTTTGATGAGAGAGCACATCAATGGAAAAGAGCTTATGCGATTGGGAGCCACAAGATTTATTGTGAACTTTATCACATTGCAGAGCATTGCAACCTCCTTAACATCTCTTAAGATGTTTGTGAGCATACGGTGGGTGGAGTCTCCCTATAGCAAGAAGCCCGAAAGGCAAAGCATCATGAAGATCATTTTTTATGATGTCTTTGAAAAATAACATGGATGAGACTATCAAGGTAACTTTAAACTTAATTTTTTTTAGTTATCATTTATTTTATTTTTTTAAAAACGACTAAAATTTATTTTAATTCTAATTTTAAAATTATATGTTATTTGCTTTTAGGTGTTAGATTTCTCCGATTGGTAGATGGACAAAAGAATTTGATGGTGTATTTGTATGAGGCCATGGACAAGATGAAGGAGAGCATAGCAAATTATTATGGGCAAAATTTTAAAAAAAATATGAACCCATTTAGCACCTGATTGATCGTAGATGGAACAAGTAGCTCCACCGACATATACAGGCAGTGACTTACTACTTGAACTCCAAGCTTTTCTTTGTGAATTCATTTATGGCTGATGAAGATGTCATGGATGGCCTAAATACATGCATAAAGAGGATGATCTTTGACAAAGCCACTAGAGACATAATTGTGGATGAGTTGCAGATTTACAAGAGTGCCGAAGGGAGACTCTTTTTTTCACCTCTATGCATTCAAAGGAGAATGACCCATCAACAAAGGGGAGGTTCGAGAAGATCATTAGAGAATGACGGGCTGTAGCGTGTGCAGGGCGCGGCCGAGCTAGGGCAGCCGTGCCCTAACCTGTTCAAAGCAGTGGGTTGGTGTGCGCAGGTGTAGTTTGCGGGAGCGAGTGAGTGGCGAAGGGCAGAGGCGTCGCATGGTCACGCTGGACCAAGGAGGGCATGATCATGGCTCAATAGGAGCCTTTAAAAATCGCACTTGGCAAAAGTTTTAGTGCAGCTGTGGGCATGAACAGGCAGGAGCAGCAAGGTAAAACAATTGCTCAGGAGTTTTCTTCCCATAATCTAGGAGCAATGGAATGGAGCTTGCCCGGGGGATCCAGGATTATGAAAATTAATGGTTGCCTGGAGAAATGCAAGGAACGACCTAAACTGATAATTCCTTTCGATATGATTTCGGAGGATGTGGAATATTATTCCAAGCATTCTTTGTATTGCAAGTTTTTGGGTCTGAAAGTTTCCCTTCAGTTTCTAGAGGGTTGGGCCAGGCGAGTGTGGGAGCCAGAGGGAGAAATGGAGGTCACGTTATTGGCAAATAACTACTTCATGGTCACGTTTGTATGCCTGGTTGACTGCAACAGGGTTTTTGAGGAAGGGCCGTACTTTTACAATCAGGTCGGACTTTTTGTTAAACCTTGGCATGCTGGGTTTAATCCTTCTGAGGAATTGCCAACTCGGGTTCTGGTATGGGTTAGGCTCCCCAGACTTCCTATTGAATGCTGTCGTGAGGACGTTCTCCTGATGTTAGCTTCGATGCTTGAAAGGCCAGTGGGGTCTTCAACTTAGACTTTAGGTAAGAAAGTCATGACTTTTGCCCGAATTTGTGTGGAAATTGATTTGAGCAAACCATTGCCTGATGCGTTAGAGATGAGTGCGGGTTCATACTCTTGGGTGCAACAATTGGACTATGAGACCCTTCCCTTCTGGTGTCGCCTTTGCCATGAGTATGGACACCTGGTGCGCAGATGTCCAAAGGCTAAGTCAATAGAGCAACATCCCCAACCACCACCTAGCAGCATTCCCAGCGCCGATAAAGGGAAGAAATCGGGGGTTGGGGAGAGCAGGGATGCTGAAGGTTTTGTTTAGGTGAAAGCTCGAAGCCGTAACAGGAGCCAGAAGAGGACCCTTAGGGAGAGACAGGATGATAACTCTTTCAACAGGTTTGAAATCTTGGACGAATTGGGCCAGCAAGAAGTAACTCTGGGATTAATAAGTGTGGAGCAGTTCATGGGAGGTTCAGTACCAGAAATTAATTCAGCCAATCTTTCGGTGGTTCTTCAGGAAGAGTCGACCTTACTCATGGCTGTTGAGGGGCAGACAGAGGAATTGGGAGGGGAGGCGACAGATAGGGACCTGGAACAGAATGGAGAGGCCCTGTACCCTTTGGCAAGGGTTGTGGGGACAAAAGTAGATAAGAAAGGAAAATCTTCTCCTCACCTGGGTATTCTCCAGAAGGAGGAAAAGAAGGGGACGTCAGAAAAAAGTGCTAAAGTGGGGCGCAAGGACACGGACAGAATCAAAATAATTGGAGAGACCTTGGTAGAGTCTGGTGCGGTTAAGACCTTAGACTCGCACTTCTTAACTTCTCCGAAATGATCATTATCTCGTGGAATGTAAGGGGACTAAACAGCGGTCCCAGACAAAAGGCTGTTAGGGAATTAATTAGATGTCAAGTACCTGATATTCTCTTTCTTCAAGAAACGAAAGTTTTTGTGGATGATATGAGGAATATTGCACCTAAGTTATGGAAGTATGGTTCATGGCAGTGCATTGGAGCTCATGGATCTTCGGGGGGCGTGGTTTGTTTCTGGAATCCGTGCAAGATCCAACCTGTCTTAGATTTTCTTTAAATCCACTATATTTATGGTGGTTTCATGTATTGAGTCGGGTGAATCAGTCTTTTTTTCCAATGTTTATGCTCTTATAGATTTCCAAGGTAAACTTCTTGTTTGGAAAAATATCCACTTTCTTCGTCAATTATTTCCCTATTTGCCTTGGATTGTGGCGGGAGACTTTAATGCTATTCTTAATTTAATGGAGAAGAGAGGAGGTAATGCACGGCTGAAACCTTCTTCTCTCCTGCTCCGGAATAATATTGAGGCACTCAATTTAGTGGATATCAAGCCGGTTAATGGATGCTTTACCTGGAACAATCGAAGAGTGGGGGAAAGGTGCATTGCGGGGCGTATAGATAGATTCATGACCTTTTGTTACTGGGTGGGGGGTTCGTGGTCTTCCTGCCTTGAGATTCTTGATTGGAGGGGCTTGGACCACTGGCCAATAAAATTGGTCATTTCTTCTGCCCGTGAGCCTCTGAAAGTGCCTTTTAAGTTTCAGCGTATGTGGTTCAGGGACCTGGACCTGTTTGAACGAGTGGCGGATTGGTGGAGGGGCAGGCCTGCTGTGGGAACAGCAATGTATACTTTTGTTAAGCTTCTCCAATTCAAGTACCAGCTCAAAAAGTGGAACCGACAAAGTTTTGGGAACATTTTTCAAAAGAAAAATGAGGCGCAGATGGAGCTGAATGTCATTACCAAAACCATTCGGGATGTGGGAATGACTGAGGTTTTGCTGAGGGAGGAAGCCGGGGCCTTAAAAGCTTTGGAGGAATGGGAACTAAGGGAGGAAATCTTTTGGAAACAAAAGGCCCGGATCGAATGGCTTAGAGAAGGGGATAAGAACACAGCCTTCTTCTTCAATTTGGTTCGGGCTAGACAGCATGGCATGGGGATTACTTCTTTGGTGTTGGACAGCGGGGAGACTGTTTCTTCTACGCAGGGTATCATTAATGAGGCAGTGCAGTATTTTGCTTCGTTGTTCAAGAAGGAAGCACAGGGGGACTCGGCTGAAGAGGTCCACATTTTGTCTTGTATCCCCTCTTTGGTGACCAGGGATATGAATGAGCATTTGATGAGGGATATATCCTTGGAGGAGTTAAGAAGGATAGTCTTTATGATGCAGAAAGGAAAGGCGCCTGGTCCAGATGGCTTCCCGATTGAGTTCTTCCAAGAATTTTGAAAAATTATTAAATTTGACCTCCTGGATGTTGTTCAAGAATCCCAGAGGAACAAGCAAATGCTTCAGGCTTTGAACTCCACCTTCCTGGCTCTCATTCCTAAGGGTGCAGGAGCCGATAGGCTGAGTCTTTTTAGGCCCATTTCTCTCTGCAATGTCGCTTATAAAATTATTTCTAAGCTGATCGCTGAGAGGTAAAAAAGTGGATGCCTGCGCTTATCTCGGAGGAGCAAGGTGGCTTTGTGGAGGGCCGACAGATTTTGGATGGGGTGGTGATGGCTACCAAGACTATACATTCCATGACCCAGTCCAATGAGAAGGCGATGTTTATCAAGCTAGATATGTCAAAGGCCTATGATAGAGTTTGGTGGTCCTTTCTCCAGAAGGTCTTGGGCGCCTTTGGTTTTGCAGAGGATTGGATTCGTTGGGTTTTGAGTTGTGTGAACTCGACCTCCTTTTCAGTTCTGATTAATGGTGAGCACTCTAATCTCTTTGGGGCTTCTCGTGGATTGAGACAAGGCGACCCTCTTTCTCCTTGTTTCTTCTGTTGGCGGAAGGCTTGGGTCAATTGATCAAAAGAAATGTGGGTGATGGTGCTATTCAGGGTTGGCAGTGGGGAGGGGAAATCCCTGTACAATCCCATCTCCAGTTTGTGGACGATGTGGCTTTGATGGGTGGGACTACTATTAGGGAAATGTCTAACATACATAAGAGCCTAGATGTTTACCTTGCGGCCTCTGGACAGGTAATTAATGAGGGCAAATCGTCTATTTTTTTCTTTAACACTCCTCCGGCCACACAGCGAAGAGTGGCTCTTATCCTCAGGTTCCAAATTGGGAGTCTCCCACTGCTTTATCTTGAGATTCCTATCTCTGCTGGCCAGCTGGCTAAGGAGTCGTGGCGGGCGATCCTAGACAAATTCCGAGACAAGGTGAATCATTGGACCCACCGTTGGTTATCATTTGCGGGTCGAGTTCAACTGATTCAATCAGTGGTGTAGGCTCTTCCTATCTACAGGTGTATGACCCAAGTGGCGTCGATGAGCTTTGTTAAGGACTTGGACTCCTTAATAAGACAGTTTTTATGGGCTGAGAAGTTATCTTCGACCAAGTGGAGCCTAATTAAGTGGGAGACGGTTTGCAGTCCAAAGAGGTTTGGCGGGTTGGGATTACGGCAGTCTGTGCTTTCTGGTACTGCTTTGGCTGCCAAACTATACTGGCATTGGTGCGTGGAGCAAGATCGGCTTTGGGCTAGAGTGTTGTCCCACAAGTATTTTTTTGGGATTCCCCGGAGGGATATTCCACGGTATGATTTGGTTGGTAAAGGCTTGGCGATTTGGGCGACTCTCAAGAAAGGAGCCACGCTGATTAAGGGGGGTCTTTTCTGGATATGCAAGAGTGGGGTGGAGGTCCAGTTTTGGCATGACTCGTAGGACGATTTCCCTCCTATAATTTGCCAATATCCTCAGCTGAGTACTCTGGCCCAGAGGTTTTGTGAAGCTGGATGGAAAAGGGTGTGCGACTTTAAATCCCTTTCCTTTCAGGGGCAGGTGGCAGTTTCCAGATGGAAGTCCCCGGAAGAGTGGCCGATTCTTGGTTTGGAGGCAGAGTGCACGGACCTGCAAAATATTCTGTTCCGACATAGTTGCAACGCACTTATGGACAACGATGTGTTAGCCTGGTCCCCGAACCCCAATGGGAAGTATACGGTGTCCTATGGCTATCAGGAGTTGATTTCCCAGCAGTATGACGATAGAGGAAAAGTTCAGTGGTGGAAGAAAGTTTGGAATGATTTCTCGTGGCCGAAGTGTAACTGTTTTACATGGACTTTAGTGTGGAACAGATGTTTGACATGGGACAATATTCGGAAGCAGGGATTTGTTGGTCCTTCGAGGTGTGTGCTCTGCAATAGAGAGGAGGAAAACTCCTCTCACATTTTTTTCGCTATCCCTTCACTCTTCAATTGTGGCACTTCTGGTGGGACGCGTGGCGATGCCAGTGCATCCACGCTGTCTCTTTGGCAGATTTTTGGTCTAGAGTGGGCCGTCCCCCTTCTTCGACTTTCTTCTTGCAGGATGCGTGGTACGCTGGCCCTATTTTCCTGCTCTAGCAAGTTTGGCTGGAAAGAAACCAGAGGATTTTTAAGGAAGAAAAATTGGCGACTCAGCAGGTTTGGAGCAGAATTAAGGGAATGATTCAGGAATCTATTGAAGCGAAGAGCGAGGTTATGTTGCCATTGAAAAAAGGGGACGCTGAGGTGTTGGAACGATTTGGCATAAGAGAGTTATCTCCGATCTCGGCTTGTGTCAGACGTGGTACACAGAAGCAACGGAAAGTTCAACAGTTGGGGAAGTGGACGCCTCCACCTGCTGGGCTTTTGAAAATTAATACGGATGGGTCGTCCAGGGGCAACCCAGGGGCGGCTAGGATTGGTGGGATTGCTAGGGATTTTTCGAGATCGGTGGTTTTTATTTTCTCGGCATATCAGGGAGTGCAGACGGTTAATAAGATGGAAGGTTTGGCTATCCTATATGCTTTGAGGAGAGCTTATTCTTTGGGTTGGAGGAGGGTGATTTGTGAAGCTGATTCTCAGGTCCTGATTAACTTGATCCTGGAGAGGAAAATTTCTGATGTGAGCTAACAGTTGGCCACGATAGTGCAGCAGATTTTACAGGTGAGTTCGTGCATGGAGTCGGTATCCTATGCCCACATTCCACGGGAGTGGAATAGGGCAGCTGATTGTTTGGCGAAATGGGCGTCGAAAGAGGGAGAAGGTCGCAAGGCGGATGAATGGGAGCAACTGCCTGGCGATTTACGTCGAGAACTGGAACCCATTCTTGATGGAGATATTGGTGGAGTTGAGGTGTGAGGCTGTTGTTTTTGGTTTGCTTGTCTTTTGGGTTGTTTGGACGCTTTTGTAATCTGATGTTTTAAGTTTAATAAAGTTTTGACCCCCTTTTTATTAAAAAAAAAAAAAAGAATGACCCATCAACCAGGTAAAAAATAAATTCAAATTGAGTCCTTTAAGTTTTGATTGTATCATTGTAATGTCATTATTTTTTTATAAATTCACACCTAATTGACTTACAAAGTTTAAATTTCTTGTTGCAAATTTGTGGTGGGAAGATTATGGTGCAAGGACAGCAGATCTTTAAAAATTAGCCATCTGCATCTTGTCTCAACCATGTAATGTTTAAGGGTGTGAAAGAAATTGGAGCATGTTTGAGGCGATTCACACAAAAAAATGCAATACACTGACAACACAATGCCTCAATGACCTTGTGTTTGTGCGGTACAATCTTTGCTTCTGTGTAAAACAAGTGGAAGGGAAAGATAGTCATGAGGCAATTGACTTGGATGATATTGATCCATACTCAGATTGGATCGTTGAGTCTAATGATGTGCAGCAGGAGCCCATGTTTACCGAGGAGGTCGCAAATTTAGAGAGTGAAGCAGAAGAAGCTATAGTGGCAGGGGAAGCAAAGGCATTGAGAGGGGTTGGTGACGATCTGAACGATGTGTTTGTGGATGATGTTCCAAAGGAGTCTTTACCTTCCACTTCTACGGAGCACCAGAGGAGGAGTTGGAGAGAAGAACTTCTATGAGCCAATGTAGTCTTATTTTTGTTTAAAATGGAGCACTCAGCATTGTACTCTTGGGTCTTATTTGTTCAAAAACTAATATAGCACATATTCATGATTGAGTTTATGTGTTCTTTGAATCTCTATATTCATTTCATTTTCTTATGTATTTCAGTGTATTTTATGGGAAAACAAAATTAAAGTAGCAATAAAATTGCCAAGTAATTGCCGGGGTGTGAACATGGATCAATTTTTTTGGCTGCCAAATAACCACGGTTAACGAGTTTTTCTACTATGGGAATATCTGATGTCACCATGCTTGGACTCGTCCAAACTAATCAAGTAAGGATTTGGAAAATCTAAATCTTCAGCTGTAGCAATCCATTACAATTCAGGCTTTGGCATTGGAGGAAAGCCTAATGAGACATTACAATTCAGTCCTGTAGAACTCAGGATGGTCACAAACAGATGTTAAGCGAATCTTTAATCAGGAAGCATGTCGCAACTCATTTATCGGCAAACGTGATGAAGACCAAGCTGCTGATCAAAAGTTGTTGCAGATTCACCTAACTATTATCAGCTGATATAAATTTAGATCTTATAAGGGCAACTGAAATGAACTGGAGGACGTGGTATTGCCAAGGGCGAAGCACCTGGTGTGGACATGTTCCAAGGAAATTCTATTAATATTCTTAGTCCTTCTTCAAGAAGGGCTTGCTAAAGACTTCCAAGAACACCATAAGATCTTATAAGGAATCTAAAGCGATTAAATCCACTTCTATTGATCATTATCAACAGACTGAAACCAATGTTACCTTTATTGGTCTAGAAGGCACAAAGTGGTTAGATTCAAAACAAACATCTGGACAATAGTGTGCTGGCCCAAGAAATGGTACATTCAGCACATTCCTCAAGAAGAAGGCCATGTTTGTCAAACTTACCATGACCAATGCCTTTGGCCAGTGAATTGGTCCTTCTTGGCAGACATCATCTAATTTATTTTTAGCCAAAACTAGGTAAACTGGGTCTTCACATGCGTAAAAGGACCCTGGTTTGTTCATTAATGGAAAACTGACTAAACTTTTCTACATGCCTACAGTTATCAGACAAATGTGACTTTCAGAATCACACCCAGTTTGTGGACCACACCTACCTGATGGGTGAAGCCTCGGTTCATACTGTCAGGATGCTTAAACATACTTTGAATACTTTTCTTCATGCCACAGAGGAAGAAGTCTAGGCAAATGCAGAATTTCTCATTGTCGACAGCACTCATTATTTGAGGTCAGAATGGGTAGAATACTCCCTTCAAAAGACTGGAATCTCACTTTCCTCTAAAAAACTATCCAGAAGGACTAATCTCCTTTGCTAGAAAAAATCAGATCTAGAATGGAGAGATGGATGAGATATTGGCTTTAAAAGAAAGTATATCTTCCTAGAGGCTGTTCTAAATGCTATACCGATCCACAGATGGTCTACACTAGCTAACAACAGTATAAGAAGTTCACAAGAAAAATTCTCCGCAATTGGGGTAAGAATTTTAAAAAAATCTAAATTTTCACTTGACAGCTGGGAGGTGGTCTGCAGAAGCAAGGACATCAGTTTGGGTATCAACCCCATTTCCATAACAAGTGGAGCCTTGGATACCAAACTGTTTTGGACGTTAGCAAGTCCCAGGCTAACCTTTGGCAGATGGTTCCTTTTACTTCAGTCTCAACTTTTTACGATTTTTCGGCTTTGTGTTCTTCCCCTTGCTGGGTGGGTTCTTTTATTGATGTGTTTTTAGTTGAATTTTACAATTTAGGTTTTTCAGGAGCTTCTTTTCCATCCTAATGTTATTTCTACTTGGGTATTTTCATCTTTCATGTCCCATTGGCCTACTTTGGTCATCTATAGGCATTGATATAATTTCTTTCCTTCTAAGACCATTCTCACTACCAGGGAATCCATTAAAAAAAATTCAACACAGAAAATGATAGAAGATGATAACTAAGCCAAACAAAGAAAACAATGAAAAACAACAAAATAATAATAATAATAACAAACCAACCAACCTTTCGCCAATAGGCAATGACATTGGCCTTAACAGCAGAACCGGGAGGGCCATAATTATACAATCCAGCAACTCCACCATAAATATCAAAGGAAGATTTATAGAAAAACCTCCTCTCTAAAGTATTAGTGAGAACCTGCCGGAAAGCCTCTTTGCTGAGAGGCTTAGCCTTGAACTGAACGTCCTTGGATGTTACATTGCCTGGTTTATCCACTGCTACTGCTCTTCCTGCACTGCAAAACCGCTTCTCCATACTCACAAGCTTCCGCCTCGGAAGGCCAAAAATTGGGTTTCTGATACAACTCCCCATCTCATCAAACGCCTAATTTTGTTACGATATGCAGGGCTCTTCAAAGGGTTCTGAGCAAAACAGCTATAACTTTATATTTCCCTCTGAGATGAAGTATAAAAGATAAATAAGTTCTAAGATAAATAATCTTTAACATATTATGTTAAAGAAGAAAACAGAAACCATGCCAATGAGATGTAGAGGACATTTATAAATAGAATGTGACGTATACTCAATGGTTTTAATATGTTTAAGTGTTAATGATTTTATAATTCTCTGGAATATAACATTTATTCAATGATTTTAATATATTCAAGTGTTAATGGTTTTATAGTTTTCTCGAGAACTACTCTTGTTTGTGCCCCAAGAACAGCCGATCAGAAAAATGAAAACAGAAACCATAATCTGCACTTTTTGATTTCATTGGCATTCTGAATAACCATCAGAAAACTGTTGCATGCTACTGTCATTATTGCCAGATTATATATATATATATGTGCATTTTTTAATCTGATAATTCTTATATCTTGTGGTGTTCAGAGAATACCTACTGCTTTCCTCCCATTTGGTGGTGGGTGCCGCTTATTTCTAGATTAGCATTATATCTTTTAATATACTTGGTTATCGAGCTCTCTAACGTTGTTTTTTTCCATTTAGTATGTGTTCGTTTTTATTTATTTAATGGATATATTTGCTTTGCTTACAATGAAAACAAGTGCCACAAAATGGTCAATCCCTCTTTTATCTCTGATAGGATTTGTAATTGTTAAAGGTGTTAAAAGTGGTGAGTTTCGTAATCGTTAAAGGTGTTCAAGTGGTGAGATTTGCAATTGTTAATGATATTCAATTAGAAATGCATATAAGTGATATATGGTCATCAATTAATATTTAACAAAATTGTTGAACAAGATTACTAGGGAATATATTTAAACTTAAAATTATTTAGTTAAGTAAATATTTGGATTTGATTTATATATAATAAAAGTATTTAATAATTTAAGAAATTTAAAACAAAAGTTGTTGTGCTTTCAAATAAAATATTATATAATTTATTAGACTTTCTATGAGATATAATGGAAAAAAATAGATAATAGTTTTATTGATTCAAAGATTTGAAGGATGCATAATAATATCCTAGTGTTTATGCTACACTGAGATAGATTTGAAGCTAAAAACATATGAAAACAGTTTAGCAAAATCTTTGAACGTTACAAATTAAAATTACAATCTTTACATAAGCATAAGACTAGGCATCATTTTCAAAACTAATCTTGGTTGAAGTTGGTTCATGTTCAAGGGATCGCTGAGTGGTCTTGTTTTCTAGATGAATCTCTTAATAAATACTTATCTAGGATATAAAAATAACAACCAACCATGATAATTCCTAAGGAGAATAGTTGTATTAATAGATATGGGGTTTAGTGATAACTAAAGACTTGGTTTGCATTTTTTATGTAGGCATTTGTTTCTTGCTATTCTTCAGAAGCACAATCCCTTACCTTGCAGCGTCTAGTACAAGTTCTTGATGTTTAGTTGAACACACTTCATTTGTCTTAAGTTTACCATACATTTGTTGGTTAAGATAACCAACAAAAAGATCAATTAGATGTTTAGTCTCTTAGATACATCTTCATTATTCTTCATTTTGGTTTCCAAACGTACAATCTATTGAATGACATTTCTAATATCCTATAAATCTGTAATTTAAGCTTTGAATGAATAGAATCAACAACCATATTGTATGACTATGTTTTATAGCCAAACAACATTCCATCAAAATCCACACCATTCCCCATTGGTTCTTCCTTTGCATTATCATCTCGTATAATGTTATGGTATGCATCTTATTACAGTTATTAAGGGACCTATCATTGGAAAGTTCTTTGTCTAAATAAGCCCTGTTAAATTTTATAAATGTATCAAAATCTATAACTCCTTATCTAAACAAGAACTATTATTATTACTTCTTGCTTTAAGTTGCTCATGACTCTTCATTTTTTACTCCATCAATTTATGTAATCTACAACTTTGAATTTTTTCATCTTCTTCTTTGCAATCCATTACTGACGCAATTTCAAACATTTTTTGACCACCTGGATTCTCCAACTTCAACTAAAAAAATTCAGAGATAATTTTGTCTAAATCATGTTTGCTTGCTTCAATATTGACTCTTGAAATGTCGTCCATAATTTGCTTGAGTGAATCCAAATCTTGCCAACTATTCATATTATTATACCTCCTTATTGAAAGTTATTTTGTAATTCATTTGTAAAAGCTAGTGGGTAATTACCGTCTAATAGTGCAATGCCTCCATTATATCAACAGACTATAAGAGCAACCATATATTGATTAATTAAAGCATTGACATCAGTGAACTTATAATAAAACAATAAAATAAATATTCAAAATTTATCATTGTGAAATCTATTTATTCTACTTATACATCACTTTGAAAAGGTGTGATTGATGTTTGATACACCACAAATATGGATAAAGAGAAATTGGAATCATTGTAAATTTGCAAGAAAAGTTTTAGAACAACTCAAGATAAATATAATTAATCGAAGACTAATAAAAATAATGATAGAAATCAATTGGTAGTTTTTCATCGTATCAAAATCAAAACATAAATATCACTTAATATATGTATTTGTATTGTATTTACATTATACAAATGCAATTAAATGGAATATTCTCTAATAAAATTTAGAAGAATATTCTAAGATTTATGGATGCTAAACTTTATAATTGTCAAAATAAAAAATCTTATCAAGACTTCCTACTAGTTGAAGTCAAAAAATTATTTACTTTGAAAGATTCCTATAATTTTACCTTGGTTGAGGCTAAAAACTTTAAAATTATATATTTGTTTTAAAAATGGCAAAAGAGCTTTAGACTTTTTTAACAATTAAAAAATACTAAATGATTTGAAGTTATTATTTTTAGATTATATCCATCATGAAACTAAGGCAACCCCACTACAAACTATACATATATATATGCATTGAGACTTAAACCATGGTAGATCGAATAAACACACCATTTTCACCAAGTATTTTCTTCCCTTTTGATTAGTATTATTTAAATTTATATATTTATTACCAAAAAAAATTTCTAATGTATTGTCCAAAAAAAAAATTATAGATATTTAATTATGGTATGAGGTAGTTACTAGTCAGAAAATTATATTTTTAAGGGTGTTTTTATGGTTATTGATTATATGTTCATATTAGGACCTTATTTGTATATTTTACTTGTGTTTCTAGTTGTTTCTCACCTTCTTCTTCCTCATTTCTCCACTTTCTTCTCTTTATTACGCTCATGTTTCTCTAGGTTTAGGGGCCTTTTCTCATAACTGCATATTGTAAAGTTTTGGGTACATCTATGGCATGGGCCCTTGTGATCCTAGTTTTAGGCCTCACGTATCACATGTTCTTAATTTGTTGACTTTTCCCACCTATTGTGTATTGGCTTGCATGCTAGTAAGGTCTTAATTTGAATTTTAAAAGTCTATAAATACACATGTGCATTAGTGCATATGAGACAATTAAAAAATTAAATGAATCCATTCATCTAGAGATTAACTACATGAAAGTTTTATAGTAATTAATTCAAGTGCTTAAAATAGAATATAAGCAGAAATGAAGCATTTATTTCTCTACTATGCTATGAATTCATTCGACTACATGTTTGAACATGCATTATACTTAGTATGTTGTTTTTGTGATTGTACAAACATTATAAGGGCCTTATAATAATCAACTATGAAGAATACATGGCCCTAAATGCATCCCCCATTTTCTATGTCTTTCTAGATGTTGTTACTTTGCTAGGATTTTGACAAAGGAGATTAATTTCCTAGGAGATACTCACAAACTTCTGGAAAAGTGGTCAAGGTTTTTGTAGTCCTAAAGCTAACAAACAAGATCACCAAATCATTTTTCACATTATATAGTTTACCAAGTCTTGCCTCATGGTTCCAAAAATGTCATTATTCTTCAGGAAGTGTCTAAATGATTATAGGGAACACTCTTTGTTTGCTTCTATTTTTCTGGGTTTTATTCACCTCGCTAAATGGACATATTTTTTATTTTCTATTCCTGAATATTGATTTTAAATTTGTGTGAATTCAAACATTCTCCTATAACCCCCTCTTATAATTTATTTTAACATAATATTATTTATACAATTAAATCCAATTTTAATATTTTTAATTTGACTAGGTTTATTTTCAATGTTTAAGAATAAGTGTGATGTAATTTGACTTGGATTCATTTCTCTCTATTACATTTTTGTGAACCCATCCTCTCTTACACTCCTTAGTGTTTCATCTTTTGGGGAAGCCATATTATATTACATGATTTATAACCTTCAAGGATTATATCTTGTTTTCATTGTGATCGATCTGGTTATTGTCGGGCTTTTTCCATTTTATTGGTTCAAATCTTCTATCCCTAACTCCTGTGTGTTACATTACAAACCCAAAGATCTTTACTTGCTATGTATAGTTTCATCTTATGCCACCCAAATTAATTATATTTAAGACCCCAATTAGGAGGAATGCCAATATTGTTAAAGTATTTAATATCTAAGTTGGCTTAATTGACCCTTACTTACCTTGGTAATTAATTAAATAATAATATTATTATATTTATTAACACGAGGTGAAAACCTTGTAAAATAAATAATAAAGTTATAATTGTTTAACACTTACCAGTGATTTAAATGTCTTTCAGGATGGTTGGACCTATTGGTTACAACGATCACCTCCCTTCACATTTCATTATAAATAGAGTTTTACCCCTATTGTGAAATATGATCGTGAATAGAAATTCTTATTTGCGTGAGATAAAGATTTGGGCTTTGTGAAAATTGTCTGAGAAGTGAGAAGAGGAAGAGGATATGTATTCAAGTATTCTTGTTTCTCAATATTGAATATCAACTACTCTGGGTTTTTTACCTCTATTGAAGTTTTTCCACCTACATGTTGTGTCATTATTATCTGTGAATTCTTTATTAATTAATTACATATCTAGATCATTTGTGTACATTGTGTGTGTGTGTGTGTGTGTGTGTGTGTTTATGTGTAATAATTGTATAATTTATTATGGACTCAGAGTTTGGGGATATATAGTTGATTGGCAAGATCGTGGTGAATTATTGATCTGTGGACTATTCATAAGTATTGTATATTAAAATTCAAAGCAATTTTTTTTCCAGTTCTAGTATGGCCTTGGCCCAACCACAAGTGGAGAGTTTTTTTTCCAAGAGTATTTGAGGGTTGCTTCAAACTTCTATGCTTTGGATCTTCTTTCAATCATCTTAGATCCCTGTAAAGCAACCAAAGGGAAACTCAAGCATTCAAAATAACCTCCAATCTTCTTGGGATGTCATTACTACACCTGTACAACCTATGTAAGGAATAAAATCACAAATAAATTGTTTCAATCATGCTTTAGGAGATCTGGGGCTCTGAGAGGTCATTTTATGCATATTTAAGTAGTCTCAAGTCATTTTCAAATCTAGAGAAACTTCCATTCAACCTCTAAAATTTTGCTCAAGTCTCTTCAATGCACTTCTATGGCTTAGAGAAGTGAAACAACAAATTATTCACCAAAGATTTCATTTTGAAGCTTGTTTTGGCACTAACAGGTAATTTAAGGGAGATTCCCAAAGTTTCAATTAATTTGGTGGCATGTACATGCACCAATAAATTCTCAAACTTTCCCTGGGTGCCACACCAACACCATGACGAGCTATAAATATTTTTTTTATTTCATATAGCTTCATGAAATATTTAAAAAATAAATGTCTTTTTAATTTCCAAAAATTCATGCAAAAACTATAGCCCCCACCTTTCTTTAAAGCCTTTTATCAAAATTTAAAAACTATAAATGTTTTTTTACCCTTTAAGTTTGACATGCACCATATTTATTTATATATAAACATATTTTTTTTATTTTTTAGATATTGAAAAATAAGGTTTAAATATTATTTGGTGCGTTTAAACTCTTAAATAATTTCTCAGAAGGGTTGGTGGTTAGTATTTTACTAAATATTGCAAGTGGGGTAGTTTAGTGTTCAAAAACCCCTTAATCAAATTTTCCTTTAACTTTTTTTTATTAAGTAATTTTTTCAAAATTGATTAATTTTGAATTTTATTTTTTGGTTTGCGTGCTAATCTTCTCACGTACAAAACCCTAAACTTGTCGACCTTATTGTGACATTTGACTTAGTGAATATTTTATCAAGCATAGTCATATGACCAATCATTTCCTACATTTTGGCACGTTCCAAACACATTGATGTGGTTAATTTTTTTATTTTGAAGCCTCTTATTATATTTTTACATCTTTTTTAATCATAGTGTTTAAATAGTTATTTTGTGTGTAACTCTTGTGACACATAAATTAATGCAATTTATTTCAATTTTTTCACATAGTTTAGCATATATTTGAACAACTATTACTTGTTTATGCTTATAATTTGCTTTACTATCAAATAAAGTTAAAATTCATATTAATCAAGATTCATTTTTAATAATTATTCTTCTATTTGTGTATATTTATGACACTTGCGACAACTCATTTTGTTGTAATATTTCATAATTTTCTTACTTTGTTTAGCATTAATCTAAATATTTTTTGTTTGTTTACACTTGTAATTTACTTTATTTTTAAATAGAGTATAAATTCACATTTAAAAATGGCTCAAATTTAAGCTTTATCTAGTGTCGTAGTGTCAATTTTAAAGGGAAACAATGGCTTCTCCTAATTTTGTACTAGATAAATCATAAATGCTTAATGGATCAAACTCTAACATATAAAAAATTTGTGTTAAAGTATAATTTATGGCCCAAATCTATAGAACATTGTCATCAGGATTGAAAAACCCCATCAGGACGACATGTGACACCCGAGCTTTCAAATACATCTCAACAAAAATCGCAAGAAGCCATAACAATTATCTTGCAAAGTGTTAAGGATGAATTTCTACTCCACATTGGTAATAAGGAGTCTCATAGCGATGATTGGAAACTTATTGAGTGTATACATGAGGGCACTCATCTCTCTAAAATTATTAAATTGATTCTTGAATTGCTGATTACACCAATAAAATATGATGAAAAGGTTGTTAATTCTCTTGCTAAAATTAAGAATATGTTGGATGGTGGACCCTGATCTTATTAGAATGCTCAGTTCTCGACAGGGGGTGTGGGGGGATTTCCCCCCACTATGGTCGCCATGGGGGTCCAAGGTGGTCAGCACCCTTGAAGCAAAATTTTTGTGAAAATGCATTGTAAAATATTATAATTTTGTAGTAAATATGGACCGTTCACTATTAGGTCGTAGACATAATGGTAGAAATTATGTTGGTGCATTTTTTCCTTAATATATAACCCTCTTTTTATATGAAGGCATTGTAATCATGACAACACATGGTGTGTGAGTCAAGAGAAGATTGTAGTGGATGTATTACAGGTTTATCCCTTTATTTATTAGACTGAATAAGAGAAGAATTGGTTGTTTCTATGTGGATGTAGCCCATATTGGGTGAACCATGTTAAATCTGTGTCTCTCTTGTATTGTGTTTTTGTATTTTATTTTCATTTTTATTTCATTAATATTGCTCTGTGTTTTATAATCCTAACAACTAGTATCAAATCCGAAGGTTTATTTGGTAGATAAACTCATAGAAAAAGAGGGTTCCTAGTTTGAGTGGGAGGAATGTTGGAAGAAGGCAAGTTTAAGGTTAAGAAGTTCAACAACAAAAAATACCAGCTATGGAAGATGAAAATGGAGGACTATCTATGTCATAAGGATCTTTTCCTACCATTGGGTAGAATATCAAAGAAGCTAGTAACTATGAAGGATGAAGAATGGGAGGTTCTTGACCAAAAGGCACTAGGAACAATATGACTATGTTTGGCAGCATCAGTGGCCTTCAATATTTCAAAACAAAATATAATAAAGGATGTGATAAAAGAATTGGATAGAGTGTATGAAAAACCCTCAACCTCCAACACGATTTTTTTATGCAGCATTTATTTAATATGGAGATGTCAAAATGTGGGTTTGTTGTTGATCATTTAAATGAATTTAACATGGTCACAAATTAGTTAAGCTCTATAAGAGTAAAATTTGATGTTGAGGTTAGGGATATTTTGATTCTATGCTCATTGCCAGAAAACTGGAATGGCTTGGTCATGGTTGTGAGTAATTTTATCTCTAGTTCAAACACTTTAAAGTATGATAATGTTATTGGCATTATTCTTAGTGATAAAATATGAAGAGAATCATTGGAAGTCTAAAAAAGGTAGATCCAAATTCAGTGGAATGTTGGTGTGCTTGATTTTTTGAAAGAAAGGACACCTAAATAAAGATTGTTGGTTTTGAAAAAGAAAACAAGGAGATGGACAACAAGATAACAATAAAGAAGCAGATGTAGTAGGTGATGTGTTGAAAGATGCTTTAATCTTTTCATTAGATAATATTAATTATTCTTAGGTGTTAGATCCAGGGGCTTCATTTCATGCTACACCCCATAGAAAATATTTTCAAGACTATGTTCAAGGTGATTTTGGACAGGTTTTGTAACATCTCCACAGAGATTTATTAGAATAATGTAGTATTTTTTTATAAATTTACATCAAACTTATTGTTTCATTAGATTACACCATGATAATCTAATTAGTGATACTAACATACTACTAATCATATTAAACATATTTAAATATGTAACAAATACAATTACTAATCACTAGCATAATATGTAATATAACATAATTACACAAGGAAAGTAATTACATTAAAATGCAGCCATGGCTAGTACAATAATACAACCATTGCTATCAATTTACAATAAGTAATCAATTACATTTTCAACAAGCAATAAGTCTCAACAAGAATACAATAATAGATACAATGCTCCACGGAGCATGAGTCACTCTAACTCTAGTATCTTTAATAATCTCAAGTGTAGTTTCCAAGTAAGAACTGCAATGGGGAGGGAGAGCATCATCTGAATGCTTTTTCACACCAACCATGGACCATTGATCTCCCACATAATCCCCCAATAGAGAATGGCCCTTCCTTCACAGATGGGTAAATAGTGATGGTGTGAGAATCTAGAGAGACATGCTAGTACTCGTGTGTTGTAAGATTCTACTACATGATGTGTACCATAAATAAAATATGTTCTAACACGATATCACACAAACATGTAAATCATACATATGAAATGATAATGTCTATTTAAACATTACTTTTTCTAAAGTTTTCAAATAGCTATTGATCTCTAAGATCAGTCAAATTCATACAAACCACTTGATCGAATTACCTTCATCTAGCATTGGTGGTG